>ML778411.1:0-23271 GCA_009831015.1 Picea engelmannii
GAATACTACGAAAACTATCATGGAAGTTGCCTCTGAGACTGTCTGTGAGGCGGTCTGTGAGGCCATGTGAAAATGCATCCAATGTGTGAAACAATTGGGCTTTGAATGATTCAAGAATTTATTTTGTGTTTTGAGAAGAAATAGCCATCTGATCATCCTATGAACTCACCCAATAAGTTACGACAGAAAATCGCGGCTTTTTCTGTAAAAAACCCTAAAAACTGTTGAAGTTAAAATGCTCATAACTTCACTTCCCGGACTCCGTTTTGGCTGATTTTTTTTTTAAATTGGGTGAAATTGTGATAAGAACTCAGATATGTAATTTTTTTGAGAAAATTCAGCCTCCAACTGCTACAGAAATAAAAAACAAATCGCGCCGCCGTCCGCGGAAAAAACCCTGAAAAATTGCAGATTTTAAAACCTCAATATCTTGACCTTCCGGACTCCGTTTCAGACGATTTTTTTTTTTAACTTGGGTGTTTTTCTGAGAGGAACTCAGATCTACAACCCTTTTCGGCAAATTTTTCACTTAAATATACTGAAAATGTCTGGAATTTCACGGCCCTCTTTTGTCTTCTCCGAAAAAAAAAATCTGCAAAAATAGAAAATAGTTGCCCACAACTCCGGCCAAGGAAAGTGCTCTGATACCAATTGTTAAGAACCAAATAGATGAATACAAAATATATCTAAAGATATCTGAATACAATCACCACACAAGATATATGAAACCATATAGAAAACCACAACTTTATTATAGAAACCCTTGAGGTAGGGCAACACCATACAATGGATCCTATTATGGAAGGGATCCTCTCCTGTTCACTTGCCTCTTCGAGGGGGCATCCTCCTATTGAGCTACTGCTCCAAATACAATATTTCTCTTCATGTCTCATTACATTGCTTGAACCCCTTTATATAATGCTATCATCTCCTAAGAACATTCTAGAGGAGGAATCTTCTAGAAGTAGAACCTTCTAAGAAGTCCTCTTACATTTATTAAATCTAACTACCATAATGGGCCTTATTTAATAATATAGTGGACCTAGTCCACCTTACATTGAATGACCTCCACTATTATCACTATGGGCCCTCTGGGCCCCCCCACTACCTCTCTAGCTACCTTACACCCTGGGTTGAGTGATCACTCTGATATGTACTTTTCCCAGGATGCAACGGAGTTTCTCTTGAATATTGACACATATACTGTCACATAGATCCACTTTGTATTGGTTTGTGGCTATGTCTTATCATCTCATAGATCCATTGTGTATTTTTTGTGGCTACAATCAGTTCATGTCATGGAATTATAGCCACATTGTATCATTGGTGGCTATACTCTTTGTTAATATAATGATGGATCCAGAGTGTAATTTATGGAGGCCATACCTTGAAATTCTTTATCACTCAAGCATAGGTATGCTTGCCTTGGGTTTGAAACATGTCATAATATTTGTTTGATGGTTGTGTGCAGCTTCTTCTAGGTTCTCTGAGTCCATACCCTTGCTCAAAAAAGTCTACAAAGTACTTTAGTCATCATTTTATGTCTTCTAACTTTGCACTTTGGGGAGCAATCTGTTACACATCAAAATTACTCACTTCAATAGTGTTTCAAGTTTTGTCATCACAAGTGTCGCAAGTGTCTCATTTTGACCATAAGTGTCACAATTTTCACAAACATCATACTACCATATCTCCTATGTTGTGTCTCTAACAACATCACAGGGACACTTGAGACACCTTCAAATACTGGTTTAAGAAGGAGAAATCATCTGATGAGGAGTACAAATCTTTTGCCATGAAGAAAACCACTTAAAAGTCAATTTTGGAGGCTAGCGCTCCCCTAATAGTGGGTAGGGGAGCACTGCCCAAAATTCCTTCAGAAAATCCTAGAACTCCCCCAGAAGGGTGTACAGGGTGTTGCAACGCTCCCCCAAAGGAGGCTAGGGAGCACTGACACTCCCTAGCAGTGGATAGGGGAGAGTTGCCTTCTAAAACTTATTTTTAAGTGGTTTTCTTCATGGAAAATTATTTGTACTCCTCATCAGATGATTTCTCCTTCTTAAACCAATCTTTGAAGGTGTCTTAAGTGTCCTTATGATTTCATTAGAGACATGACATAGGAAATATAGAAGTATGATGTTTGCGACACTTGTGACCAAAAATGTGACACTAGTAATGACGACAATGGGTCATCATTGAAGTGAGTAATTTTGATGTGTAACAGATTTCCCCACAAAGTACGAAGTTAGAAGACATAAATTGATGACTGGAGTACTTTGCAAACTTTTTCGAGTAAGGGTATGGACTCAGAGAACCTGATAGAATATGCACACAACCATCAAGCAAATATTATGACATGTTTCAAACCCAAGGCAGGCATACCTATGCTTGAGTGATAAATACTTTCAAGATATGGCCACCATAAAATACAATGCGGATCCATAATTATATTGACAAAAATGTATAGCCACTGAAGATACAATGTGGATCTATACTCCTATGACCTGAAATGATTGTAGCCAGGAAAAATACACAGTGGATCTACGAGACGACAAGACATAGCCACGACCAATACAAAGTGGATCTATGTGACAGTATATGTGTCAATGTTCAAAAGAAACTCTGTCGCAACCTGGGAAAAGTACATATAAGAGTGATGACTCAACCCATGGTCTTCTTAATGATCCCAATGTAGTATTAATCTAACCATGTGAATATATGTCCTGATGTCAAACATGGCAGAAACCACTTGATTACCGGTCAATGAGGTAAATCGTTAACAAGCGCGAGGGAAATCACCATTGATGTCAATGATTCCCATGGTACTCTATTACATTCCAACGAATGTGAATGGATGAGATAAATTCAAACATCCGTGGAATCATCCAATCAGAGGTCAATGATGTAAACCCACTGTCAGACGCGAGGAGGCCTGCCATTGAGGCATGCAGGTCCCAAGGTACTAACTGGTTTCTAATTCTAGTTCTTGGATAATGTGTTGAAGTCAATAGGAATAGACTCATCGAATGAGGGCCTTGATGTATCCCACATCAATGACACAAAACTGACACAGAGATGTAATTGGTGGATCAAAAGAACATGGATTGACATGGGTATTGAAAAAAAAAAAATTGATGGTTGACTCTCGAGGCATATACTTCCCTTGAACACTGAGGCACAACAGCAGAAACATGGCATGGACCAAAACACGATGATGCAATGGATACGATGACTTTCTTCGGGTGACCCAAAGGAGTAAGAAAACTCAGAGGATTGGTTCAGTGTAGAGGTTCAGTGGATTAAAATGCATGCAAAGACAGAGTGTCGTGTTCAATGGCGAGCGTAAGAGTTACTGGTATTGTTCTCAAAAACTGCTTGGCTTGCTTCCTTCAATTTTTTCCCCCATCAGATAGATGACTACCTCTTTTTTATTTAACGAGATCAAGGAGGGTAAAACATGCTCAATATAACTCACCTTTTGTAAGTCCCTCTTACTTTATTTAACGAACTGGAAGAAGTAAGGGTTCGGTCCCGTATGGGCCCTTCAATGTATGATTATTTAACGAGACTGGAGAAGGTAAACTCGGTGATTTTTCATGTTTAGAGAGTCTGAAAATAACTTAAAGACGACTCCAGTGTTGTCCTTTTTCGTTATGTTAGTCTCATGAGGCTGAAAAAGAGATAAATTATCACTCGAAAGATGCCCTTTCAAACCTTTTAACGAGTGGGAAAGGAAGCAAGATCACTCGGCAATGTTTTCACGTTTAGAGAGTCTAAAAAGAGCTTAAAGAATACTCCAAGGGATTCCTTTTTCGTATATCCATGCGAGCCCAAAAAATAGATAAAATGTTGCTCAATTACATTCTCATGTTTTTACGAGCGTGAGAAAGAACAAAGACTAAGCTCGGTACTCTGCCCTCAGCTTGAAAGCTAGTGTCTTAACTCCAAAATTATCATCAAAGGCTGGAGACATGCCCCCCAAGCTTCAATTCATTCACCGACTTTGAGGTTGTCACCAATTTATGTACTAGATGGAGAAAAAGGATAAGGGTGGATGAAATGAAGGTTCAAATACAATACCTAACGAAAGACTCAACTCGACATATACGAGATCTGGTGAAAGAATCGACTTGATGGGAGAGGTGACTTTTTCATTTTTTGAACGATCTTGACACAGGAAAAGAACTATGCTTAAGGCTCTGGGTTGAATCCCTAGATTTTTGTTTCATTTTTTAACGAGCTTGCTACAGAGAGTAAAACTATGCTTAGGACCTCTGTTTCATTTTTTAATGAGCTTTCCATAGAGAAGAGAAACTATGCTCATAGCTTCTATTTCATTTTTTAACGAACTTGCCATAGAGAAGTGAAACTATGCTCGTGGACTCTTCTTGATCATGGATTCTAAGAGGAAAAACCTCTATAAGGACACCATGTCAAGGAAAAAAAGTCAGACATGGCTTCCAAGAGATCTTCACTGGATGGAAGAACAATACTCTGGAAAGAACACATGTCAAGGTCCGCGACAGGGGTAAGGAGATCAGGCTCCAATATCCCTGCCGAAGAGATCACCATGTCAACTACCGGATCCAAGTCATCAGAAGTTGAAATCATGGGAGACAACACCACATAATTGACCTGTGGCAGGGGTGATATCGACTGCATATAAGACCCGTTTAGGGAGTTCATTGGGTTGATGGTCAATTCAGGGCCAACAAATGAAATTTGATCAATAGTCACCACTCTTCCATCATGATGGAAAGATATCACATGAAAAAGAGTGGACACAATAGCTTTCATGGCATAAACATAATCTCGTCCAAGGAGTAAATCAAAATCCAAGGGGTCTTGGACTACCATGACATCAACAAAGACAGTTTTCCCTCCCAAATTTATGAGAAACTGGGGAAGGATCTCTAAAGGGTGATTGGTTCTTATGTTAAAAGCAAACAGATTCTGGGTAACAGGCACAAGTTGAGGATAACCCAAAGATTTCCAAGCGATAGAGGACAAAATACTAGCGGACGAACCTTCGTCTATCAGTGTCTGAGGAACGGCCTGACCACAAACCTGTACTGTAATCTTGAAAGGAATGTGAGAGGGAAGACGAGGTCCAGTTAGCACACCCTAATCAAAAAGGATGGCCTCATTACTTGGAGGGGGTTTCACGGGATAAAGAGGAATGCCACCCGGCATGGTAGATTCTGTATCAACGAGAAAAACGTGGGCAGTATCAGGTTTACTCTCTAGAGGAAGAGTAGGATCGACCGATGATGGGATCAGATCAAGCACCTTGGCACTCTTCAGAGGAAGAGTAGGATTGACCGATGATGTAACCGGAGCAACCACTTTGGTAGTCTTCGGATGAATGGTGGGACTGACCGAGGAAGGGATTGGATCAATCACTTTGGTACTCCTCAAAGGAGGAGTGGGATCGACCGATGGCAGAACCAAATCGACCACTTTGGAACTCTTCAAAGGAGGAGTGGGATTGACCGATGAAGTAACAGGAGCAACCACTTTGGCACTCCTCAATGGAGGAGTGGGATCGAGCGATGGAGGAACCAGATCAACCACTTTGGTTTCACTCTTTTGATGAAGAGTGGGGTTGAACAATGATGGGACTGGATCAGGCACTTGGGTTTCAATTTTCAGATGAAAATTTGGGCTGATCGATGACGGCACTGGATCAGCTACTTGGGTTAGTGGTTCAATCGAGGATGAAACTATATTGACCACCTGATCAACTAGACTGACCAGAGATGGAACCGGATTGACCATCCCATCAACTAATGATGGGTTGGGGGAAATCTTACGATAAGAAGTTGGAAGTTGAATATTTTCCAAAAGAGAAGAAGCCTCATCCATACAAGGACAAAGGTGAGAGTAATGATCACCTTTGCATAACATGTAGGGAAATTTGATAGTTGTCTTCTTCTTACCAACCTTAACGTCCCTATTTGATTGGGCATCACCAGCATGTCTAGCAGGGGCCGATGACATGGACGACCACATTTCTAATACCTTGGGAAGACCAGGGAAATTCCTCAGAAAGTGGTCACCCTTACAAAGACTGCAAGGGAATTTGGGTTTCAAGTTCTTCATTTTAATCTTGTTGACCTCATCAACACTCCCAGTACCATTAACAGTAGTTGGTTTCTTAGATCCAACATCTGACGTAGTTGGAGGCTTGTTCCTTTTTGGGTTCTTATTATTCTTCTCTTTATGTTTCTTCTTCTTCTGATCAGCTTAGCTACTTTCTTTATATCTTTCACTAGATGAAGAAGGAAAAAAGGAAGGAGACTTAATGGGTGAAGAAGGCAAAAAGTCGACATGAGGTTGATGTGTGGGTGGTGTACTGACATCTAAAGTATTAGGTGCAGCTGAAGCACTAGGAGGATTCGAGATCACCGGAGTGGGGAATAACCAAACCGGTAATCCGATGGTGAGTCCTGGAAGACTCAGTGTGGCAATGTATGGAGGACCAAAGTTTCCAAAAGAAGGAAAGGTGAAAGGTTCCCCGGGAAAAGGGGTTCCTCCATTGGTACTCCCATGAGTTGATGCCATTAACACTGACTCGACCTAAGGTCCACTAAGTAAAACAAAAAACACACACTATGAATCTAAAAGCAAAGAATCAAACAAAACTTCCCACAATGAAACCACTAGTTGGTGATGAAATCCAGCATCGCGAGATCAATATAGGAAGGGGTAGGGATAGAGCAGGTGGATCAGTTACGTTGGTGACCTTCTTAATGGAATTATGCCTTGGTGCAAGATTCCACGTAGTAAATGTGGATTTACCCTCCAAGGAGCCCGAGTGAGTTTTACCAACGTCTGTTCCAGGTACAGTGAGACTTCCCTTCACCGTCACCTCATGTAAGACCCTGAATATTATGGCTACTAAGGTCACCAACTCATATTCAGCCCTTGGGTAGGTACAGTCGATAGTCTAATCCGAACGTATGGGTAGGATAACAAGTCTGAAATCCTTCGAGAGAATTGAGGAAAAATGAACCGATAGAACTCCAGAGGACCCCAAACGGATTCTTAATTCACGAAGCACCGAGACCAAATAAAGACAGTTGAACCTCAAGAAGAACCCCCAATATACGATTTGGCTACTACGAACGGTTGAACCATGAGGGATAATCTCTATAACTCTCTCGAATGTGACCTCGTGCGTAACCCCTGTGTGAGAGGGGGATCCCAGAAAGCCTATACAAAAATTGGATTTTCTCTCCCTATTGCAAGATGCTAATGTTTGTTTGACAGCTTTGGAAAGTTATCCTTTCAACCTATTTGAAATCCCTACACCTTAAGCTAATGTAGGTTTGCTAACAGAAAATGTAAAAATGTCTGATGAATTTTAGTTAAGCGGTTGATTTTAAGGCTGTTGTTTACTCAGAGGTGTATGAGAGTGAAAACTGATGATATCATGACTCAATTCCCAAAACATGCATAAGAAATGATAAGCAGCCTTTATTTCAATGAATTTCTATTTAAGGGAAGGAGAAGGATTTTCCTTTCACTTTCAAACACTAAGATGCAATGACCTCATGCAATAGTCCTCAATCAAAAATATGATACAATGCTAAAATGTTTATATGTGACTGATAATCAGTTTGATGTAAAGCTTCCTATGTTAATAAAACTTCAAGATCTATGAGATTTAAGCAACCCGGAAGAAAACTTCACATAAACAAAAACACACCCTCGTTGTGATCAAACAAGAAAAAATAAAACCAAATGCAAATAGGAGGAAATTCTTCCAGAAAACACCTCAAAGATCAAAATGAAATAGTGAAAATATCTTTGAATTTCCTTCCATCAGCTTTCAGTCAATCAGATAAGTGAGAAAGAAGTAGATCGACTCCAAATCTTAGGGAAGAAGAGTGACTCAAAGCAAGGAAAATAGATGTCAAAAATCCAAACAAAACATCATTAATCCTTAGAAATCAAATAATTAAAGGCTAAACAAGGACACACTGAGATAGCATAAACCCTGAGCATATGAATCAACAAAAAGAAGACTGAGAAAAAATATTCCCAAGAAGATTTTTTGCAGAAAAAGGGGTAGCGCTCTGGTGTCAAGGGTAATAGATCATTGCAATTCTCTGTGGGAGCCTACAAGGGAGTGCCAATGCCCTGGTGGTAAAGGCAGGGGAGCGTTGGCCTCTCAGAACTCAAAATTTTGCTCATAAATCAAAAAAAAACTCAGGAAAAATGAAAATATTCAGTGTGTAAGATGAATCCAAGATCCAACAACACATCTAAGGATCAGAGACACAGTGTGAAAAAGGTCAAAAAATGAGCAAAGGCCAAAACAATACCTAGGAAAGGAATCAAAAATCAAATTCCATCCCTAGTGGAGTCACCAATTTCTGCTACAGGAGAATTCCCCCAGCGGACAAGTGGATATCCTCTTTGATACTAGACCCCTATGACCAAGAAAGAAAATTGCTATTGTGGACATTGAAATTCCTTTTCATGAAGCTAAACTATTCAAAGAATAAGAGGGAAGAAGGGTAAATACCTTTTACCGACGTTTGTCCTTGCTCGATCCAGGTTGATCTTGATCTCCAAGTTATTCAGAAGGTCTTGCAATACAATGAGAAACAACAATGAAACATACTTCCTACTCTAGCATGATTAGCTTCATAATGGATCTATAAAAGAAACAAGTTCATGAAACGTACACAAACTTTAAAGGAAACAGGCCAAGCATAGATTTATATTAATGAAAACAAAGTAAAATGCTTATAGCCATAGATGTAAGTGCAGCAACTTCACCAAGATCTCTTTGTCCACACCCTTGCTCAAATAATCCACAGACAGAATGATGTTGCTTCAATGATATCTCCCTTATGAGATCATAAGTTTGATTCTTTACAATGTCTCCATCTGCTTTTACCATGAGAAGGACTCCTTATATAATCTTGGAGAGACCCAACCACCTTAGATATTCTTGGGATAGGTTGAGGATATTTCTCCATAAGTTTTGGATCCTCCCTAATATGTAGCCTTGACCTCAGATTCGAATCCAACTGATTTCCAAGATAAGGGGGATTTTTCCCTGATTATCCTCAATAGCCCAAAATTTTCTCAAACAGGCCAGCGCTCCCCCAAAAGGGTGCACAGATCATTGCAATGCTCCCCCAAAGAAGGCTAGGGAGAGTTGGCACTCCCTGGCAGTGGGTAGGGGAGCGCTTCCCAAAATTCCTTCAGAAAATCCTAGTGCTCCCCCAAAAGGGTGTACAGGGTGTTGTAACGCTCCCCCAAAGGAGCCTAGGGAGCGTTGGCACTCCCTGACAGTGGGTAGGGGAGTGTTTCCTTCTAAAAATCATTTTTAAGTGGTTTTCTTCATGGAAAATTCTTTGTACTCCTCATCAGATGATTTCTCCTTCTTAAACCATTCTTTGATGGTGTCTTAAGTGTCCTTATGATTTCGTTAGAGACACAACATATGCAAGATGGAAGTATGATGTTTGCGACACTTGGGACCAAAAATGCGACACTTGCGACACTATTAATGACAACAATGGGTCATCATTGAAGTGAGTAATTTTGATGCATAACAGTGAGTGTATCAGATCCCTTACTATATTGTTCAAGATTCAGACCTACCTGTAACTCTAATTGTAATGTAAAGGGTATAGGTCAGCCCCACCTTAATGTGACTGGTAATTAATGTAAAATATAATTAATATGGTTAATATTAATTATATTATAAGCTAGTGAGGTTAGCCTTGTTGTTCCAATAGAAACTTTTCTTGACGGGTTCATGTTATTATAAGTAAATGTAAGTTCCCCATTGAGGAACACATCTTACACACAAGTTTGGAAATTTCAGCAAGTACACCTTCTTGGGAAAAGTGTGCACCTCTCTTGGGCTCTAGTCTTCTAGGGCTTAAGCACCCTCTTGTGTGTTAGGTATTATTGGTGGTGAAGGCCTTTCTCTTGAAGAATATAGCAAAGGATTTGGCTGGGTTTTCTTCCCTTGTTGAGAAGAGTTTCCCAGGATACTTCTTGTGTTCTTGTGCATGGTGTTTCTTCTTCTGATATTGGTTGCTGCAACATTATTGTTTATGGTTAAGACAAATGCAAAAATTGAATGAACTACATGATTAACCTATCTTATTCAAAAAACAACAGTTGTTTAGTCTAATGCTCCAAATACGCTCCAGAATTCTCCCTCCATGGTTTCTCTGACTCTAAATATCTTCTTTCGTGTTCTCTGCTTGATTTTCATGAAAAAACATGACTATATAAAATTATTGTAACTACCCATATGAATTTACATTATTTGGCTTACTTTCTTGACTTACACTCTTCTCCAAGTTGATTTTACTCAACCCCATGCTCCCAATAACTATGGGATGTGACTTATCACACCCACTCTCTTACATGCATTCAATAATTGGGTTCTTCTATACTCAAGGGAAGAATTATAAGTTTAATACAAAATGATAATAAAATTTAGGAATGTGGGTTTAAATAATAGACATGGGAAATTCCCCCTTGGAGCCCTCTTAGACATGCCTAGACATTCCCATTTCTTGTGGATTAATCAGCCCCCATATCTATCCATGTCCCCCAGCAGATGGCATCACATTTTGTTATTAAAATTCAAAAATACAATTCCCATATACATCACTTGGCCACAACCATACACTATATCTACATTAAGCATTAATTAAACTAGGAATTATAGCAAGGATGTTATAGTTTTCAAGATCTTGGTTGTAGGTCTGGGCCATTTGGGAGGTAAGAAGGAAAGAAGTGGGTAGGTGGGTTTACACAGAAAGAGGTTATCGGTGAGGGGTACAATGACGATCAATCCAAAGAGATTAATCTAATGGAATAGGTCCCAAATAAGGGTGTTGGGGAGGGTGGGTGGGTCCACAGGAAAAGAAGGCTTATAAGTGATGGGTGCCACTGGGATCAGGGTGAAGAGAGGAATCCAATGGGATAGGTCCCAAATATGGGGACCTATAGGACCACTACTTGTTTTTATTTTCTTTTATTTTACTCCTGCGGAGTTATACTCCAGTCTGAATAATATTGTAGTGACCAAATGCCCAAATTTTTAATACCTTAAATTGTGTAGTAATTCCATAACCTAGATGTAGGAGGTATAGTTGTATTGCAAAATTTCCCTTTTGTGTATGTGATTTTTTGTTCTGACAACAAGGGTTAGGTTTATAAGGGTTTCTATGGACAAGGGTTTTCCCTGTGTTATAGCTCTATGATATACTAGTGGGGTCCAACAATAGTACTCGGCCCAATATCTCAGGGAATCAACTAAAAAGGCTCAACCATACCTTTATCCATACTACAATGTGCCACTATAGCAGTAAGATGGATAATAGGATGATTTATATCTAGTTTCAGAAGACCTATGGGACTCCCTATATACCCGAGGGTATATGGGTGTTGGTGAATTTATGGGGATAAATTATAGACATTAAATTATCGACCAGTGTGTTCTTAAACTTATGAGATGCTAGAAAATTATATGTAGGAATAGGAAACTAAACTACCCCTATTAAATTCAATCAACCAATAGGACACTTCCAGGGATCGAGACTAAATATTGAGGTTGTGATCACTTATTTTACCCAATAGTTAGATAGATTCTTGTATCTCTATTAGACATCAACTGAAAGCAATATATAGTCATAAATCAAATCTAGAATACTCAAGGTTGTAAATTTAGGTCCCATACCTTATGCTTTGTTAGAATCCTTGGGTTAACAACTCATTGAGGCCTTTGGAAGCACACTTGAAATCAATGCACAACTAAATATAAATGAAACATAGTTCTAAGAAAGCAATGGTAAGTTGATCTATGAAATGACACAACAATCAGATCAAATTAGAAATCATAAGACTATACCTACTACACAAAACTAAACTAACTATTTAACAATACATTACAATGCATTTCCAATCCAGGGGGGCACTTGGTTGGAAAATCATTATAGAATAACTATAGTATTAGAATCACAACCAGAACATTGTTAAATAGTCACAACATTTGTATTCATTATTCAAATAAAAGTTACAATGCAAAAGTATCAAATATCCATCATTGTCCCCTCTACATACAAGATTTTTTATGACACTATTATTCCTCTATCTTTGTATCTATCTATAAGTCTCTCCCATATCCCTTATTGACCCCCCTCTTTACAATTATATTACATTTTTAAATATATATAACTTTTCTCTATTTTCTCCAACGACCAACTCCCCTGTAATTGTAATCTACACATTGTGGATGCAAAATAGAACCTAGATTCTTGACTAAGGTTATTCTCTAGGTAATATCACGAGTTATTCTCATGACAAAATGCATGAGAATAGCTCTCTCATTCAAAATTGTGTTTTCATTGCTAGTGTTTGTTAAGAGGTTGATCATAGGTTTGACCACACCACCATGTCTGTTGAGTTGGAGGTAGGTTTGATTTACTGAACACAAATCCATATCGAGGTGGTTGTCGACAAAACCTATATGCTTGATTCTACTCTAGGATAGCACTGATATGAAAATCAATTAAGATCTATCAGATTGATGTAGTCAACTACTACAAAAATTCTCCACTTGTCATCAAAAGACTCTATGACAGAGTAATTGTGAGATGAGGAAATTTCCTATCCAAATAATTACTAAAAACATTGGGAATCAAGATAAAAATATGGATTCATTACCTCATAGAGTTCCTAATTATATGTGCCTTAGAAGGGAAGAATGCACTAGTATAGTTACAAAAGATGTGTTGGGCCCTTCATTTTTGGATAAAGAGATAAGGATGAGTAATAATTACGAAAACGTCAAAAGCATAGCACGACAACTAGAAGCTTTGAAAGTGGCAGAAAAGGAAATACTACGGGTGAATCAAAGAAATATCGGGTGCGAGAAGAAGTAGATTTGATTAGTCAATAAAAAAATTTAAAGACTTGCATGTATAAGTAAAAGGGAAATGTAAAGGAAAATGGGTACACTATATTATAATATTATTATGATTAATACTACTATTATTAATATTAACACTACTATTGTCAGTCATACTACTATTATCACCATTACTAATAATACTACTGCTATTATAAATAAGTCTTTACAACTAACTATTAGGTTATCATTATTACGTAAGTATTAATTAATTATTATTCAGTGCTTTCTCCTTTTATTTAAGTTTTTGTAGCTTTAGCCAGCCTCCTAGGCTTTTCTTATTATTTTTAGTATTTATAGTTGTGCCTCTTCTCATCTCAAACCTGAACTTTGTGTCATGAATATGGAACCTGTTATGGATCCCAAACGTCAACAGATAGCAAATGATATTGTGGATATTCTAAACCCATCAAAATAAAACTTGCACCACAGAAATATCAATCATTACACTATTATTATTGTATGTCAGTCAATGTCTGTTGTTATTGGTGTCTGTTGGGTTTGGATCCCTATTCTCATGGCTGGGTATTGTAGTTTCCTTAGTAGGTACTATTGTTTCATCTATGGTAAGTTTTGAGTTTGTAATGGATCATGAGGAGTTATATCTCGTTGCGTGAGATGATGTGTTGAATATCTATGTATTTTGAAGAGTGATATAGAAGATCCATGGTGTATGAAGTCTTCTATATTGTTGATGCTAATAAAATGATGTGATTCGGGGCCTTAAAAATTTATGTTATGGTTATCTCTTATACTATGCATGGACATGTAGTTAGGTTACATAGTTGCTTATTTCTTTCTTGGTGTTATTTGAATTCTAACACAACTTGATATCTATGGTTCAACTATGAATCTGAGAATTTGATGTAGACCCCTCCCCAGACCTGCAGGTCGGGATCTACACAGGATCTTCTCCTTGGCCTGAGAGCTAGATTGTTTCTTCTATTTCCCTTTCGAGAAATCTACACACAACAACACTTTTGAGGAAATTTCTCTTTTATTTCGGGATATCCAACTTCGTGAATTCGCGAATCCTGTGGTCGAGCACCTTACCTCTCTGACCTCCGAAACCTGAAAATCACTTGGTCTTCCTGATGTCAATTTTGGCTTTTCGGATTTCGTGAATTCAGGAGTTGCGATGTCATGCAACTCTTCCCCTCGACCCCCCAACTTCCGATTCCCGATCTGCCGAAATAAAGATATCCTGGTCTCCCTTTTCTCTTCGCGATTTTGGGGTTTCAACCACCGAAATGCACTTTTACTATACCCTCGGGATTCCCAAACCTACGAATCCCGTAATTTTGAAACTCTAAGGTTTCGCTTTCAAGTAGATCAACGGCTGTGAACTCTCCCTTGATCCAATGGTCAGCGCAATTTTGCATACCGGGAATTCAATATTCTAACACTTGAATTCTCTATCCTCTCCACCTTCCGATATCCTAAGTTTTGAAATACCGAAATGGTACTTCTCCTTGTTGTTTCCCACAAACCTCGACAAGAATCCTTTCAGACTTCGGGTACTTGATGTGTCAAGACCCAAACTTGCAACTCGAACTTTCGAAGTCTGAAACTCTGAAATAATCCGACGGCCCCGGAAATCCTGATCCACGGTTGACGTTAATTTAGGCTATCCAAAAGGATGGCTCTGTCCTAACCGTTATCCCTCTCGCAACTTCTGTAGATCCAACGATCCCCACTATTTCGAGATTCCTCCTCAAAGAATTTCAACCATCCAAACTCTTCCTCAAAGAACTTCTACTCTGAGTCACCTCAGTAATCCTCCTCACTATGACTTGGCCTCTGCACGATGACCAAAACCCCTCTTATGTTCTTCACACCTTGAAGGGGAGAACTCTTCTAAGATTCCTTTCACTAACTCAAATTTCCTATGAGATTTATGCACGCACTCCTTGTGGCACTCTTCAAATACGTCTAAGTATTTGAATCCTTTGACTCTACGCAACTCCTTGCGACAGCAGTCTTCAACCCTCTCCTTGGTTGACAAGTTCTGAACTTCCAGCCAGCTTGCACACACCTTGCACGGCTTCTGTGCTTGACTTGCACTTCTGCGGAAGATGAGAACAACGGTATCCCTCCTAAGCTTTCAGAGGTAAACTCTGAACCCGTCAACGCACTCCTTGTGGACGCTCCACTACACTCCTTGCAGGAACTTTTACTCAAGAAGAGAAATAATTGAAACTCATTTCCTTACTCTCTCAGACTTCAAATACCCAACATGAAATCATACATACATAGCATAAAAGCAAATGTACAACAGAAAGAGTAAAACAACCATGAGCATAACATTCAGCATGTATACACAGAAAGCATTTGAACACCATGAGTTTGAATCAAAGCTTCATATATTAATCTCAGAACTTATGTACATGGGTTCTTCTACACAACTCTCTGCTTCTTCTCTTCTCTATGCTCTATGCTCAATTGATAATGTTGCTAATGTTACAAATGATAGAAGATGAAGGTGTCTATATTCGGTTTTCCCTCCTACACTCTAAACTGTCTAATCTGCATTTAAATCTACCTACTTACATTAATTATGCATAAATGCCTTCACCTACTACAGATGAGAGAAACTGCTCAAGATCTGTTTACATTCTCTAAGTGTGCTTCCTCTTAACTATTACATTAATGTTTCAAAACATTTCAAAAAATGTGCACTGGTGCTTTCCAGTTGTCTTCCGTCTTTGCGCTTACATGCTGCTTGCGATGCTCCTGCATCATACTCCCTCACTTGAAAATTTTCGTGAACTCTTGTTCATGATCTCTTGCACAGTCTGCCCATGCTTTTGAATGTCTTCTTCATTCTCCCAGCTGGCATCTTCAACTGGATTTCCCTTCCATTTGACCAAGTATTCGAAATACTCTTTTCTCCTGGTCCTCTTGTTGACTCTCTTGTCAAGTATACTCTCCATCTGTGGCTTTCCAGCTACAGGAATTTGTTTAGCCCACTGAACCTCTGTTTGTTCATTGTCTTCTCCTACTTCTCTAGCTTTGTAAGGGTACAAATCTGAGATGTTGAATATCGGTGAAATTCCAATCCCATCGGGTAATTCAATCTCATATGCATTTGCCCCAAATTTCCTTAAGACCTTGCATGGTCCAATATTTTTCATTTTAAGTTTGTTATATGTTCCCCTTGGGAACCTCTCCTTCCTCAGATGTGCAAGAATCAAATCACCAAATTCAAATTGAATTTATCTCCTGTGTTGATCTGCTCTGCGCTTATACTCCTGGCTTGAATTCTGCAATCGCTCCTTCACTTGGCTGTGAAGTTCTTTCATTGCTTTTGCGAAATCTTCTGCACTAGCACTTCTAGTTTCATTATGTTTTGAATCTTTCAATTCAGAAACTCCCCTAGGTTGCATTCCATAAACAACCTGAAATGGACTCTACCCCATGCTTCTATTGATCAAATCATTGTAAGCAAATTCCGCCTATGGCAGAATGTGATCCCACTGACTGTGATGTTCAGTCACTGGGCTCCTTAGTAAATCTCCTAAGCCTCTGTTTACAACTTATGTTTTCCCATCTGTCTGAGGATGATATGCTGAGCTAAATGACAAAATCGTCCCCAGCTTCTTCCATAAAGTCCTCCAGAAATGTCCCACGAACTTGGTGTCTTGATCTGAAACTATACTCCTTGGTAAGCCGTGAAGTCTGACAACTTCTTTGAAAAACAGGTTCGCAATGTGAGTTGTGTCGTTGGTTTTCTGACATGATATAAAGTGTGCCATTTTCAAAAATATGTTGATGCAGGAGCATCTCCCACATCAAGCGAGCCAGCGCAGAGACAATTGGATAGCTAGACGATGCCAGCACAAATTTTGAAAATCACCTTGGAAGTTGTTGCGCGATCTTAAATGAGTCATTAAGAGAAGGCACACTTGTAAAATGTAAACGGACCTTGAGCCTTTAGCTCTCGTCCTTAGTAGGTAGAAGGCATTTATAGTAGTTAATGCAGGTAGATAGAATTTAATTGTAGATTAGACAGTTTTAGAGCGCAAGAGAGAAACAGGATATAGACACCCTCATTGTGTATTGCAACATTATCAATGAAGAAGCATTTGAGCAAGAGCATGTAGAGAGCTGTGTAAGAACACCCATGTACAGATATTTGGATTAATAGAAGAGGTTGATTCAAATTCATGGTTTTGTGTTGTTCTCTGTGTATTGATGTTGAATGATATAATCATGAATATTTACTTCCTATTATACATTTTATTTATATGTTGTGTATATGATTTCATGTTTGAATTGAAGTCTGAGAGGAAGGAAGAATGAGTTTCAATTGTTTCTCTCTCTGAACAAGAGTTCCTACAAGGAGTGCAGTCGAATTGTCCGCAAGGAGTGCGTTGACATAGGGTTCATATAGGGTAGCTTTTGTTCTCATCTCCACAGAAGTACAGTTGGACACATGAGCCATGCAAGGAGTGTGTAGGCCAAGCTAAACCTCAGAGTTGTGAATCTAAGCAGAGTGTTGAGAGACTGTTGCTGCAAGTGTGCGCAGAGTCAAAAGGATTCAAACACTTGAAGTGTTTGAAAGTCGGCCGCAAGGAGCGCGTGCAGGGATATTTTGAAAAGCTCAGGAGGTATAGGCCTTCGAGCGGTCATAAGGAGAAGCACAGGGAACTTGTGCTGCGAAGTGATTAAGTAGGCATTGCAAGTTTGTGTGCAGGTGGACGAGTTCCGCGGAGGAACACTTGGTCATTCGCAGAAATCGCCAAGGACGGACGGACGGTTGGTATTCTCCGAGGAGGATTCGCGACATCCCGTAAGTCGTCATATCTCAAGGAGGTGCAGGGGAGATACTACAGGTATTCTCGAGAGGTTGAAAGCTCAGGAGGGGCAGAGCCGTAGATCCAAGTCACGAGGATCGTTGGATTTACGCGTGGATTCACACCTCGGGGTTTTGTGGGTTGAAAATCCGTAACACTGCATCAGGAATCGCGATATTGTGATACGTGATATCCCGACAGCTAAGAGAATAGTGTGGGGCCATATAAATCAGAGGAGTGGATAGGTGGCATAATATATCGGGGTTTCACAGCGAGAAGTTCTGAAACCATTACCTCAGGATTCGCGATACCGCGAAATCCGAAGTGTCGATAAGGTGAAGTGACGTGAAGGGTCGAACTCGTGCGTGTGTCGGAGTTTCACCATATCGGGGTTCGGGAGTTGGGGATACGAGTGGTTCAACATCACGAGTGTCGAAATCGCGATAGAGAAAACCCCGATAGAAAAAGGTCAGCATCGCGGTTTGAGGAAAACCGCTCCAATTGCAAATCCACTAGCGTCACACCTGACCTGAAACGTCTTACTGAAATCTGGCAACACCAGAATTGGTTGTTCAGTAATCTTCATCTTTAACAAATTGAATCTTTTCTCTACTTCTTCTGTCCAGTGAAAAGATTTATGTCTTTTCTTCACTGTGTCCATCATTGGTGCGCTAATCCGACTGAAATTCATGATGAATTTTTTATAGAAACTAGCCAATCCATGAAAACTTCGAACTTCAAAGATACTCTTTGGTGATGGCCAATTCTTAATCACCTCCACTTTATCTAGATCCATCTTCAACTTATCTGCAAAAATAGCAAAACCCAAATAAATGAGATCTGTCTTCATGAATGAGGATTTCTTCATATTTATCAGCAGCTTCTCTTGTTTTAGCCTCTTCATCACTGTAGCCAAATGATTCAAATGATCTGCCTCTGTTTTACTGAAAATCAGTATGTCATCAAGATACACAATCACAAATTTTCTGATGAAATCCTTCAGGACTTCATTCATCAATCTCATGAAAGTATTGGGCGCATTTGTTAAGACAAATGGCATAACAAGCCATTCATACAACCCTTCGTTAGTCTTGAATGTTGTCTTCCATTCATCACCTTCTCTCATGCGAATTTGATGATATCCTCTTTTCAAATCTATCTTTGAAAATAATCTTGCCCCACTCAAGCAGTCCATCAAATCGTCCATTCTTGGCAATGGAAATCTGTACCTGATGGTAATCTTGTTAATTTCCCTTGAGTCTCTACACATTCTCCAGCCTCCATCTTTTTTTGGGCTAAGCACTGTTTGAATAGCACATGGACTCAAGCTTTCTCTAACCAACCCTTTGTCCATTAAATCCTGGACCTGTCTTTTGACCTCTTCATTCTCCTGTGGCGTCAATCTATACGCTGCTTTGTTTGGTAAACTAGCTCCAAGTATAAGATCAATGTGATGACTTATACTTCTGATCGGTGGCAACAAACGAGGTAGTTCGTCCACTACTATATCATCAAATTCCTCCAGTAACTTCTGGATTTCCTCTGGTAAATCATCCACTCTCGTATTGGTTAAAACAATTCTAGGCTTCCTGACCACAATGAATTGTGGATCTTCCTTCTTCTTAACCTCCTTAAGAAGTTCCTTCCCACTCATGAGAAGTACAGTGTTGCTTACTTTAGGTTTCACCTCTTTTTCCTTAATCGGCAACAACATGTGAGTTCTCCCATTCTTCTCTAGGGTGTATGTGTTCTTTCTCCCATCCTGAACCACATTCCTGTCATATTGCCACAGTCTACCCAGCAATAGATGAAAAACATCCATGGGAATGACATCACACAATATCTTATCGTTATATCCCCCTATTTTAAATTCAACTAAACATTGTTTAGTGACATTTACCTAATGTCCTTTTTGTATCCATGAAACTCTGTATGGACTTGGATGTTCAATAGTCTCCAGCTCCAGATTTTCTACCATCTCCGTAGAAACGAGATTGTCCGTGCTACCACTGTCCACAATGACCTTGCATACTCTGTCTTTGGTCTTGCAAGCAGTCTGAAAAATACTATTCCTTTGCACTAGATTCTCCGCCTCCTTTTCTGGCGTTAAGAGAACCTTCCTCATCACTAGTGATCTTCCACCTTCAGCATCCTCTGCCTCAACATTCTACCTTTGTGCTTCGGCAATGTGAGTCTCACCACCTTCTTTCTTCTTATCTGGACATTCATAATACGTGTGTCCATTCTTTCCACATGTGAAGCATTTTACTACTCCACCTCTGCCTCTTCCTCTTCCTTTAGCACGAGGAAAAGTGTTATTATCATCATACTGTCCTCTCTGTTCGGCATACTACCCTCTCTGTGAGCTTCCACCTCTCTCAGTTTGAGGTTGAGGTTTCTTCCACTCTTCCTTAGGCTTCTAATTCCTATCTTGGACAATTGTTTTGCCTCTGGGTTGACTTCTACCTCAGCCTCTTTGACCCTGCTTTTAGCTCAGCTTCTCTTCAACCTTTAGAGCCATCTGATAAGAATCTTCCACCGTTTGAATGGTCATCATAGTCAGCTCATCCTGAATGTCATATCTCAGACCATTCATATACCTGGCAACCTTTTCATCATCGCTTTCCCGATGACCTGCTCTGATGTTCAGTTTGTAGAACTCTTCAGTATACTCTTTTACTGACATCATCTTCTGTCTCAAATTCTTCATTCTTCGAAACAGAGTAATTTGGTAATCCTTGGGTATGAATTTTGCTTTCATCTTCGCAATCATTCTATCCCAACTCTTGATTTTATGCTTGCCTTTGCAGCGTCTGTCAGCTTGTAGTTCATCCCACCATAATGCTTCATGTCCTTTAAGTCTTGTGATAGCATGTTTAACCTTTTTGTCTTCCTCGACATCTTCATAGTCAAAATACGTGTCCAGAGCTCTAATCTAGTCTAGAAGCTCTTCAACATCCAGGTTTCCCTCATATACTGGAATGTCCATTTTTTCTCTGGCACCTATCCTTGCAACAGCCCTGAGTAGGCGTTCATTTGTTGCATCCTCTGCTGCAACTTCTTCTCCTTCATGTTCGGCTTCATTTTCACTTTCGGAATCACTGAGATCCCCAGCACCAACTATGCACCTCTGCGTTATTTCCATAGCATCCATCCTAGCACGTAAGTCACGCACATCTCTTGCCTCTGGTGGATCAGGTAATTGCCTGCCCCTTCTTCTTGGTATTTCCCTTTCCTCTGGTGGATCGGGTGTTTATCCGTTTCTTCTTCTCGACGGCATGGCTGTAAAGTTCCTCCTTTCCCTGATACAGAAAGCAAAGAAAAATTTCCTATGCTCTGATAGAAAACTTGACGCAGACCCCTCCCCAGACCCGCAGGTTGGGATCTGCACAGGATCTTCTCCTTGGCTCGGGAGCTTGACTGGCTCTTCTATTTCCCTTTCGGGAAATCTACCCACAACAACACTTTTGAGGAAATTCCTCTTTTATTTCGGGATATCGGACTTCACGAATTCGCGAATCCTGTGGTCGAGCACCTTACCTCTCCGACCTCCGAAACCCGAAATATTCAATCACTTGGTCTTCCTTATGTCAATTTTGGCTTTTCGGCTTTCGCAAATTTAGGAGTTGCGATGTCATGCAACTCTTCCCCTCGACCCCTGAACTTTCAATTCCTGATCTACCGAAGTACAGATATCCTAGTCTCCCTTTTCTCTTCGCGATTTCTGGGTTTCAACCACCGAAATGCGCTTTTACTATACCCTCAGGATTCCCGAACCTCTAAATCCTGTAATTCCAAAACTCTAAGGTTCCGCTTTCAAGGAGATCAATGGTTGTGAACTCTCCCTCGATCCAACGGTCAGCACAATTTCGTGTATCGGGAATTCAATATGCTAACACTTGAATTCTTTGTCCTCTCCACCTTCCGATCTCCGAAGTTTCGAAATACTAAAATGGTACTTCTCCTTTTTGTTTCCCACAAACCTCGAAAATAATCCTTTCGGACTTTAGGTACTTGATGTGTTAAGACCCAAACTTGCAACTCAAACTTTCGAAGTCCGAAACTCTAAAATAATCTGACGGCCCCGGAAATCTTGATCCACGGTTGACGTTAATTTAGGCTATCCAAAAGGATGGCTCTGTCCTAACTGTTATCCCTCTCGCAGCTTATGTATATCCAACGATCCCTACTGTTTCGGGATTCCTCCTCGAAGAATTTCGACCGTCCAAACTCTTCCTCAAAGAACTTCTGCTCTGATTCACCTCAGTAATCCTCCTCACTATGACTTGGCCTCTACACGATGACCAAAACCCCTCTTCTTCTCTTCACACCTTGAAGGTGCGAACTCTCTTGAGCTTCCTTTCACTAACTCAAATCTCCTATGAGATTTATGCATGCACTCCTTGCGGCACTCTTCAAATACATCTAAGTATTTGTATCCTTTGACTCTTTGCAACTCCTTGCGAAAGTAGTCTTCAACCCTCTCCTTGGTTGACAAGTTCTAAACTTCCAACCAGCCTGCACACACCTTGCATGGCTTCTGTGCCTGAATTTCACTTCTGTGGAAGATGAGAACAATGGTATCCCTCCTAAGCTTTCAGAGGTAAACTCTGAACCCGTCAACGCACTCCTTGTGGATGCTCCATTGCACTCCTTGCAGGAACTTTTACTCAAGAAGAGAAACAATTGAAACTCATTTCCTTACTCTCTCAGACTTCAAATACCCAACATGAAATCATACATACATAGCATAAAAGAAAATGTACAACAGAAAGAGTAAAACAACCATGAGCATAACATTCAGCATGTATACATAGAAAGCATTTGAACACCATGATTCTGAATCAAAGCTTCATATATTAATCTCAGAACTTTTGTACATGAGTTCTTCTACACAGCTCTCTGCTTCTTCTCTTCTCTATGCTCTATGCTCAATTGATAATGTTGCTAATGTTACAAATGATAGAAGATGGGGGTGTCTATATTTGGTTTTCCCTCCTACACTCTAAACTATCTAATCTGCATTTAAATCTACCTACTTACATTAATTATGCATAAATGCCTTCACCTACTACAGATGAGAGAAACTGCTCAAGATCTGTTTACAATCTCTAAGTCTGCTTCCTCTTAACTATTACATTAATGTTTCAAAACATTTCAAAAAATGTGTGTTGGTGCTTTCTAGCTGTCTTCCGTCTTCGCGCCTTGCTGCTTGCGATGCTCCTGCATCAGAATTGTAGAGATAGACCTAACTTTGTATTCTCTATAACTCCCTTCATCATACAAGTCTCGATTGTGCTTCGGGTAAGACCTCCTTCCCTTGTGGAAGGTTGAATATGCCATCATTCCTAGACTGCAACACTATTTTTGGTTGGTAATTGTCGAGAACCTTGTTCTCAATTTTGTGCCAACAATTTGTAGGTGAATTACTAAAAATGGGAGCAAGGGGAAGGTAAGGTACTTGCAAAAACATGTCCAAACTTGGGCTCAACATCTCCCCCATTCATAAACCTTTGAATT
>ML778411.1:28703-44421 GCA_009831015.1 Picea engelmannii
CACTTGAAAGAAATTCACAATTGAATATAAGTGAAACATAGTTTTAAGAAAGCAATGGTAAGTTGATCTATGAAATGACAGGGTTATCAGATCGAATTAGAAATGATAAGACTATACCTACTACACAAAACTAAATTAATTATTTAACAATATGGTACAATGCATTTCCAATGCAGGGGGGGCACCTGGTTGGAAAAGCAATGTAGAAGAACTATATTAGTATAATCACAACTAGAACATTGGAAAATAGTCACAACATTTGTATTCATTATTCAGAAAAAAAGTTACAATGTCAGAGTATCATATATCCATCAGTGTCCCCTCTCCATGCAATATTTTTAATGACATTATTCCTCATCTAGCTCTCTATATATCTCCAAGTCTCTCCCATATCCCTTGTCGACCCCCCTCTTTACAATTACATTACATTTTTAAATATACAAAGATTTTCTCTATTTTCTCATACGACCAAATCCCCTGTAACTATAATCTATTCATGGTGGATGAAAGATAGAACCTATATTCCTAACTAAAGGTATATTCTAGGTAACATCATGATATATTCTCATGACATAATTCATGAGAATAGCTCTCTCATCCGAAATTGCATTTTTTGTGTTGGCATTTGTTGAGAGGTTGACCGTAGGTTTGACTATGCCATTGCACCTACTGAGATAGAGGTAGGTTTGAATTCCTAAACACAAATCCATATCAAGGTGGTTTTTGACAAAACCCATTTTCTCGATTCTTCTCTAGGACCACGTATATATGAAAATTGATGAAGCACTATCAGATTTCTATAGTCAAATGCTATGGGAATTATCCACCTGTCATCAAAAGACCATGTGATAGAGTAATTGTGAGAGATGAGGCAATTTCCTATCGAAGTAATTACTGAAAACATTGGGAATCGAGATAAAATAGGGATTGATTACCTCATAGAGTTCCTTATAATATGTGCCTTAGAAGGGAAGAATGTACTAGTAGAGTTACAAAATATGTAGGTGAAGTAGTGAAAATATGAGAAAGAGGAAGGTCTGGTACTTACAGAAAGGTGTCCAAAATTGGGCTCAAAAGTGGGAGTGAATGGTCGTGTACATGTGTTGTCTAATGTGGTACTACTCGAAGAGGTACCAACAAGGGTTACAAAGGTTTCCAACAAGGCAAAAGAATGTGTTTTGAGTAACCCATAAAATCGATTATATTTTCTGTGTGTAGTCCTCCCCAACTATTGTTTTACCTAATGAACAATAGATCATTGTGCTTTAAAGACACTGAAAATACATGTCTCTAGACTATAAAAAAAATTGTCTAAAAATTTTGCAGAGGAAAGTGCTTTAATACCACTTGTAAGGTACCATATGTATTTGTTGGAGAAATTTATATTTTCGGCACATTGTTTCAGTGGGAGTTAATTGACTAGTTCTATTTTAGATCATCACTCTTATGCTATTATGCATGGATGGATTTTTATATTATGGAATTTTATGTCCTATATATGAGTATATTCCACTCATCATATTGATCATATAGATCATCATCTATGTATCGATCATCAGCTCATTGGAGTAGTGTGAATATATTTTCTCATTCTTCCATATTGAATCCATCTTCCTTTCTTGATAAGATTTGTTTTTACTTTATTTAGCTAGATATCATGTGCAGTTTTTGACGAAACATTGACATGGTATCAAAGCTATGTTGCTTGGAGCAAGCCAGACAAACCAAATAATAAGGAAAATCGAAGTTTCGACAAGAAAAATTCATGGCCATACCTTTTTGCAGTGATTTCTCCAAAAATATTGACTTTTTGATGAAAGACTCATGTGAAAAGTAAATCGACCCATTCTTCAAGTGGGTTTTCAACCGTTTGGTGAAATTCTTCACCATTTGCTCAGAAAGTAAGTCGGAAGATCGCCTCCTGGAACTGATACGAATCTGTGGTCATACCTTTCTACAGTGACTTCTCCCAAAATATTAACATTTTGAGGAAAAAGCTCTTGTAAGAAGTAAATCGACCCATTCTTCAAGTGGGTTTTCAACCGTTTGGAAAGATTGCTTACCGTTTACTCAAAAAGTAAGTCGGAAGATCGTCTCGTGAAACTGAAACGAATTTTCACTTAAAGTGCCCTTTCTGCAATGATTTCTTAGTTTTTCACTTGCAGATTGAGAGTAAATTTTTAGGGGTTCTCAGAAATAGTGGGAGATATGGATAGGACACCTATTATACAGTCAAACTTGGTGGTAATCCTCACACCATACAATTATTTTGATTGGAATCCCAAGGTAGAATTCCAACTCAGAAGGAAAGGATTGTACAACTTGACGATGGGGATAGAAACATAACCTACATCGGCAATTGATAAGATGAGATGGGTGAACTGAAAGGATGAAGCCACATGACATCTTCTTGAATTGATTTCAACTGGTCTATGGTTTCATCTTGCCACATGCAAGACTCCAAACGAGATCTGGAACACCTTGGAAAGTCTGTTTGGAAAGAAAGATCAGATGAGAGGTCATATGCTTGAGGTAGAGTTGAATACTTTGGATCCTAAAAATTTTGATAATATACAGGATTTCTTTACTAATTTTAAATATTTGATATTGAGCTTACCATCTTGTGGTATTTATAAGTCTAAATAAGTGGACCAACTTATTCTAACAATCTTGGCCAAGCTAGGACTAGAATATGTTGTCTATGTTTTCACTTTCCATTTAGGAAGGTATCTCATGGGAACAAATTGGAATATTCCTACCACGGATCAATTCATTGATTCTCTCATACATTAGCAAGAAAAACTCATTCATATGGGCCTAATCAAGGATCCCAAATCACATGCACTCACCATGCATGATGGAAAAGGATCATCCAAACAGAACGGGAAGGAGAAACAGAATGAGAAGGAGGGATATTCCAAACCCGTTAACGATTCTTCAGGTTCCAAAGACTCTTCATATTCCAAGAATAGTAATAAGGGGAAGAAGTGCACTTACTACAATAAACCAAATCATGAAAAATCCACATGCATGAAGAAACATATTGATCTTGTGGCATAGTCACTTCAACAGAACAACCTTGGAAACTTCATTCCAGAGGGAGTCAAGAAGAAGAAGGAAGAAGATCATGCCCATAAGAAAGGTAATCATAATGCTCTTGTTGCAATTAATTCCTCATCTAATTCATGGATTATATATTATGGTTCATCCCATCATATGGCAACGAAAGAGGAAGTTTTATCTTCTTTGAGTCCATGCTCAAGACCCCTTGTTCTCACGGGAGATGATACTCCAGCAGCAGTAGCAAGAGAGGGGAGATTGGAACTCCATAATGGCAGTTTTGAGAATTTTTTACATGTTCCAAAGATTTCTATGAATCTACTCTTAGTTTATCAAATCACTCAGAAAGTTAAAAAGGTTGAATTTACATCATATTCAGTTTCAGTAATTGACATGCATGACAATTCCATCATTGAAATTAGTGAGGTGGATCACAAGTCAAGGTTTTATAAATTCACTAATTTTTCTGATGATGACTCCTCTTTTCTACTTACACATAAGGAGAGTACTTTGCATGCACCTCCAGTGCAACATGCATATAGTCTTGTGCTTCCATCAGTTTTAGACATCGGAGATGATTCCATACACTCAGATTCTATACATGGAAATAAGCAGGTAGTACATCCAGATAACAAGCCAGCGTTGAAGCTTCATTATATGCCCAAGAAGGCATAGTTCACACTTCAAGAAGTAGGTATTCTTGCAGGGAATCCATTGGATTCAAGGAGGACTCGATCTTAGCATGAGGAGCCTTCTCATGTACTTTCAACTTCAGAACCTATGATGCACATGCATTTTTATATGGTTTAATCTATTGATCCACATACCTACAATAAGGTTGTGGTAAATCCATTATGGGAAGAAGCCATGCAAAAGGAGTATGACTCACTCCTAAAGAATCAAACTTGGCATCGGGTTCCACTTCCACCAGAAAGGAATATTTTTAGGTGAAGATGGGTCCACAGGATCAAGAGTTACAAGGCTCGACAGGTTTCCAAAGGACTTCATTTGATCCATAAATATTTCTACATCTTCACAAAGACTTTCAATGAGCATAAGTTTCAGACTTTGCGGGATTGTCTTGCAGTGAAGAACATAGTTGCGTAGCAGCTGCCATTTTTGTATTTTTATGCATTGTCTTTTGAGGGGAGGTTAGTTTCCCATGTGGTTTTCCCTCTTTTCTCATTTTTATTCAGTGTTCATTGGTTGCATTTTACATGAGTACCTAATATGGCCTAGTAGTCGGGACTCATTTTTTACTTCATAGTGATGTTCAGGGGGAGTGTTGGAGAAATTTTTATTTTCAGCACACTAGTTCAGTGGGAGTTAACTGATTAGTTCTATTTTAGATCATCACTATTATGCTATTATGCATGCATGCATTTTTCTATTATGGAATGTTATGTCCTATATATGAGTATATTCCACTCATCATATTTATCATATTGATCATCACCTATGTATAAATCATCAGCTCATTGGAGTAGTGTGAATATATTTTCTCATTCTTCCATATTGAATCTCTCTTCCTTTCTTGATAATATTTGTTTTTACTTGCTTTATATATATCTCCTATGCAAGTTTTGATGAAACATTGACAGTATTATGCAGAGCAGAAACATGATTGTTATAACAATTATCAACGGAAAGAGAAAAATATAGAGAACAATGACACAATTGATTCCATAAATGATACCTTTATTATATTGATAGCCAAGTTCACTTGTCTCTTTGAGGGTAAACTTCCAACAAATCATAGCTCAAGTACAAAATTATTATCAAGACAAAAATCTTCCATGCTTTCTACTCCTATTTATACTATTTCAATCTTCTAGAGAAAATTCTAGAGGAAGATATTTATAGAAGCAGAACCTTATATTAAGTCTTCTTATGTTAAACATGTTCACATTATTACATAGGCCTTATTTACTAATGTCGTCCTTTATTTCATAGAAAACATATTATTCTACCTATTTGAGGGGTTAGGGAGGTTAGGACCCGAACACATTTTCCCATGTAGCTTCTTATGGAGACATATTATTCCACTTGATTAGGTACTCCATAATGGTTTTATTCCACATAGATATAGAACACCTATCTATAACTTCTTTCGAATCAAGAATCAACTTCCCTTCTTCATCTAATTCCAGAAGTTATGTTTACAGCGGCATAGTTTGTCCCAAAACATTTTTTATTAAAGATACATGAAAACCCATATGCATACGAGAAGAAGAAAAATCTAACTCATAAGCCACTTGTCCAATCTTGTGAATAATCTTGTAAGGTCGATAAAATTTTGGATATAATTTCTAATTCTTTTTCTATTTGAGAGTATATTTGTTTTAAGCTTGCAGTCTAAAAAGTACCCAATCACCCTCTTCAAATAGTCTTTCACTTCGTTGTTGATATATTTTCTACTTCATATTGCTTTGTTCCATTTGAAGGTTTTACTTAATAATTGGCAATTGTTTTTTGTTATTTTCCATATGTGACTCTATTTCCTCCACTTTGGAATGGTCCTAAAAAAAATATGAGATTCTAGGAGTTGGATATCCATAAAGGGATTCAATTGAGGACATCTTGGTAGATGTTTGATAGGTGGTATTATACCACCATTATTCTAGAGGAATCCACTTCACCCATTGATATTGCTTGTCTAAAGAATAAAAATGTAAATCAATCTCTAAACATTTGCTAACCATTTTTGTTTGACAATTATTTTGTGGATTATACACTAAGCTCATAGCTAGTGTTGTTCTACTCATCTTCCATAATTCTTTCCAAAAATTTCTTGTGAATTTTGGATCTCTATCACTTACTATTACTTTAGGAATTCCATGAATTCTATCAACTTCATTCATGAACACTTATGCCACTTGACTTTTTGTATATGTACTTTAAATTGCACAAAATTGTGCATTTTGTGAGTTTATCCATGACCACAAAATTGTGCATGTTTGTTAGTTTATCCATGACCACAAAAATGGCATCCTTACCTTCTCATTTAGGTAAACATGTGATGAAATCCATTGATATCTATTCTCATATTTGATTAGATATGTGTAAATGCTCAAGAAAACCTAGATTGTTTATTGTTTCTCCTTTATTTATTTGGAAAATCTAACGTTCTCTTATAAATTTTTGAATGTCTTTCTTCATTCCTTCCCCAAAAAAAAAAAAAATCAATCCTTTGATATGTTTTAAGGAACCCTAAACATCCTTCCATCGGAAATTCGTGATACTCCCTTAATATGTGTTTCTTAAACTTTGATTGAGGGCATAAAAGCATTCTACCCTTGTACTAGAGAAAATATCTCTTCCGTTCCCAATGTTCCATAGAGTGCATCCCTTCCTTATTACATTGTTTATTCTATGTCATATTATTTCCATTTTTCTATTCATGGAAGGCTTCTTATAACCACACTAGAATCGAAGATGTAATGGAATATAAACTGAAGGATTATTCTATTCTGAAAGGGCATCCACAACCACATTGTCCTTCCCCTTTTTTTAGATTATTTCAAATTCAAACCCATATATTTTTGCTACCCATTTTTGTTGATCTTCTTATGACAATATTTTCTCCAAAAAATAATTTAGGATATCATGGTCTATATTCAATTTAAAATGCCTCTGAATGAGATATTGTCGTCATTTTTCATTTCACGTAAAACTGTTTCCATTTATTTTTCAAATGTGTATTTCACCATATCTTTTCCCTTTAATTGTTTACTTTTAAAATCCAATGTTATCCCTTCTTACATCAATACTGCTCCAATTCCTTATCTAGATGCATCACATTCGACTATGAATGTTTTGCCAAAATCAGTTGTTTTTAATACTGGAGTAGAAGACAAGGCTTATTTTTAGATTGAGAATTCCAAGGTAGCCTCTTCATTCCATATAAATATTTTTTTCTTCAAGAAGGATGTGACTGGGCTTGCAATGTGTACATAATTATTAACAAATTTTCGATAATATATTTTAAGACCCAAAAATACTCTAAGACTCTTGATGTTCTTAGGAGTAGGTCATTTTTTATAGCTTGGATATTTTTAGGGTCCACCTTAACCTCTTCCATTGAAAAAATATGACCAAAATATTCCACTTTTTGTTTCCCAAAAGAACATTTGGATCTTTTTACATACAATTGATTGTTCTCAAGTATTTGCAAGACTTGATCCACATGTTTAATGTGGTCTTCCCATGATTTTATATAGATAAGTATATCATTAAAGAAAATCAACATAAATTTTCTAAGATGGGGCCAAAAAAATTTGTTCGTAAGGATTTGAAAAGTCAAAGGAGCATTATTCAACCCAAAAGGTATGACCAAGAACTCATAGTTCCCATCATGAGTTATAAATGTTGTTTTGGGAATGTTATAGTTTCTTAATCTAATTTGGTGGTATCATGATTTAAGATATAGCTTTGTAAAATAAGCCACTCTATGAATCTCATCTAATATCTCATCAATATTTGGAATAGGGAATTTATACTTTATGGTGATTTTATTCAGATCTCTATAATCAGGACACATCCTCCAAGAATTATCTTTTCTTCTCACCATCACTACCAGAGCTGAAAATGAACTCCTACTTGGTTGAATAATGCCTGAATCCAACATTTCTTGTATTATTTTATCCATCTCCCCCTTTGTTAATGACGATATCTATAAGGAATTTTATTAGGAGGAGTACTTCCTAGTATTATTTTATTTGATGTTCATGATATCTAGATGGAGGCGGACCTTTAGGAATTTATTGAAAGACCCTACAGTGCTTTTCCAAGATGCATCTTAATTCCTATGGAATATTTTCATATTCCTGCTTAAATTCCATAGAATAAAGCTTAACCATAACTCTAGTTCTACCTTTTTTATGATATTTTCCATTATATGAGAGTTGATGACTTAAGAAGGTCCATATTTCAACCCTTTGAGGTCATATTGAATTCCTTCCAATTCAAATCTCATTAATAATTTTTTATAGTTTGTAGAAATTGTACCTAATGTTCTCAACCATTGAATCCCTAGAACAATATATATAAACCTCCAATGCAAATGGAATACATTGGTCCTTCCAAATTATATTCCCCCATACTTAGTTTAATGTTGTGGCATTTTTCCGTACAATCAATACTCCCTCCATTAGCAACCAAAAATTGAAAATTTGTCAATGGATATACAAAACAATTGAGGCGATCAACTAATATTTTATCAATGAAGTTATGGGTACTACCTAAGTTAATGAGCAATATGACCTTTTGCTTCTTAATGTAACATGCAATATTTAGTGTTTGAGGTGCTAAAACACTTGTCAATGCATGAAAAAAAAAATTGCACCTATCTGATTCAATGTTGTGCATAATTTTTGCCTCTATTTCTCACACTTTTAAGTTGACAAGTTATTCCTCGTGTATTTGTGTAGATTCCTCCACTTCCTCTTCATCATTATTTTCCAAGGTGAACAATTTTGTTTGACATTAATGTCCTTTTAACCATTTTTTGTTACAACCAAATCATAGTCTTTTTTCTCTTCTTTCCTCCATTTCCTTCTGTGATATTTGAGTAGGATGAGGTACGGTTGTCTTATGAACCTCAAAATGATATCTTATGCTTGGGTATGCTCCAATGGTAGACTTATGTGTAGCCTTATTCTTGGTTTGAATATGACAAGCAAATTGCATAGCTTCCATAATATTTTCAGGATGTTTTAGGAAAATCTCATCTTTAATGTCTTCTTTTAGTCCACCCATGTAAGATTCCAACAAATGTTCATCACTTATGTTATCCACCCTTGTGGCCAATGACTGAAATTTTAAATTATAATATTCAATATCACCTAAGTGCTTGATTCTTGTCAATTTAATGTAGTTGTGTTCCCAAGCTTTCCCATATTGTGCTTCTATGTCTCTTATAAATAAACACTAAGTATAATGATAAGAATGGGGCTTTATTTTAAATGTCCATTTATACCATTGATATATTTTTATCTCAAAGTTCAAATTTTTTATGTGAATCCTTTACTTATCAACAATAATATTATGCAAATAAAAATATTTCTCTATTTGGTTCACCTAGGTAAAGACCTTTGTTCCTTGAAACTTCCTGAATTCAACCTTGATAAGGTTCACTCCTTTTAGAGACTATCCATAAGTAACTCCATTATTGGATTTAAATCCCCTTGGAAAATTCTTATTATTAGAAAGTTGTTAAACCTGAATAATACATTTATTTTCATGAGTCCCTTCAGACACCTTATCAATTTTATGGAACCTCCCATTTAGGGAATTTTTAATATTTTGTTCCATTTGTTCCAACTTTCCATCCATTTTTTGTTCCAACTATTCCATATTTCTTTTAATATTTTCCTTATTTTCATTCATCTTCCTTTCCATTTATATTTGATTGTTAATAAAATCCACTTTTATCATTGATATATCCTTCAATTCATTGATTTTACTTTCCAATTTGGATAGATGGTTTTGTATCTCTTCATTTTCTTCATGAGTCATGGAGGAGATTTATGGAGGTTTAATTGGTGAAGTAAATTTTGTTTATTTCTTTGGAGCCATGGGAAAGATCGGGTGCTAAGAACAAGGGAGTTCTAGGTGCTATAGTTCTTTGATATGTGTGTGGGGTCCAACAATAGTACTTGGCCAGATATCTCAGGGCACTAACTAAGGAGTCTCAATTGTGCCCTTAGCCATACTACCTGACTACCCAAGTACTAGAGAGTGGCCTCCCTGAGTGTTTTTCTCGATGTCTTATAGAAATAAGATGGATTAAAACATTATCTAAGGCTAGTTTTTGGTATACCTAAGCGACTTCCTATATACCCAAAGGTACGTGGAAGTGATATTCCATCTACATGTATTGTCTAATGTGATATTACTCAAAGGGGTACCATCATGGGTTACATGGGTTTCAATCCAGGTGAAATAATGTGTTTCCAACCACGTGAAACCATGTGTATTTTCTATGAGTATTCTTCCTCAACCAAATTTTTTCCCACTCAACAATAGATCTTTTGTTATTTAAAGACATTGGAACACGTCTTTTAAAAAAAAAGGAGCTTGCTAACCACAGAAAAATATTTTAGAATCAACACAAAATAACTTGTGCAATAACCATAACTTCCATAAGAAATATATCATAAATTAAGATGATTCAAAATGTAAAAACATTTCCACATGTACTTCACCATGTCAAATCAGGATTCTTAAAAGTTTAGAGTCTGAAACTTCACTGAAAAAACATTACAGTGAAAATTTCCAAGATGTCTCTTTTAAAAATGATTTTAGGATTAGTCACAAACCATGTCTTCCATGGAATATATGTTTGAAAGTATGGAGAAAAATAAAATGGAATTTTTACCACCTATATTATCATCGTTATCCTCAATCTCCACAAAGTTTCACTTTCTGAAACTTCCCCGAAAAAATGTTATAGCAAAAATTCCAAGATGACTCATTTAAAATTAATTTCAGGATGAGTCACAAACCCTATATTCCATAGGCTATTTGAAATTATAATGAACCAAACCTTGAAATTTTGACCACTTGTACCTTGATATTTCACCTCTCTCCTAAAAAAAATTGATATCTGAAACTTCACATAAAGAACATTATAGCAAAAATGAAAAGATGCCTTGATGGAAGGAGAACAACCCTAGGATCATGGCTCTGAAACCAAATGTTATGAAACAAGCACGTTAAAAATGATAAAAATTCAACGAATATAATCCACTTAGAGGTGGAAACCTCCTTTTACAATATATCCAATTCATAAGACAAGATGATATGTTTATACAAATGATTCTCCTTTATTGTAAATAGGAGATAAAGTGAACATGATGTAACCTAACACTAAGTTGACCTAATCCTAACTAACAAACTCATAATAAATGAGTGTTAGGGCCTTAACATATGGCCTTAACAATGTCTTCCCTAGCTAATTCCTAAGGCCAATTAACTGATAATTTTTATTATAGGGATAATATATTAAATATTATAGGGAAAGTTTAGATAGAAACCAGGTGAGATATCTACAAAATTTAAAACAGGATCACATGACCTTGTTTATTGACCGTGGAACACTATTACACCCTCCTATGACAAATAAGTGTATTTGCATGCACTGGTGCACATATGAACCTTGTATAGACCATTGGGTGAATAAGTGGTGTGTGTTTTTTAACATACCTCCATGCAATAACGAGAGGACATTGTATTTTCTTAGAAAATTATGGGTTAAATTTGTTTTAAGTCACCATGTCAATTATTTTGACATTGGTGAATTCTAGGGGTTGGGTCGTGGGTCCGTGAAAGATTGAAAAAATGATATACATGACCTATTTAAAGGGCCTCATCCTCCTAGGAAGAGGCCCAAACCCCCTACACAATATCCTACCATTTTAAATATCATTAACCAGGCCCAAACCTCAATTTCCACCTTAACCCATATCTTACTACACATTCATTACCTAATCCTACTAGCAAGGATCCTCTAAGGATGGTAGGGAAGAATTTTGGCCTTCAGACCATGTAGCAAGGTCTTGCTAAGAGAGGTTACATGGATAGACTAATTGTTGTGTTCCTAGTTCATTTGATCCCCGTTGATGCTTGATTTATAGGCATACTTGTTATGGGCCGATGGAGGCCATTGTATAGGATAGTATCATGGGGAGGTTAGTATATAATTACAAATGAATAGTTTTGTATATAGTTTATCATGTTATTTTTCTATATATAATTATTTCATATTTGCATTTGTTGCAATCTAATAGTACCCATGCATTGCCTCATGATGCATCAGTGACAATTTCCATTACTAATGCAACAATTGAAATGGCTTTCTCGATTGGAATACCTCACACACACGTATTGTGGAACTTTGGGCAATAATATTATTCATCTTGCTAGTAAGATCTCATGTTAATGCAATATTTTTGTATTCTTACAACTTGCATGTTAGCATATAAAAATTTGTAATACATAGATACATCTTTAGGTAGTTAATATCCCTAGTAAATATGATCTAATATAATTTGTTCCTTTAGCATCATATGTGTTAGTTTGTTGAAAATTTCATGTCAATGATTGTCGTGGTCACATTAAAATTATGAGTAGCTAATTTCACATTGTAAACATATTATTTTTTAAACTAATTACCAGTACACCTTATCAACTATTTACTAATAAAAATCCAATGTGAGGAGAATCACATTTATTGTAGCAACATATTGAGAAAATAATAGCTTCACAATATCCACAACAATCAATCTATGTTGTTTTTCCCACTTGATCATATCTTTATGATATCCCTTCCACTCTTTTGGCACTTAAGGAGAGGATTGACCAATCCACCTAGATAATAACTCTCATGACATAATCATTCATAGAATACTCATATGGAGGCTTGGAACCCATCATACATCTAAGGGTAACAAATTTCCTAGCCTCAAAAGAGAATCCATTTTATGTTTGTTTCTTTTTCTAGTTAACCTTGGATAGAATTTAATGTTTATTTAGTTAAATTTCTATTAATAAGGATTTTATTTCTTTGTCCACTTATTTTTTTCACATAATCAATTATTCTTATAATTATAGAAAAGGGATAGGTATAGCAATTTTATTTCCCTTAGCATCAAATATATGACCTATGAGAGCTAATCTCACCAAATTTTAAATAAAATGTCATAAATGTAATTAAGATAGAAACTCTAGGTTTTAGATGGAAATTAAGAGTAAAGACACATGTTGTTTCATTTCTTGACAATAAGGACTATAGGAAAATATAAAAATGGTATAATAGCATTATTTACAATCAAGGATCAATATGCAATCAAGGGTGTCTGACAATGAAAGATCAATATGTATAACAATGAAAGTCCATAGTCATGACAATCAAGAATTTCTAACAAAGAAAGAATAACTTAGATAGGGTTGTTGGGTTCGAATATGAGTGGTATAATTGTCATTTTGAAAGAAAAAAAAATCCAAATTTATTTCTAGAATTAAATGTTTAGGTGATCTAGTAATAATGCCCCTGTGGTAATATTCCTCTAAAATATTGCATTAATTGAATTGAGTTATAAAAAAAAAACATTGAGTTCCAATTTTGGAATCATCATGGGTTTTTCTTTTAGGGACCCATTGTACACATACTTATTCCCTTTCCCCAAGTGATCCAGGTGGATCTCAATGGCCATCCACCTTTTCCACTGAATCAATGTTTTTCATCTTGTGGTTTTGATAAACCATGATATTCACCCTTTGATGGGGAAAGTAATGTAACTCCATCTCCATTTTTTAGTTGCAGCCATCATGTAATGATTTCCTAATGGTCTTATGTACATTCCTACAATGTTAATGCACTGGATCCTATCATATCTTCGCAGTTAAGCCTGTTTGGGATAGAGTAGTACCAGGATGGGTGACCTCCCGGGAAGTCCTAATGTTTTACATTCCTTTGGCATTTTGTAAACTTAGACCAATTTATCCCACATGAATTATTGGAATTATTCTCCTCTCACTCTTTTATATAGAATAGAGGTGAAGGATATTCTTTGAGCATGAAATGGAGTGTGATGTAATTCTTATTGCGGATGAGGGTATCCAACTTTTCTTTCTCTTAATAGATAAGCTATCATTATTCTAGACATTGTGTGTTCTACAATATTATGTTATTCATTAATTGAAGTTCGGTTTCACTATATTTTTGTATTCCTCTACAATATTTTCCACCTGCTTCTGCTATATAGAAAGGTCTTGGGCCGAGGCTATGGTGCTCATAATGACCTTTTGTTCACCTTATGATTGGATTGTGAAGAGGGAAAAAATTTTGGTCTGAGAGATTACTTTGTGGCATTGTTTTTCCATGATCAATGAAATGGAATTAGTCATAAATACCATTGGTATCCCATAGAGTTGACCCCCCCAGAGTAATAATGACACTATGGGGCCTAGACTCATAAACAACGTGATGTTTCCACATATATGGTTGTCCTAAAATAACATCATAGACTTCAAGCAAGGAAACATCACATAATACCTCATCTTTGAAGGGATTGATGCTGTAGGACATGTGGCACTACTCGATAACGTGAAGGTCTCATCCCTGGATCAACCAACCAATATTGGTGTATGGTTGGTGGTGTGGCATTATTGATAGCTTAAATCTGTATATGACCTCGGCTAAGATCAAGTTATTCTATATCCCAATATCAACAATGAAATGTAGTGGGGTCCCCTTCACCCACATCTATGAATAGACTAGGTGCTCCCCCTTCTCAATATCCTTTGACTCATCTGGTTGGATCTTTTTTGTTGTGATGGTAGCACTAGGTTTTGCTTCAATGATCCACTTTCCCTGTTCCAAATTATATTTAGAGTCAGTGTACAACTCCTTTTCTTTAAGCTTGTTCAGCAATGACTATTTCGAGTGGCATTCAACAATGTTGTGTTAGGGGATTTTTTTGAACTCACACCACTTTCCAATGTCCTTCTTCTTGTTGTTGTTACTCTTCTTTTCCTATAGCTCGAACTGGTTTTCTTGAGGTTATCTTTCCTTGATTTTTCCCGTGTTTTATGAGTTAGGTTCTCCTTTACCATACTTCTATTATTGCAAATTTTCATAACCGAACTCCCACTTATTCCATTGCTTAAATTTTTGCTCGATTTTGATAACATATTGATAAGAAACTCTAAGTGAGGAGATGTCTAAGAAATCCATATTTTCTATTTGAGTGTAATTTTGTAGGCCATTGTGGTAATTCAGAACCATGTGTCTCTCAAAATATTGAATACCCATCTTTGAGCACAAAGTATGGAAGATGATGGTATACTTTGGCACTGTCTGGTCTCTCTCCTGACGCAAATTCATCCATCTCATATATCGATTATCATATATTCCAATGGGGTGTAACTCCTCCTTGAGGGAATCGAAAAATGTTTCTGAGGTGGGTTCTCTCTTGAATGACATATATCCATCCATGGTGTGCCTCCCAGTAACCTTCCCACCAAGGTCTTACATGGGGAAGGGATTTAAGGAGCACAAAGGTGATCTTTTCTCCATTAGAAAAATATTGGATAGAGTAACAACCTTATATTAGATTCAACCATTTCTATAGGGAATTTGCATCTATCTGGCCTTCAAATAAGGGGATATAAAAATTAACTTGTACCTTGAAATGTGTCTCACCTCCAAAATGGCTTCTTGTTGAATATGTCTCAGCCACCATCGTTAGTCGTAGAAGGATTTGAACTAAGTTTTCCATCATCTAATTCCTTTTGCACATGATGGATTCCTTGGGAAACATCTTGAAAGGATCTCTTGCTCTGTCATCTCTGTTTTATTCCTCCATGGGAGGTCACATAGGCTAGCAAGATTGGTCGACCCCAAGAAAAACTAGCTCAAGACCCACTTCTATATACCCTGACCTCAGTGGGGACATGCATCAAGGAATAACAAGGATAATATTGCTTGTATACCATTGATTTATATTATATTGAGAAAAAAATGAGATACAAAAGAAAATGTAGAAGAGAACAAAAAAATATAGTGAAACCCAACTTTTATTAATGAATAACATAATATTATAGAACACAAACTAGCTAGAATGGTGGTAGCTTATCTCTGAAGAGAAAGAGATGT
>ML778411.1:45241-62482 GCA_009831015.1 Picea engelmannii
ATAACAACAATTATAAAATGACACCCATGTACCTTTGATGGAAAGACATGGTTAAAGCACCATTATAATGAAAAATTGTTTTCATTCTTCTCCTTTCCTTACTTTAAGACAACTCTTGTCAACTTGGATCCAAGCTTCCTATTAGTAAAAATAAAAATCAAGGTAGATGCTAGTAGAATGATTGATCTCCTTAATGTGGAAGTAACCTCCCCTTCCCTTTACCCTCAATCTATATATAAAAAAAATAATTAAAGAGGTAATGTGGAAAAGATAAGTAATGACTTTGTCTGAATCTTGATGGAAATTTTCCAAATGAAATGAACGACAACCTTGTGGTACTACTCATCTATGACATTATAGTTATGGAAACATTTTGATATTTCTCATCCATGGACTCTCGATAAGTATTATGACAATAACACACTTTATTAACTAATTAGGAGTGTTTACCTTTAAGAAGGTGACTCTTAAATGCAAATGAAGAGTAAGAATAAATTTTAGATGAGTATTCTAAACTCCATTTAAGACCACTATAGATCAATTAAACATTAGATTACATATACCTTTCAATAGATAAGATTACATATACATCTTACTACCTAATATATTAGGGTAGTAAGGTTCTCCATCTATAACACCACAATTTTTTAAATAAGGTTCTATGATTAATCAATATACAACCCAAAGAGTGTAGGTGATATCAAACACCTTTGTTTTAACCATATAATGGTGTGTATGTACTCTATGTTCCCATTTTGTTCTAGACCCTGCCAATAATAATCTCATTGGGAGTCATTCAGATAATATTTGAATACAAAATTGGCACAATTATGTGGAGCAAAAAATCAACACACTAAATGCACAGGTTTTTATAAGAACGATATCAACATACCTTGAGGAAATGAGTAATATCGTACTTGAAATATATGCAAAATGGTCTATATGTTCCTTGCATAATATGTTCCCTAAATAGTAGCTTTTGTCTCTTCATAATTACATACATACAGGTTTCTATAGCTACTAACAAGAGACTTTGGATTTTCATATCCAGCTAGGGTGGAGATATCCCATACTGCATCTGGGATGGCCAATGCACCCTTAAGGATTCCATTTTATGTTGGATCTACTTACAGTTAGGTATTTTTTCAAGTTAATTTGGTTTAAAAATGTGAAAAGATTTGTTTGGTTTGAATTTTTCATATTTTTGTACTCAATTGAAACCTATTACACACATGTATGTAGCTTATGGCCCAGGTATTCCATGAACCACCCCAAGCCACATTTACTACACCATTTGGCATGGTAGTTTTTCCAAGCATGCAACATTTGAATCAGGTACAACAATCATTTTGTTTTTATATCACAACATTTTTTTTGTATTTTTTTATAGTTTGTTTATTTTTAGATTTCAATATTGTAGTACATGGTAGGGTTTGTACCTATCCACCTGTGTGTTACATCTCTTGTTTCCACATCACCAATCAAGTAGTAATACAAGTATTTTTTGTTTTAGTCAAGGAAGTGTTTCCAATGTATTATAGAACTCCCATTGGGTCAAATCATGTTGTGTATGATACATGATAGGTGTTTTTCATTGCTAACTTACACAAGCAACTCATATATTTCCAATTTCTCAATCTATAGCCACTCTGGTTTCTATTGCCATGGACCACATGCAGGTATTTCATAATACTTTTAATTTGTTTAGTCACAATATGATGGATTTTCACCTTAGTTTCACACCTTTTATTTGCAAGCTCCATTTCTACTTTTTACATGTCCACCTCATCCACCTTTTGGTCTTCCATCCTCTCCCAATATAATCATTGGCATTGGATTTCCTATATACATCACGCAGGTATTAAACAAGTTAAATTTTTCTATTGACATGTTTTTGTTACAATGGTGAATCCATTCCTCTAACTAATTCAAGACCTATTGTTTGAAGCTACTGACAAGATTCCAACACTGGTCACCCCCACAATGCATTTAGATTCCATTAGTTGGCCCTTCCATTCCCACGATAGCTACATGTATCGTTTCCTATTTTGTGATAGCTCCTACCAATGTTGCAACTACTACTATAGCATCTACCACTGTATCATCTACCATCATAGCATCTACTACTATTGCATCAACCACTAGCACATTACCAACTATTGAATCTATTATTTTGGTCTTGGATCAAGAGGTTCAAGCCACAACTCTACCTCCCAGCCAAGAAGTCCAATATCCAACATTTTCTCAAATTTTGTGAATTAGATTTCCATGCTCATGAAGTTGTTTTCATGCAAATATGGGTTTCATTTTAGGCATTAGGATTTTCCAGTAATTTATTACTTGTAACTTTTACAGGAAGGCATTGTAGAGAGGCTTGGGTCTAGGAAGAGGACATCACCTATGAGATTTTTTGCATATGTGGTGAGTTTTTGTTATATTGAATTGTAAATTTATTTTGTAAGTTTGTTCATATTTGAAATTCTAGAAGGTAACCTATTATTGTTGTTTCATTTCCAAATGCTAGAAATGTGTAACACTCTTATATGTTGGCAACCTCGATTTTTCTCAAGCACAAAGAGGTGGAAGATCACTTTTGAAGATGCCTCTAGTAGTGGTAAGGGTGGCGGGGGAAATGCCTACCTCCATTTTTCATTTCCACCATGTGGATTTTATACTTTGGGCCCTATTTGCCATGTTTTACTTTGGGCATGAGTTTTCCATTAAACATGAGTTGCCATTATGTACTTCTAAACATGATGACACATTTTCTAATTAAATATACCTTTGAAAATTTTGGATGTGTTATGATGTGTTATACATTTATCAATTATGAAGTGTTATACATTTCACAATTGAATGTTATGATGTTATGATGTTTTAATTAACATGCAATGTACAAGACATGTGAAAATGAGAAGCAACTAAGAAACTTAATTACAATGTCATAAGAAGTATAAATAATATAATTAAGGTAAAACCAAGTGTGTTTTGAGTTATCATATGTTATTATTCCATATAGCACAACATTATACATGTGCGTGTTCTGGGTGCCAGTTTTTACTCTTTTCACCATTCCAATCCAGCCCATTCACCTCCATTATTTGACCAAAAACTGTTCATTTTGTCCACTTTAATCATAATAATGGCATAATGAGAATGATTAAAGTAGTAAGTTGTTTTTTAATAAAACTCTTGCTTTTGGCTAGAAAATATTATTAAAAGTCATTTATTTACCAAATTTCTAATATTACAAGAATTAACTCAAATATCTCAGCTACTACAGGAATCGTAGGTTTACACACTTGCGCTTTTACAAATTCATATTTTCCACTTGGGGGATCTTCCTTGATGTCAAGATATGGTAAAATATCTATTTAACCATCCTCACGACATTCGACACCTTTTGGTCAACGTGTGGTCAAACTCAACAGGAAGATATAGGAAATTCTTGGGAATCAGCTGCAAATATGTAAATTTGTTCACAGAAACAGGAACTCAATGCCCAGGAGCGAGGAATAATTTTCAACCAATCAGAAGATCAAGGATACAACCAAAGGGATTGAGGAATTCCTATTCTACATGTTGAATATGAGATTTGAACTATAATTCCTACAATTAGTTAGAAACAAAATGTAATATTCAGTTTTTGGGCGGTGATATTAGGATGTGATTTCTGGAGCGATGAAGACGAATCCAAAAATTCCACGACATGGGTTTTGTGAAGAATTTCCAATTGGATTAAAATGCAGGTAAATTTCCAAAATTTGAGATGGTTTGGGAGATTAGGAGGTTTACTCAAAACAAAATTTCCCAGATTTTTCTATTGCAACTGATTTTCAATTTTGTTAATTTGTAAGACCCAAATTGGATCTGATTAGTTAGTTATAGGATTGGGGAATTGGTTCTTATCCTTCCCATTAAAAAAAAAAATTATAAATATATCCTCAAAGAATAATACATGGGGATCAATTCTAGAAGGAGAATGATCATATCTTTTACCCAAGACGTATTGTAACTACTGATTTTACACTTATGTTGAATACAAAGGAGTTCTGAACAATTTGATGTGTTAAATTCTGTATACATTCTGATTTTGTTTAAACAACGTATCCCGGGAGGGACCCCTCGTATGTGTTGTATCTTTTTAATAGTTGTTCTAGAGTTATTTTTCATTAATTGTCTTCATCTTTGGTAGATTCATATAGATTGTTGTAACTTCTTGTAGATGAAATGTTTTTGTTCTAAATAGTTTACGGATAGTGTTACTCTGAGTATGGCGATTTATAATTGTTTTAGATATTGATGTTAAATAAAATCATATAATTTAATGATCTTTCATCTACTGTGATATACCAACAGTTATCACATAATATATTTAGAGTTTAAACTAAGTCTGTAATTCTTTTGTCTTTTCTTATTGGTACATTTTCTTACTGCATCGAATAGAATAGTTTATTTTTTAGTCATCATTTCAACTCCCATTTAGAAGTAACATTTTCTGATCTCAAACATTATTTGACTAAAACTGAGAGTGTTTAAAAGTAAGCACACAAAGTGTTTACTTGTGATATGAGTCCCTACCAATTGATAGTCAAGTCTGGGTGATTTTGATCAACAGAATTAACTTTTGTTTGTGATTCTACCACTTTATTGTTTGATTTTTAGTAGAATCCTTTCGTTAATTTCAAGATAAATTATGCACATACTGTGTATGTGCCTCATAATTTTACCTACCTGGATTGATAAGAAAATGTTGAGAAATCTATACCACTATATCATATCAACATTTTGGCATCGTTTCCAAGGAGGCACTAAAGGAATTGTTTTTGGAAGTCACGAGTTTTTTGTTGTTTTTAGTTATTTTTTCTTGTATATTTTTTTTGTGCCAACATTTACGATTTGGAGGAGGAGAAACAGTAATATGCAAAGTATACCTCACTTCAGTAACGTTTATATCCCGACACATCCACTTTAGTGGGCATCTCCTAGCCCTCATCATGCTGCCATTGTAAGTGTGTTTCATTTTATGCAAGTTTTTTTTGTTTGTATTCATAGAAAGAAAAGCTAACTCATGTCAATAGACAACCTAGTGACGACAAGGTCTTAGTAGCATGAGGGAATTCAAGTACATGATCATATTTTTCTTTAAGTTTGTTTCATGTGGTGTGTTTGTTTCTGATTTCATTTATTTCTTTAAGGAAGAGAAGTATTTTTTTTAGTAAAACCCCCCCACCCATACACTAATCCATTCATGAGTAGAACCTCTTGAACAACCATAAGAACTTAAGAATAATCAAGAATTTTGTGATCAAGGGAGGATGTGTTGCTACAAGGATTTTTTCAAACCCTTGTCCAAAGTTCAAAGTCATCACTAGGGAATATCATGCATCTCATGAAGTAGTTGAAGAACAAATGATCCATAAACAGACCCCACAAGAGTAGGAATTAGAATTTTATTCTAATCCTTATCATCAAGAATAAAAAACCAATTATTCATGGACAATATATAAGGAGTAGATACTAGAGATAAAAATTGAAATTTTTCTTGGATTCTTATCATCATATCCCTTGTGTACTCAAAAATATGAAGATCAATTCTCTGAAGAAATTCATGACATGACAACCATAGGAAATCAAGGAAACAAGGATCATGTTGAAGTTTGGTTTCATTTAGTCATCAGTCTACAACATCACTCCATATTTCAACAATTCTTGGCACTGTTTCTACAAAAGAAGTTGGCCTTTCATATCCTAATATTCATTAAGGTATATTTTTCAGATTTGGATATGAGTACACTAGAGATCTTGCTACGTGAATGGATGCATTGGAATTATTCCTACACTTGAAAGAGGTTTTTCTTTTTCAAGTAGAGTAGGATAGTATAGAAAAATAAATAAATAAAAAGTAAAGATAAAAATAAAGCTTAGTTGTGAAAACCATGTTACTGGTGCAACTAAGCATGGAATATACTTGAAAACCAGGTTCCTAGCGAGCAAAATTCATCAATAAGTCGATAAGTCCAATTTATGGTAATTACAAAAAAAATTAGTGTCATACAGATTTCTTGTAATTTATTTCAGAATAGTCAGTACATATTAATCACATTCACCAATGATTAACGACAGTAGTAGATTTCATTTCTATCAGTAGCAACAAAAAATTTCTTCCATCCTTAGCAGCATAATAATCTTCATTCACTGCAACAAATAAAAATTATAATTTCCTATAATAAAATATAGAATTCCAACAATAAATACTTGTTTTACAATGAAGACCAGTTCAAAAAGTGATCAGAATATCCAATCCAAACCAAGTTGCAGAATCAAGATGAACATGTATTTCAAAGAAAAAATATTCAAGTGTCAACCTTCCAAGATCAGCAATTCCTGACAACAGTAAGATTTGGTATGAAAGGTAAATGGTTTTTAGTATATATTTAGTTGTCAAAAATTGGAGAAAAATTTTAAAACACAACTTATATATATGTTACTTTCCATTTGTTTCATAGTTATCCGAATGTCTATTTCCTAATTATCCTTATTTTATTTCCTTCATCCATGATTTCCTAACCTATAACCTACCAAATCTCACAGTCATGAGGGATTAAATAAAATTTTGTATTTAATATGGTTATGATCTAACTTTGTAATCATGTATCATGTGTATATATACGATCTTCCTCATGATTTCCCACACCTTTCGCCTATAATCATGTGATTAATTGTCGGTCACCATAACCATTAACAATCCTCAAGCACCATCATCATTTGATAAACTTCATATGAAATACATTTTTTTTTGCACAAATATGGTTTTGACATGATCGATTAAACTATGTCATGACTTTATAAGCCAAAACCACTGCGAATTTGAATGAATCAGCCAAACAGTAACCATAAATTACCCATTCCTTCTCACATTTTTTTCTCCTTGTTCATTCTTCAATTCCTCTTGTGCCTCATTCCCATTACTTTTCATGTATCCTTTCCCTGAGGGTTTTGAAACCGGTACCTTATACTTCTCCTCATCAAAGTAAAGAAACAATGGTGGTCCTTAGCATGGTAAGGTATGAATTGTAGTGAATTTCATTTTTAGAGGACTACCCTACATGCAAAATTATCTTCCAAAGAATTGGCTTGTTGCACCTATTCGAGCGATTTCATGGACATAACAACCAATATTGGAAGGAAAGGATAAAAATTGGTTTAAGATCTATTGATTAAAGGGAAAAGGGTGGACTTCGTTCCTGAACCAATAAAGACAATATCCAGACTAGACATAGGGGGTGCCATGAGCTTTTTTGGACAATCCATGGAGGGACTTGGCATTCTTCATACATAAATATTTGACTTGTAATGGAAGGTATAACGTCATCTTCTTTTACCATATTCATATACTTCATCTTTACCATCATGCATTCATCAAATTAATTGTTTTATAGAAACTAAGGATGTTGAATTAGGCTTGGGAAGATTTTTTTCTAAGAAATGGTTTTCAGGAAGGTGGAACAATGAATGAAAATCCTAAAATTGATGAAAACCCTTAAATAGATATAAACCACAAAACAATGATTACAGGAAACAAAGATAAAAATAAATCAGTAGACAAGTGTTCTTAGTCATCTATATAGGTTATCCCTTTGAAACCAACAAATAAAGGTAAACCAAAATCAACAAACGAGGATTTTTATTCACTTGTAGAAATAATGCCTTCAAAACCAGTGAAAAGAGTAAGAAGATCAACGTCTAAACATTTGTCGATATCAATAGAAAGGATTACAAAAGGGTATGATAAGAATTTGAAGACAATACAAAAGAACAAGAGACTGTCAGACAAACCCAAATAAAATATCCAAGCCCCTTCCACATTTAATGTTGCAACACCATAGGACAATTGAGAAGCAGAGAACACAATTTTGAGAAATTTTGATCTGCAATTGTCTTAGGATAAGAGTGCATGAGGACATGCAAAATCCTCTATCTGGGGGAGATGTTGGGTGTTAGTTTTGATTCTTTTTATCATTCCAATCCATCCCATTCACCTCCATGATTTGACCAAAAACTCTTCTTTTTGTTCACTTTCATCAGAATAATGGCATAATGAGCATGATTAAAGTAATAAGTTGTTTTTTAAAAAAACTCATAATTTTGGCTAGTAAATATTATTAAAAGTCATTTATCTACCAAATTATGGTATTACAGGAATTAACTCAGATATCTCAGTTATTACAAGAATCGTAGGTTGGAACACTTGTGCTCTTTCAATTTAATATTTTACACTTGGCAGATATTCCTTTATGTTAGTAGATGGTAAAATATCTATCTGGCCGTCCTCACAACATTCGACACCTTGTGGTCAACGTGTGGTCAAACTCAGTAGACAATTACAGGAAATTTGTGGGAATTAGCTGCAAATCTGCAAGTTTGTTCATAGAATCATTAACTCAACACCCATGAGTGAGGAATAATGTTCAACCAATCAGAAGATCAAGGATACATAAAAATGGATTGAGGAATTCCTATTCTACATGTTGAATATGATATTTGAACTATAATTCCTGCAATTAGTTAGAAACGGAATGTAATCATCAGTTTTCGGGTAGTGATATTAAGATGTGATTTATGGAGCGATAAAGACGAATCCAAATATTCCACGACATGGGTTTTGTGTAGAATGTTTGAAATTGAATAATATGCGATGCATATTTCCAAAATTCGAGATAGTTTGGGAGATTAGCAGGTTTCTTCAAAATGGAATTTCCTAGATTTTCCTCTTGCAACTAATTTTCAATTTTCTTAATGTGTAAAACCCAAATTGGATCTGATTGGTTAGTTCTAGGATTAGGGAATTAGTTCTTATCCTCCCCATAAAATATTTTGTATAAATATATTCTCAAAGAAAAGTACATGGGAATCAATTGTAGAAGGAGAATGTTGATATTTTTTACCCAAAACATATTGTAATTGTTAAGTTTACAGTGATGTTGAATACAAAGGAGGTCTAAACAATTTGATGTGTTAAATTATTTATATGTTCTAATTTTGTTTAAACAACATATCCCAGGAGGGCCCCCTGGTATGTGTTGTATCTTTTTAATCGTTGTTCTAGAGTTATTTTTCATTAATTGTCTTCATCTTTTGTATCTTCATATAGATTGTTGCAATTTCCTGTAGATTAAAAACTTTCCATATAAATAGTTTACAGATAGTGTTACTTTGAGTATGGTGATTTATAATTGTTTCAGATATTGATGTTAAATACAATCATATAATTGAATGATCTTTCATATACTGCACCATACCAATAGTTATCACATAATATATTCAAAGTTTAAACTAAGTTTGTAATTCTTTTTTATTTTCTTATTAGTACGTTTCTTTACTACATTGAATAGAATAGTTTATTTACCAGTCATCCCTTTAGTAGAAGTCTTTAGTTAATTTCAAGATCAATTATGCACATACTATGCCTATGCCTCATAAGTTTACCTACCTAGATTGATAAGAAAATGTTGAGGAATCTAGATCAGTAGATCATCCCAACATTTTAAAGGCTCACTGAAAAATAAATTATTATATGCAATGCAGTAAAGAAATGTACCAATAAGAAAAGCTAAAAGAATTACATACTTAGTACAAAATATGAATGTATAATGTGATATATGTTGGTATGGCACATTAAATGAAAGATCATTCAATTATATGATTTTCTTTAACATCAATATATAAAACAATTATAAATCATGATACTTAGAGTAACACTATCTGTAAATTGTTTAGAAGGAAAATATTTAATCTACAAGAAATTACAACAATTTATATGAATCTACCAAAGATGAAAATTAATGAAAAATAACTCTAGAACAACTATTAAAAAGATACAACGCATACCAAGGGGGGGCTCCTGAGATATGTTGTTTAAAAAAACTCAGAACGTATAAATAGTTTAACACATCAAATTGTTCGCAACACCTTTGTATTCTACATCAATGTAAAATCGACAATTACAATATGTCTTGGGTAAAAAATATGAGCATTCTCCTTCTACAATAGATCCCCCTATACTGTTCTTTCAAGATATATTTATACAAAATATCCAATGGGGAGGATAAGAACCAATTCCTCAATCCTAGAACTAACCAATCCGATCCAAATTGGGTTTTACAAATTAAGAAAATTGAAAACCGACTGCAACATGAAAATATGGGAAATTTTGTTTTGAAGAAACTTGTTAATCTCCTAAATTGTATCTAATTTTGGACATCTTCCTTCATGATACCCAATTTGGGACAATTTTCACAAAACCCATGTCGTGGAATGTTTGGATTCGTCTTCATTGCTCCATAAATTAAATCTGAATATCATTGCTTGGAAACTAAAGATTACATTATGTTTCTAACTAATTGGAGGAATTGTAGTTCAAATCTCATATTCAGCATGTATAATATGAATTCCTCAATCCATTTGGATGTATCCTTGAACTTCTAATTGTTTGAATATTATTCCTCACTCTTGGGCATTGAGTTCTTGATTTTGTGAACAAATTTGCATATTTGCAGTTGATTCTTGTGAATTTCCTACAACTGCCTACTGAGTTTGACCATGCCTTGACCACAAGGTGTCAAATGTTGAGAGAATGGAGAGATAGATATATTACCATCTCCTGACATCAAGGAAGATCCCCCAACTGGAAAATCTGAAATTGAAAGAGCGTCAACCTACGATTCATGAAATAGCTGAGATATCTGAGTTAATTCTTGCAATCAAAAATTCAGGTAATTTGGTAAATAAATGGCTTTCAATAATATTTACTAACCAAAATGAGGATTTTTATTCAAAAACAACTTATTTCTTTAATCATGCTCATTATTCCATTATTCTTATGAAAGTGGACAAAAATTAGAGTTTTGGGTCAAATAATGGAGGTGAATGAGTTGGATTGGAATGATAAAAAAAAAAAGTCAAAAATGGCACCCAGCAGTGGGGTAGAGGAAGAGAGAAGGTTTTTGGAAGAGTAGGGAGGGAGAGGAAGAGACAGGGTTGTTGGAAGACTAGTTTTAATCATGATTGGAATATGAAAACATTTATGCTAAGTTGTCCAAGTGCACTAATGTGATCCATGCTATTCTTATGGTGCATAGAAAGATGTTATAACACAAGGTTTTAGTGTAAATGGTCTCCATCAATAGTGACCAAATCACAACACTAAAATCTACCACCTAATAATAACATAATATTATGTTAGGTATTTTGACACTTAGGAGTTATTTAATATCAACTTGGTCTCATATGTTGTTAGTTTAAAGTGTGTTTCTTTAGTATGCATTAGTATGCATTTGTAATCTGATGATCGTGATATGTTATAGACATAGAGTGATCTAATAACTCATATTCTCCTCGATATTAATGGCTAAATTGATCTATGGCTTAACACCCAATTGGTCCATGATCATTATTTAAATAGCATGGAGGATCAGTTTTCGATGATCGATTTTGAGAAACTCTCTTGTAATACTTTTCCTTCGCATTAATAAATTGTCTCAAGTGGCCATGTTGGTTGGGGTCATGGATGTTTCTCCATTAGGTTTTTACCATGTAAAAACATCAGTGTGTTGATCTTTGATCTAGTTGTGTGAGCGGTTACTAAAGGTGTTCATCCTCTATTGGAATACCCTGCATTGTTGAACATGGTATTAGAGTCCATTTGAAGACTCACTCATGTTGTAGATTGAGATCTTGAAGTTGTGTTGTTGCATCTATGGTTTCTACTATTTATGTACATTTTTTGGCCAAGAAGAGTATTTCATTACATCCATAGCACTCATTTTAGTTATAAACATTTTTTTTTCACTCGAAAAGGTTTATGTTCACCTAATATACAACCATTTTAGTTAGATCTGAAGGTATAAAGCCTAAATACACCCATTTTAAATTTGTTTACAAAGACAATATTTCAGTTTTCTCTTTTTATTTATGAGTTGCTACTCTTTCCGGTCTTCATATACTATTTTCCCTACGCTATGTATGATCTTAGAAAATTAGAAACAAAGCGAAAAATATATTTTTTTTGCATATGTTCTTTGTCGTGCGCTTTGCGCGATCTCAACAAATAAAAAACATAGAGAAAACTTGCATTTTCGGATAAGCTAACTGAGATATAACTCCTTGTTGTTGTCAAGAAGCAATTTTTTTGTGTGTGAACACATAAAAATAAAAAAAATTAAGCATGCACCTTGAGGCGGGGATCCAACAACAACACCCCCCATCCTTCTTCTTAATATTATAATTTTTTTTTCACTAGCTCACTTGGTTGAAAGTTGTTTTATTTAGTAAGAGGTCTTGAGTTCAAGTCTTTTTTTTGTTACATTTTGAAAATGTTTATGCATTCATTGTAAAGTGCATTTCACTTCAATTATAAAAGTGAATCACTATAAAGTAGCTTTTATATTTCATTTTTAGTTAATTTTTGCATTCAACTTTAACTTGCAAAGTAACTTCATTGTAAAGTGATTCCCACTTATTCTATAAAAATGAGTCACTTCCTAAGTAACTTATTTGTAAAAGTGAGTTTATAGAAAAAGTTAGATGACGAGGAGCATCATCATGTGGACCAACTTCTACTTGCGACGTGGCTCTTTGGTTATAGTTTATGACTTTTTTCAAAAGGGCTTAACTTTCACATCTAAAGTCTGTTTTCAATGTCGTCTTTTTTGAAAAATCCTATCTTCTCAAGATCTTTCCATCCAGACCATCATTTTTATCCTTTAAATCCATATTCTCTGCATATTTTAATATGGTTTCTCCTAATGATCTTTTTCTTACCAATACCAACTACTTCTCATGGAAATCTCATCTGGAGGATATACTAAGAAGTAAATGATTGTACCAGAATACCTTGAGAAAAGAAAAAGAACCCACTAATCTTAAAAATAAATCCAAATTGGGTGATAATAATGATAAAGCACGTGGACTAATTGGAATGTCCATCTCTTCTGATTTAAGGTTTCAACTTCAAGGAATCGGTGACCTCGATGAAGCTTGGGAAAAGTTTCAAGTTGTGTTTAGTAAACACAACATAATTCAATCTCACAAAGTTGAAAATAAGTTAATGACTTTAAGTCCAAATGATTTTCCTTGCATTGAAGATTATTTATCTAAGTTCAAAACTCTTAGACTTTTATGTATAGATTGAAAAATAGATTTGAAGGAAGATCGATGCATATATTTTATTATTGCTAAGCTTGGTAGTGCATATTTTGTCCTTGTATCTACCTTGTGTACCACCAAAAAATATCTAAGGATTGCTTATAAAGAACCCTCTCTTGAGTATTTTTTTATTCTCTAATTCTAGAGCAAGATAAACTTGTCCAACTTTGATTTAATAGCATTACAAGTATATCCAACAAAGAAAACATAATCGCCACAACAAGAAGCAAAATAAGGGTATGAAAACCTCTCAAACAAATTTTACTCATAATGGTAACAAAGGAGAAAAATCCAAAAGTAAGAAGACTAATAGACATTGCAATTTTTTTGGTAAAGATTGTCATGTGGAGTCTAATTTTTTTTTTAAATGGAAGCCTTAGAAGCAACAATGAAGAAGCACAACATCAATATTTATTCTTCCTCTTCTTCTCATGGAAATGCACTTTCTTCTTTTGGTTTCTCCTTCAATGCAACTTATACTTCTTCTTTTGATGAGTGTTTTATTGATTCTCAAGCATCTCATCATATGGATAAGGATGGAGCGATATTTTCTACTCTTAATGATTGTAACACCAAACAAATATTTATTGTTGAATATAGATCTCTTAGCGTTTTAGCGTGTGGAACAATTCAGGTAGATAATGGTCATTTCAATGATGTATTGTGTGTTACAAGTCTTTCCTGCAACCTTCTATTAGTGTATTAGATCACTCATTCAAGTAAAGGAAAAACCATAGAGTTTTCACCTCACCAAGTTGTAATCAAGGATTTAAAATATCATAAGCATGTCCTAGCAACTGGAATTGTTGATGATATTACTAGGTTGTACAAGTTTGACAACTTTGGGTCATCATATTTTCCATTAATTTTTATTGTTCATAGTGATTACTTGAGCAAACTTTGGCATGAGTTGTTTATTCATCTAAACTATCGCTCATTACAACAACTATGTAATCAACATATGGTGACTCATCTTCCTCTTGTTTCTTGTAGAGATAGTGTTTGTGTAGGTTGTGTTCTCAAAAAACATCATCGGGATAGTTTTGACAAATGTGCATCTTGGCACGCCTCAACCCCTTTGCATATTGTTCACAATGATTTGTGTGGTCCGTTTTCATCTCTCTTTCTGTGGGTGCAATTATTTCTTAGATTCATTGAAGACTTCTCCAAACACACTTGGGTTTACTTATTAAAACTTGAGAATGAAGATTTTGACAAGTTTTTGGCCTACAACTCCCTTGTAGAGAAACAATTTGGACATCAACATCAAATATTAAGAATAGATGATGGAGGTCAATATGTGAACAAAAGAATTACAAGTTACTGCATTGAATAGGGCATTCATATGCAACATATTGTTCCATATACACCACAAAAAAATGGTGTTTCTAAGAGAAATAATTGCACATTAAAATAAATGGATAATTATATGATCCAATCTAATGGATTAAGTCTTCATTATTGGGTGGAATCCATCCACTGTGAAAATTACATAGTAAATCACACTCTCGCAAAGGATTTAAAAAATATGACACCATAAGAAACATGGAATAAAATTAAGCTAGATGTAACTCACTTATGTGTGTTTGGTAGTGTGGCATGGGCTCACATTCCTAATGAAAAAAGGAAAGCATTGTAGCATAAAAATGAGAAGTGAATTTTTGTTGGAAATTTTGAAGATGTCAAAGGATATCAACTTCTTCAACTTCATTCAAATAAAAGTATTATTAGAAGAGATGTTAAATTTGATGAAAATATCTTGGCCTATGATCCTAATTCGGTGTTTGTACCATCTTCATCATGTCGTCCATCTTCGACATTTGTGCCATATTTTGTTCCTATTTTGATTTCTTCTTCAAATGATGATGATAGTAACGATGAAAATCCATCTCTGCATTCTCACCTTTCTCTAGATGATTCCATTGAACATGAACCTACACCAGCAGCACCACTTTCCATATGGGTCCATTCAAAACGAAAAGAAGGTGGTGATATTCTTGATGATCCTTCATATCAACATTAGGCACGTTTAGTTCTAGTGGGCCTCTTCTCTTTTGGATCAAGTTTTAAAGACTCATGATACAAACACATTTGCAGAAGCATTAGGTAATCCAAATTGGGACACAAAAATGAATGAAGAGTATCGCTCTTTAATGGCGAACGATACTTGGGATCTTGTACCTATTCTGAAAGGAAAAAAAATTATCCGATGTAAGTGGGTGTACACAGCTAAGTATACATTAGATGGAAGTGTTGAAAGACACAAGGCCCGGCTAGTTTCCAAAGGATTATCCCAAGTTGAAGGAATAGACTATAACAAAATATTTGCCCCCATAGACAAAATGAATTCCATCCACCTTATTCTAGCCCTTGTTGCCTCACATAAACGGGAGGTCCAACACATGGATGTTAAATCCACCTAGCCTGGGGATTTTCAAGAAGAAATCTACATGGAAAAACCTCCAAGCTATGTCCAAAATGATTCAAGCCTTGTTTTTCACCTTAAGAAATCTGTTTATGGTTGTAAGCAAGCTCATCATGCTTGGTATGTAAAAATGGACAACTTTCTTCTTGATACCAACTTTTTTAGATGTCATTGTGGTCCTAATGTATATACCAAGAAAATAGGAAACCATCTCATAATTATTGTTCTTTATGTTGATGACCTTATCATTACTGGTAATGACCCTAAACTTTTACCTCATGTGAAATACATCGTTAAGAAGAAATTTGAAATGAAAGACTTAGGCTACATTATTTCCTTGGCCTCCAAGTATTGAAAACCAAGGAAGGAGTTTGTGTTTCCCAATCTAAGTATGCATGTGACCTTGTTCACCACTTTCACATGGATGATTCTAAACCAACCCCTTCTCCCTTCTAGTCTAGAGTCAAACTTGTTTCCACCTATCCTACTCCTGAAGTTGATGCCACTTTGTATCATTAGTTATTTGGTAGCCTCTTATATTTGACTCATACTCATCCTAATATTTCCTGTTGATACTGAGAGGGGGGTGAATTAGTATCAAGTACAATTTAAAACCTTTTTCAACTTATACTTAAACCATTCAACTATATCCAATGAGAAATGAACAATAGTATAAGATTTACACCAATACACCACAATACACAATGCACAATATATGAGAAATAATCAATAGTTATTGTTCAAGGGAAGTAATGACTTCCAAAGGTAGCTACAGCTTCCAAATGTAAAGGGAGGGATAAACCTCCAAGAGGAAGATACAATCCTCCAATATAAAGAGAGATTTGAACTCTACATACTTGACCTTTCCTTCCACCCAAGAATATATGAGAGATAATAAAACTTTACATTAAATCATCACCATCAACCAATCATCACATAGAACCTAATAATGCTTCCTAAGACTTCTTCAATTTCTGCAATTCTTCAATACTTGGAGTACTCTGATCCTGTAGATAATATTACTCAATGAATTCTCTGAAACTCCTCCAATTTTCACTCTTTGAATCCTCCCCAAAAAGAGGTTATAGAAATAATGGTAGACTTTATTCAATTATGGTCTATTCAGGAGAGTGAACTTGCACAGAATGCCTCGCGCTCAATAATTAACATCCAATTCTGAAACTCGCACACAAGAAAAAACAGTTTGTACTCTTTCCAATGAAATTTGTCCCACTTCATTTGGATTATCTATGAAGAAATTATGGCTATTTTACCAGGAACACATGTTTATTGACTAGCTTCAGGACTGGTCACAAACCCTATCTTCCACAGAGTGTATCTCCATAATTATAGCGAATCAAGAGATTAATTTTTTACCAGAGGTACCTTGATATGTCGTCTCAATACCATAGTGATTTCACTATATGAATCATTCTAGAAAAAAAAATTATAGCAAAAATGGTAATCTGACCTGAAAATAACATACCTTAGAACACATCACCAAAAGACTTCATCCTCCCTTGAAATCCGGCCTTCTTTTCTTCTTATTTCCTCTGAAATTCAACTTGTATCAAATGAATGTATAATGATGTTTATTTATACCATTTATG
>ML778411.1:65211-83862 GCA_009831015.1 Picea engelmannii
GATAATAAAAATTTACATTAAATCATCACCATCAACCAATCATCACATAGAACCTGATAATGCTTCCTGAGACTTCTTCAATTTCTGCAATTCTTCAATTATTGGAGTACTCTGATCCTGTAGATAATATTACTCAATGTATTATGTGAAACTCCTCCAATTTTCACTCATTGAATCCTCCCCAAAAAGAGGTTATAGAAAGAATGGTAGACTTTATTCAATTCTGGTCTATTCAGGAGAGTGAACTTGCACAGAATGCCCCGCGCTCAATAATTAACATCCGATTTTCAAACTCGCACACAAGAAACCAAATCCCGTACTCTTTCCAATGAAATTTTCCCCACTTCATTTGGATTCTCTATGAAGAAGTTATGACTGTTTTACCCGGAACACATGTTTATTGACTAGCTTCAGGACTGGTCACAAACCCTATCTTCCACAGAGTGTATCTCCGTAATTATAGCGAATCAAGAGTTAAAAATTTTACCAGAGGTACCTTGATATGTCTTCTCAATACCATAGCGATTTCACCATCTGAATCGTTCTAGAAAAAAATTATAGAAAAAATGGTAAGATGACCTGAAAATAACATACCTTAGAACACATCACCAAAAGACTTCATCCTCCCTTGAAATCCGGCCTTCTTTTCTTCTTATTTCCTCTGAAATTCGACTTGTATCAAATGAATGTATAATGATGTTTATTTATACCATTTATGTCACTTCCTTTTAACATTAGGGCCAACCTAACACTTTATTATTTTGTAATTCTTTTCTTTAATTATCTTCAGGGCCTACATGTACTTCCTTATTCAATTCACTTTGTCATCTTCAAAAATTCATTTCTCCTCAACCATGAGGATACATGTGATGTGCCACATACCACCGAAAACAACATGATGTATACTATCCATCCATGGGTGTTGTATCAGCATGTGCATTTTCCTTCATGTCCAAATACCTTCATCAATCTTGTGGTCCAAAACCCATGACTAGGGTTGACATCAATGACAACAGCCAATCTTCCAACATTTCCTTTATTGTTGATCTTGTTACCTGGTATATGAAAACATTCAATGAAATCTATTGTAAAGAAACTAAACGGGTACTTCAATGTGTCTAAGGTACAGTTCATTTTGGGATACATTACAGTTCAGAAGGGACTCCTTTGTTGGTTGGTTTCACTAATTTGGATTGGGTCGGTGACTCCTGTTGGAGCCGCCCTTCTCGAAATAGGTGAAATGTTACACTTAAGCCCCAAAAATATGGATTTTGGGACTTCATTTATTTCACGATTCTACCCACTAAATCCGCCATCCTGACACGCGAAATGGTGAAAAAAAAATTAGTTCTAATAACCATTATTAAATGAATAAGAGGGGATTATAATCTTTCATTACCTCGTACTCTCACTCTTGGGAATTACGCGTTGAACGTTTCTAAAACCTCCAACTTGCGAAGTCGTGAAGTTGTGTTAAAGTTACCATGTTATTATCAAGAGTAAATCACTTTAAACCTTAGCTAATCACTATCGTGATTTCGCGACTCGGCGATTGCTTCCCCAAAGGGTAGCACCTTTGTAACTCTGATCCATGAAGTTGTGTTATTCATTAATTAAGCATGGATTAATTAAAGGCTTAAGTCAAATCACAGAAAATCAACTAAATCGCACCATCATGATTTCGGGTTTTTAGGGTCCAACGGCTAGGAGCAGAATCACTCGATACGACGAACGTCGAAAAAGGGATTAGTGACTAAAGCACACTTAATTAAAATAAATAAAATAGATTAACTAACACCTTAAACATCCTTTAGCACACACAGTTTACGTATGAAGTCTTGAATGTTTCTGCGTTTTTCCATGTCACGAATCGTCAAGCATTTATGACATTTATTTGAATTTCAGTGAGGTGATGGATAGCAAGATCTTGTTTTACTTCTAAATATTTCTATCAAATGATTTGATGATTCTGTCGGCAAGGAATTGCACAGGCTTAAATGATCAAGACAGAGGGTTTCCTTTCATTATTTCAGTTTTCATTTCTATTGCGCGTAGAGCCATTTCACCAAGATAACTTATGTCTGTGTTTTCAATCTTTTCGACAGGGGATCTAGTTGCAAGTTTCTCTATCATGGCCCCACAGAAAGTGCCCAAGGTAGCTGCCGAGAGTTTAGGTCAGGGTTCAGACATTGTTTATGATACCTCGCCCCGAAGTATTAATTCGGTCAAAACATGGACGTACATTTCCAACATTCTGCAATCCGAGTCAATAAACTATTCGGATGATTCCAGTGATAATGAGAAGGATGACTTGTCAACCAAATACAAAATCGTCGCTCAAGAAAAGATGCACAAAATAGCGGCAAGGCCACAGCTTCTTCCCTATTATGATATGGTAAGGTGGGCACTGGACCATGTGGACATCCTGACTAGGATGATTATCAGCGAACAGGGGGTGACAATTGGGACTTTCAGACCGGAGCATTTACAGGCAATGTATAAATTGTCACCCACACCAAACCTTACTCACAATGCCGAATCCTAGAGGGTTTCAAGAAGAAGTAATGCGAGCAGTATGGAAAAAATTTATTCGATCTGATCAAAGATTAGGTTTCGCACCCTGCGAAATTCAAAGCTGACACTCATGGAATCTATTCAATCTCCTCCTTAGATCCGCAATTCAAGTATATAGCGATGATGGCCTATAGGCTGTATGGGAAGGAGGAAACTACTCACTTTTTCCTCCCATGTGTACCGCTTATTCATACATTTGTTGAGGGTTTCTCCTTCGACTGGGCCAAATTGTTGTCTGACAGTCTGACTAGTCGAATCATCGAATATCGAGCACAAAGGGTGAGTAGGAAAGCGGCTTCATTCTTTATATCTACTTACATCATGGATGTTATTTGCTTCATGACACCTTTCCCACTAATGAACTGGAGTTGGGCTCCATCTAATATAGAGCCTATTCATGTCTACCACTCGAAAATTTGGGAGGATAAAGCCAAAGAATTCATCTACGAGATCTTCAACTGGGTAATGGTACCAATGCATGTCTCCATTTTCGGCCATCCACCTCCCGGGATTTTGGATAACATCACGGCCAACCTGAGTAGCGTGGCAAATTGGTATATAGAAGCGGAATTTTCACACATCAGGGTCTTTGGCACCTCTGTTCCCACATATGCTTTGTTGCTATTCTTTCCAGATAAGCTATTGTGTCATGAGATCGCCAGACAGACTGTGCTCGATGGGATAATCAAAGAGCTCAAAGGAGTATCAAAAAAGGTATGGCCACCCTTTCCCATTCACATTGATGCATTTTCCTTATTAGACTTTGTCCATGCCAGAGCTGAGGCTACGGCCTTAGAAGAAATGAAATTGGTGGACATTGAGTTTAAGAAGCACGGCCCAAATAGGGTTGTGAGCAATCACCTGGTGAGTTGTGGCCTGAAGAAGTACGAACATGAGGATTCACCTCATGATGAAATATTCTGAGGCACGAGGTCCTACTCTGAAGTCCTAAGTAGGATTCAAGCCCTGCCGCCCGGAGATATGGTTGATTTCGTTAGATTCCACGAGCACTGACGGAGTTGTCTCCCCCAGGTTTTACAGGGAGAAACCCCAAATCTTTTGGTTACACAGCAAACGAAAGCCAAAGGCTCAAAGGATTCGAGTCCTGACAAGGAGGAGAACCAAGAGAAAACAGGGGAGGCTGGGACCTCAGAATGAGGAGCCAAAATCCCCTATCAACAGGAAGGAAACCCAGAAAAGGGTACGTCGGGCAAGCAGGTCCAAAGTCAAGCAAAGATACCCTCGTAAGGGTTTGGCGACCCACTATCACTAATATCAAGAAAGCCATCCACGGGTGCTATCCCGACACAATCATTCAAGGAAATCGACAGTCCCATTGCTTCTATAACACCCTTACAGTTCACAAAGGGGAACCCCGATGCCGGATGGATTTTCAGTGAAGAGCTAACTCCCATTTCTGTAGAAGAGTTACCTCCTAATGAATTTTTCTTTGATAATAAAAGGAAGGTCGTAGTGAAGCAAGAATCGTATCAAAAAGTGGGTGCAGTGCCTAAAATGTTTAAAATCCTGACAAAAGGAAAGGTCTAGAAGAGGAGGAATTCGTCGATGAGATAGCAGGAACATTGGGGGCTTATGCTACAGCCAACCAGTACTCAGTTGGAACTTTGAAGGCCCAGTTGAAATGAAAGAACCTCTTGATCGGTAAGTTGGAAGCTAAGGTGGCTATGACAGAAGCAAATGCCAGGGATGAGGTGAGAAAAAACCTCGAGAAATCCAAAATAGCTGATCTGCAGGAGATCGAGAAACTTAGATCTGACCTTGAGCAGTTGCACCAGTCGGCACAAATAAGCCAAACACAGGTAAGCCAGTAGGAGCAGCAAATAATACAATTACAATCGAAATTGGATGTTGTTGAAAACCAGATCTTAGGTATAAAGATATTCCAATCCTGAGCCACTGAAATCCGACAAAAGGTATTAGAAGCTCAACAGGACTTGCTTGCTAAAGTGGGAACCATTCAGAATCACTTTCAGATGATAGATCAAGTGATAGAAGATATATCCTTAGGAGAAAGAGAAGTTGGGGCAGCTTGAGTTGCTTTCCAGGATGTTGTTATAGCCATGGAAAAAGTAGAGACGACCAGTAGCTCCAAATTATCCATCGCAAAACAAACCAGGGGGAATATCTTACTAAAGGCTTGGGAGCAGAATATATCAAAGACCAGGGGGAGAGCTAAGGAGGTGAGGAATCCTTGCGAAGAAACATTTGCCTTGATAAATAAAAGTTTATTATACCTTGATAAGGAAGGCAGTGTTGGGACGCTGGGAAAAATCAATATAGCTAAACACCTGCTAGATATCAAAGAAAATTTTGAAAAGGAGAAATCTAAAATATCCCAAATAAGCTAGGTTGATATGGTCCAAGTGGACAAATGGCTAATACATCCAAGTTTACAATTATGGTCTATCGTCACGGAAGACCGACATGTGGGAAAAAGATTGCCACGGTTGGCGAAGAGTTGTTACACCTTTGAGGCCAACAACCAAGCAGAGCCTTCCATGTTGATAGCCTAGTTGGTTGAAAGGTGCGTCAATTGCATTGAGCAGGTGAAAGGGTAGGCTTCTGGTGTTAAATAATGATAGATGTCACTCCATTCTATTTCTGGAGCCAAAGGAGCAGAGAAAGGAAGGTGCTCTGCCCTTATGAAGGAAGACAAAAGATGAGGAAATGAAACGTTTCAATCCTTCATTTGTAACTGACAAGTTTCTAGAATGTTTGGAATTCGAAATGTTTACAAGTTTGTTTAAATATGCATTTTGGAAAAGCACCAAAGGGATTTTTCTTTTGGAGATTGTAATAGAGAAAATTCTCCTATGCCAGGATTAATACAAAGCAAATTGAAGACTCCATATTCCGTCAAGATTGAGTTATGTGTTTTCCTCTGTTATTTCATACTTCATGTTATTTTTTATATATACATCTTTGATGAATGTTTTAACTGCAATTTAGTAAAACTTCTACTGTGGCGATCAGGTTTTAGTTATCTAATTATTTACAGCTTTTCCTCTGTATCGGCTATTAGCGGGTACAAGACCTGTGGATTACTTAGATCTCTACATTTTTATGTTGTATCAAGGTGTCTCTTTTCTTTTCTTCTTCTATTATAGCGTGGGATTCCTCTGGAATTGATGCCCCACATTGTTGACATCCCTATGTTTTCTTTCGTTTCACACTCGGTTTCAGATTTTAACTCAGTTATGGAAAACAACCTTTGATTTTGTTAAACTTTAATTGTTTTCGCTGAATTTTCCTTATATAATCAAAATTTGAAATAGCACTTTAAAACATCAACCCCTTTAAAAGCCTCGTTACTCCATGACTGTACCCGTTGCAAGACAACCCAACATTGAACCTGGCTTATCGGATCAAACCAGCATCGCTTTGAATCTTTTTGATACTTCACTTAAGACTGCCATTACCCGGGCCAAGCTCAAACATTCATGGGCATCCATCGAACGGGATATCAACATTCAAGAATATTTGGAAGCGAGATAAAGACAACTCAGAAATCAGCCATAGCTTCCTCCCTGAAGTTTTTCTTTCCCTTCTTATCACCCACTCACTTTAGATGCCTAGACTCTATACTTTATAGCCTTGAGTACAGACTCTGGAACAACATCTTTTTGGCGTCGTTGTTAGGGACGGAGAATCGTAGTCACTTTCCCCTAAGAGAACGACATTTCCAAGGTTTTTTTTTTTATAGTGAACAAAGAGCGAACACCTTGTTAAGGATAAACCTTTATCATTCACTTGGTGACTCCACTTTTAAGTAAGATGGCGTCCTTTCGAAGGAACACCAGACAAAACCCAGATGCTAAACAAACTGTGCCAGTTTCCGACCCTAAAAAAATACTAGAACACAGGGGTCTTTTCAAACAAAATGTTGTTGTTTACCAACCCAAGTCTACTCAGTCTAAAGATAATACCTTTATTGAACCTTATTCCTCGCGAGAACCTTCTCTTGAAAAAACATCAGTAAGTACTGTCGAAGCCAAGACCCTAAAGTTCGAGCAAATCCTACCCGAGATTAAGACCGAAACCTCTCCGACTACCTCTTATGTTAGTAGGGGTGACACGCCTACCATAAAGCTCATCCCTATCAATATCCCATCGACTCTCAATATAAACCTCTCTGTCACTCAAGGCCTCGAAGAAGTTTCCACGCCCACGGCTTCGACACCGGTGGGATCTCCCATTTATCTATCCTGCAAGTCAGAGGAACCAAGTCCTCGTTTACCCTCTCCCCCTTTTCCAACTTTCACCTCCCCTAGTAAAAAGTTCCCTGATTTTTTCCCCCTCCACCCTGGGGAAGCTAGAGAGTCATTATACATCTTCGCCAACCCTCTTTATAACGCACCAATTTCCTCTCCTAGGTCATCCATGGCTGTCGTCGAAGGAGGAGCAGGGGGAGCAGGAGGTCAAGGCCAACAATTTCCCCCCAGGGTTTTCACCAAAGTAGCCACTAGATACGCTCCCTTGTTCCTTCCAGTACCCCTCCATGATTTACTTGAAAACTATATGAAAAACTTACCCAAGTTCACAGGATAAGGGGATCTAACCACAGCCAAGCATATCAACTTCTTCGATCAATTCGTTGATATTCTAGGTCTCAAACATGAGGACGTGTATTCCCGTTTGTTTGTCCAAACCTTTGAGGGACAGGTAAGAAATTGGTTTCAAAGTCTGCCCCCAGGTTCAATATTATCCTACGATGCACTAGAAGACCTTTTTCTCAAACAATGGGGTGAAAGAAATGATCATTTATACTATTTGACCGAGTTTGGATCTTTAAAGAAAAAGGGATTTGAAACTGTTATGGAATTTATCCAAAGATTTAACAAGTTGTACAATAAGATCCTTGTTGAAGTTAAATCGTCCCAACCTGCATCCAAAGTAACTTTCGCAAGATATTTTGAACCCGATTTCACTCTACTATTAAGAGAAAGGAGAGGGGACAACTTAACCCAAATGCAAGATGACGTTGTGGAAATTGAGTCAAACATGATGGCTTCAGGTAAATTAAAAATGAAAATCAAAACGGGAAACAGGGAAACCAAACGTTTTAGAGAACAAGCAGGTCCCTCTGGATCTAGGAGGTCCTCAGATGAAAAAATGGATGACATGGCTAGGATAATAAAAGAGATATCAAACAAAATCTCAAGAATGGAGCTAAACCAATCCAAAGCTGATCAATTCATTAAGAGAGAATTCAGGAGAAACCCCAATCCTCAGATTCAACAAAGACGGATTAAAAATGAAGATCAAAAAATTCAAACACCTCTAAAAATGAAAAATTTATTGGAGGAAATGATATGCAAGAGTTCAAGGATTTGGAAGAAGATGTAAACAATTTAGGTGACGACTGTATACAACCTCATTTGACGAAAGAAGATTATGAGAAGTCTCTAAACACTGAACAATCATCGGGTGCAGATAATAACCTAAACAACGCTAATGATCTCGCTTATCAAGGAATGGCCGACACCATAATGACTGAGCTCTAGCATAAATACAATCTGAGGCCTAAAAACAAACCTATGTCGACTGCTCAACCCAAGAAAATTTTGCCTAGGGGCGAAACATACGATCCCGTCCAAAAAGAGACTGAGATGTGAAATAACAAAGGGGTGGACTCGCAGAATACCAACGTAAAAGAGGTTGAAACCCAAGCGAGAAGAACTAATACAGTTGAAACGAGGACACCTGAAATTCCTAGAACCATCGAAAATAAGACAGTGCAAACAAATAAAATGGATAGGAAAGAAACTGAAGTTTCAGCCAAGGAAACAGATAAAATTGCGGGAAGTTTATGCCTAGAAAACGAGATAAACAAGATCAAGATACCAATACCTTTGGTCGAGTTGGCGAAGAATCCTGTGTACCGAAATAAAATAACCAAGATGATAAATTTTTCATATTTAGAGAGCCAGTTTGACGTGATAAATCTGGAAGATGATAATCCTAATATCACTTTTGGTCCACATTTTGAAGGTGCCAGAGATATCGTCGCCCCCTTCTATATTACCCTAAAAGTGCACAATCAGTTGTTGCATAATTTCATGCTAGACTCTGGGGCCTCTCATAATGTAATGCCCAAATCTATTATGGATAGACTAGGCCTCGAAATCACCAGACCCTATGGAGATCTTTACTCGTTCTATTCAAGGAGAGTTAAGTGCATGGGCATGATCAAAGATTTAGTACTCACCCTCACCCGGATTCTGGTGAAAAATGTCCTGATGGATGTAGTTGTCGCTGATATACCCCCGAAGTATGGTTTTCTATTATCTAGATCTTGGGGAGCCAAGCTCGGGGGATCCCTTTAGCTGGATATGACCTACGCCATGATCCTTGTTTTTGGCGGGCAGTTCACTCGGTTATACAGGGAAACACGGTTGGCATATACGGTAAGTGATCCTCAGAATCCTAACAATTACCCTGTTTATGTCGTCGATCAAGACCTGGGAAATTGTATTCTGTCTTTTGATGATAGTGAAAACAATTGTACGGAAGAAATTTATATTGATGAAATCAAAAATGAAAAGACAGCTAAAAATGTGTATAGCACTGGAACTTGGAAAATGTTTTTTGATCGTGCTTCGTTGTGTGAAGGAGCAGGTGTGGGAGTGCTTTTTGTAACACCCGAAAATGAATTGGTCATCCCCTTCTCTTACAGGCTATAGTGGGACATAGACTACACAAACAACGTATGTGAATATGAAGCTCTAGTCTTGGGACTGGAAGCTACCAAGAAGATAAACATAAAGAACTTAGAGGTCTATGGAAGTGCAGAACTGATTGTGAAGCAGGTAAATCGACAGTACCAGGCCAAGAACTCGAGACTGAGGTCCTACAGAAATTGTGCCTGGGATCTAATGGAAAATTTATTTTCATCAGTAAAGGTTCATTTCATCCCACGAGTCGAAAACCAGCAAGCCGATTCACTGGCCAAAGCAACGTCGACTCTCTCACCCCCTACCGCTTTCAAATTAAAATACTACATAGAGGTAAGGCACAGACCATCCATACCAAAAAACATACAGCACTGGTAGGTATTCGAAGATGACGAACATATCAGAAAGTTCCTAAAAATGGTGGATGATTTCTCTGAAACTCACATTGACCAGGAAAACCAAAATGACCATACCTGGATTATGCAGAAAGGGGAGGAGCCTCAGGAGTTTCGAGAAAAAATCGCAAATCATCGCCTGCTAGTGTTAAAAAGTAATCAGATCCCTAAGGGCATAATACCTCTGGAAAGCTTGTTTGATCAAAACGACATGCCTCTGAGGTCTACCTTGCATCCCCAACCGGAGGAGGTCGAAGACTATGACGTGGGCACCGCCAAAGAACCTAGGATAGTCAAACTATCAAAGTACCTTCTTCCTGAGATAAAAAGAAAGTATACGGACTTACTCGGACAGTATAAGGATGTCTTTGCATGGTCTTATGATGAGCTCAGAACCTATGACACCTCTATGATCGAGCACAATATACCTTTGAAGCCTGGCATTAAACCCTTCAGATAGAAGCTCAGACAAATCAACCCCATTTTACTGCTCGTATTCGAAAAGGAAGTGAAAAAGATTTTAGACGCAAAAATAATTGTACCTCTTAGGTACTCTGACTGGGTGGCAAACCTGGTCCCGGTTAGGAAGAAGAGAAGGGAGATCAGACTGTGCGTCGACTTTAGAAATCTAAATAAGTCCTCTCTCAAAGACAATTATCCTCTACCCAAACTGGATGACGTTTTGGAAAAAGTGGTTGGGGCAAATAGGATGTTGATGATTGATGGGTTTTCCAGTTACAATCAAATCGCTGTCAACGAGCATGATAAAGAAAAAATAACTTTCACCACCCTTTGGGGCACATTTATGTATGAAAAAATGCCTTTTGGTCTGATGAATGCAGGTGCTACCTTCCAGCGCGCTATGGATATCGCTTTCTTCGGTGAAAGAGATAAATTTGTGGTTATCTACCTTGACGATCTAACTGTCTTTTCTAAATCCGACGAAGACCAGCTGAAGCAAACGTTCGAGAAATGCCGAAAATTTGGTTTGTCCTTAAACCCCAAGAAGTCTCACTTTGAGATGCAAGAAGGTAAACTCTTGGGCCACATTGTGTCTCAAGACGGAATTAAAATCGACCCTAAAAGGGTAGAAGTTATAGACACCATAAATATTCCTATAAATGTAAAAGAAATTCAGTCATTTTTAGGAAAAATAATTTTTTTGAGAAGATTTATCCCAAACTTTGTTGTAATCGTGAAATTGATCATAGATATGCTAAAGAAGAACAGCGAAGTGAAATGGACAGTCAAAGCTAAAGCGTTGTTTGCACACATCAAGAAAGTTATCAACTAAGTGCCCGTGCTGGCAAGCCCCGATTATCTAAAGGATTTCTTAATTTTCTCGTTCACCTCCGAACACACAGTCGCAGCAGTACTCCTCTAGAAGAATGAAGAAGGTTTCGAGCAACCAATAGTTTTTTTTAGTAAAAGTCTTAGGGACATTGAATTGAGATATGATATAATGTAAAATCAAGCTTATGTTATGGTGAAGGTGTTGAAGGCTTTTAGAACCTACATGCTACACTCCAAGGTAATTGCATACATGCCCACCAGTTCTGTAAAGGATATATTGGTTCAGTCCGATAGCGATGGGAAGAGGGGTCGGTGGCTTGCTAAAATTCAAGAATTCGATTTAGAGGTAAAACTGACGAAGTTAGTAAAGGGACAAGGTTTGTCTAAGCTCTTAGCTTAATCAAATTTCAGAGCACTCGGAATGAATAATTTGTAGGGATATGAAGGATGTGGGGACGTAAACGAGCCTAAACCAAATAGTTGTAACCAAAATCGAAGAGAAGTTTTCCTTATCGGATTGGTATAAAGACATAGTGTCTTACCTACTGACGCTGAAATGCCCTAGTGATCTGTCTCCAGCTAAATCCAGAACACTAAATTTGCATGCGGTGAAGTATTGTATATCCGAAAGCCAATTGTACTGGAAGGACCCATTAGGCTTCCTACTGGTTTGTTTGGTAGAATCAGAAACAAAGGGGGTCATAAATGAATTTCACGAAGGAGTATGCGGAGGGCAACAGCTTATAAAATCCTGAGGGCAGGATATTATTGGCCTAAACTATTCTCAGATGTCAATGCCAAAGTCAGAGCTTGTAACCCTTGCCAGTTGTTCATGGGTAAACAAAAGCTTCTAGTGCTACCTCTGGTCCTTGTCAAAACCGAAGCCCATTTTCAACAATGGGGGTTATATTTTATAGGCGAAATCAACCCACATTCCAGCGCTCAACACAAATGGATCCTCACTGCTACAGATTACTTCACCAAATGGGTGGAGGTTATTCTGCCTAGAAAGGCGATCGATTCAGTGGTAAAATATTTCCTGGAAGAGAGCACACTGTCTAGATTCGGCTGTCCCCGAAAGATAGTAATGGATAATGCCCAGGCATCCAAGTCTATGGAAATGGTCAACTTTTGCCAAAAATATAGCATCATATTGGGCCACTCCATGGCATATTACCCTCAAGGAAACGAGTTAGCCGAATCATCAAATAAAAGTTTAATTATCATAATTAAGAAGGTGTTGAGCGAAAACAAAAGATCTTGGCATGTACATTTGAAGTACGCTTTATGGGAAAATCGGATAGGTACGAAGAAATCCATTGGTACTTCTCCTTTCCAAATGGTATACAGGACTGATGTGGTGCTACCTATAAATCTAGCGCTCCCTGTGATGAATCTCTGGCAAGATGAGAAAGAAGAGCCAAACCATGTCACAAGAAGAATAAATCAGTTGATTGAGGTCCAACAGCATAGGACTGAGGTGGACGAAAGGATGCAGAAATACCAGGACAACATAAAAGCATTGTTCGATCATAAGGCCAAAAACAGAGAGTTCTTCCCTGGCGATTTGGTTTTGAAATGGGATGCTAGGAGGGAAGACTCAGAAAAACATGGTAAATTTGATCATATTTGGTATGGACCGTTCAAAGTCTCATCTTCTGAAGGGATGAATTCATTTCTGTTAGAGAATTTGGACGGTAAAATCCTTAACACCCCTGTCAATGGGCGTTATTTAAAGCACTATATTCAATAAATGAGTTCTAAATATCCATTGTCTATACCGGTTTGTGTTTTCTGTTTTTTATAGTTTTTCGGTAAGTTCACTTTCATCGCAAATAAAACAAGTTAGTGTTTTCCTAGAAGTAGAGATATGAAATTTCCAGCACATCGAATCCCGTAAATCTTGAAGGCCTAATACTCTTCATTAAATATTGAAGGCCTGATATTCTTCATGTTGTTCCTTACAGGATTCTGACTTACAGCCCAAACAGCAAAAGGAGAAAACAAACGGTCATGTATCAGGAAATTGACTCACCCAGAACAGGTGACAAAAAAAAAATTAGAAGAGAACGAAATGGTAAGGTAAAGGTATGAATTTCCGAAGTATTTGGGTTTCAAACGAATATCACTTAAATGTAGCATGGTATCACAAGTATGATATATTCACCTAACATGTCTTTAAAAGAACAATTTTTTACTGTGGATTCTAAAAGGGCTCACCCAATAAATAAAAACGGGTTTCCAAGAGTCAGGATTGTGTGTTAAAGTCCGAGTTTTTTGAAGTCCAAAGCCTTCTCTTTTTTCCTTTTCCATCCCTGACCTTCTCTCCTTAAGCTTTGACACCTTCCCATACCCTCCACAGAGGAAGAAGAGGTTACGCTTTAGTTCTGGAAACTGACGAACGAATCTTAGAAAATAAGTTGGCCTTCACGACTCCTCAGTCTCCTGCTGAACGAAGTTATGCGTAGGTTGATCCTAACTCTCTTAGGTCTTTTAACAGTTTTCAAATGGTTAATAATTTCTCAAAGGAAGACCCCTGGAAATAAATTCTCCCATAAATTCCTGCAGACTAGGACGTTTTGAAAGTCAAGAGAAAGTTGGTCCAAAGCGCTCAAAGCAAGGTGACAGGCCACTATAGCGAATATTACACAGATATCACCCCTGATATACTTTATACCAAATTGATTGTCCCCACTTCATATTCCAAAAGTAAAATATAAGACAGGTGGTGAAAGAAAATTCATAATTGATTGCCCCCATCTAGTCCAAAGAGATGATGAAAGGAAATTCATAAAATGATTGCCTTCATCTTAGCGTTTAAATGCAAAATCACAGTTTGGAGTGGTGAAAGGAAATTCAATAAAGGAAACCAGATAACTTCATCGGGGTACTAAACAGGCTCGTTGGCAGTGAAGAAATATCTAAAATATATGTAAGGCTATCATACATAATTTATATTACACTCTGGTAATTAGCCTTTTCGAAACTGGATCTACAGCCCAAGTTCATGCAGGTCTCCCTGCTTAAAAAAATGGAATTTGCTTCATTTTGATGCAAGCTAAAACCTACAGTACCTATTGAATTTCCTAAGATCGTTTCGATCGTATTAAGCAGACCCGATTTCAGTCTCGAGAAAGGGGAAGTTACCGAATGGACTGCAGTTGAGTTTAGAAAGCGTGTCGAGTTTTGAAAGTTTTTCGGAAATAAAGTTGAAACCTCAAAGTTCCCTCTATATCCTCCTTCCAAACAAGTTTCACAGAAGCAAAATAATGACTCCATTTACCCAATACAAGGACTTGGTCTGTTGTCCTTCTTACCCGCAAGGAGACGAGATCCCTAGTTGGAGCCTATGTTGGAGCCGCCCTTCTCTAAATAGGTGAAATGTTATACTTAAGCCCCAAAAAGCTGGATTTCGGGACTTCGTTTATTTCACGATTCTACCCACTAAAGCCACCATCCAGACACGCGAAATGGCGAAAAACAATTTAGTTCTAATCACCATTATTAAATGACTAAGTAGGGATTATCATCTTTCATTACCTCGTACTCTCACTCTCGGGAGTTGCACGTTGAACGTTTCTAAAACCTCTGACTTGCGAAGTCGCGAAGTTATGTTAAAGTTACCCAGGTTAGTATCAAGAGTAAATCACTTTAAACCTTAGTTAATCACTATCGTGATTTCGCGACTCGGCGATTGCTTCCCCAAAGGGTAGCACCTTTGTAACTCTAATCCACGGAGTCGCAATATTCATTAATTAAGCATGGATTAATTAAAGGCTTAAGTCAAATCACAGAAAATCAATTAAATCGCACCATCGCGATTTCGAGTTTTTAGGGTCCAACGGCTAGGAGCGGAATCACCCGATATGGCGAACGCCGAAAAAGGGATTAGCGACTAAAGAAAACTTAATTAAAAGAACTAAACCAGATTAACTAACGCCTTAAACAACCTTTAGCACACACAGTTTACAAATGAAGTCTTGAATGTTTCTTCGTTTTTCCATGTCACGAATCGTCAAGCATTTATGACATTTATTTGAATTTCAGTGAGGTGATGGATAGCAAGATCTCATTTTACTTCTAAATCTTTCTATTAAACAATTTGACCATTCTGTCAACAAGGACTCACACAGGCTTAAATGATCAAGACAGAGGGTTTTCTTTCATTATTTCAGTTTTCATTTCTATTGCGCGCAGAGCCATTTCACCAGGATAATTTTTGTCTATGTTTTCAATCTTTCCGACAGGGGATCTAGTTGCAAGTTTCTCTATCATGGCCCCATGGAAAGTTCCCAAGGTAGCTGCCGAGAGTTTAGGTCAAGGTTTAGAGGTTGTTTCTGATACCTCGCCCCGAAGTATTAATTCTGTCAAAACATGGACGTACATTTCTAACATTTTGCAATCCGAGTCAATAAATTGTTCGAATGATTCCAGCGATAACGAGAAGGATGACTTGTCAACCAAATACAAAATCGTCGCTCAAGCAGAGATGCACAAACTAGCGGTAAGGCCACAACTTCTTCCCTATTATGATATGGTCAGGTGGGCGCTGGACCATGTGGACATCCTGACTAGGACGATTATCAGCGAACAGGGGGTGACAATTGGGACTTTTAGACCGAAGCATTTACAGGTAATGTATAAATTGTCACCCACACCGAACCTTACTCACAATGTCGAATTCCTAGAGGGTTTCAAGAAGAAGTAATGCGAACAATATGGAAAAAAATTATCCGATCTGATCAAAGATTGGGTTTCGCACCCTGTGAAATTTAGCGCTGACACTCATGGAATTTATTCAATCTCCTCCTTAGATCCACAATTCAAGTATATAACGATGATGGCCTATAGGTTGTATGGGAAGGAGGACACTACTCACTTTTTCCTCCCATGGGTATCGCTTATTCATACAGTTGTTGAGGGTTTCTCCTTCGACTGGGCCAAATTGTTGTCTGACAGTGTGACCATTCAAATCATCGAATATCGAGCGCAGAGGGCAAGTAGGAAAGTGGCTTCGTTATTTATGTCTTCTTACATCATGGATGCTATTTGTTTCATGACACCTTTCCCACTAATGAACTGGAGTTGGGCTCCATCTAATACAGAGCCTATTCATGTCTACCACTCGAAACTTTGGGAGGATAAAGCCAAAGAATTCATCTACGAGATCTTCCACTGGGTAATGGTACCAATGCATGTCTTCATTTTCAGCCATCCACCTCCCAAGATTTCGGATAACATCACGGCCAACCTGAGTAGCGTGGAAGATTGGTATATAGAAGCAAAATTTTCATACATCAAGGTCTTTGGCACCTCTGTTCCCTCATATGATTTGTCGCTATTCTTTTCAGATAAGCTATTATGTCGCGAGATCGCCAGACAGGCTGTGCTCGGCGGGATAAGCAAAGAGCTCAAAGGAGTATCGAAAAAGGTATTGCCACCCTTTCCCATTCACATTGGTGCATATTCCTTATTAGACTTCGGCCATGCCAGAGTCGAGGCTACGACCTTAGAAGTAATGAAATTGATGGACATTGAGTTTAAGAAGCACGACTCAAATAAGGTTGTGAGCAATCACCTGGAGAGTTGTGGCCTTAAGAAGTACGAACACGAGGATTCACCTCATGATGAAATATTCCGGGGCACGAGGTCCTACTCTGAATTCCTAAGTTAGATTCAAGCCCTACCATCTGGAGATATCGTCGATTTCCTTAGATTCCAGGAGCACCGGCGGAATTGTCTCCCCCAGGTTTTACAGGGTGAAACCCCAAAGCTTCCAGTTACACAGCAAACGGAAGCCAAAGGCTCAAAGGATTCGAGTTCTGACAAGGAGGAGAACCAAGAGAAAATAGGGGAGGTTGGGACCTCATAACGAGGAGCCGAAATCCCCTATCAACAGGAAGGAAACCCAGAAAAGGGTACATCGGGCACGCAGGTCCAAAGTCAAGCAGAGATACCCTCGCAAGGGTTGAGCGACCCAGTATCACTCATATCAAGAAAGCCAGCCACGAATGTCATCCCGACACAATCATTCAAGGAAATCGGCAGTCCTATTGCTTCTATAACACCCTTACAGTTCACAAAGGGGAACCCCGATGCGAGATGGATTTTCAGTGAAGCGCTAACGCCCATTTCTGTAGAAGAGTTACCTCCTAATGAATTTTTCTTTGATAAGAAAAGGAAGGTCGTAGTGAAGCAAGAATTGTATCAAAAAGTGGGCGCAATGGCTAAAAGGTTTAAAATCCTGACAGAAGGAAAGGTCGTAGAAGAGGAGGAATTCGTCGACGAGATAGCAGGAACACTGGGGGCTTATGCTACAGCCAACCAGTGCTCAGTTGGAACTTTGAAGGCCCAGTTGAAACGAAAGAACCTCTTGATCGGTAAGTTGGAAGCTAAGGTGACTACGGCGGAAGAAAATGCCAGGGATGAGGTGAGAAAAAACCTCGAGCAAGCCAGAATAGTCGATCTACAAGAGATCGAGAAATTTAGATCTGACCTTGAGCAGATGCGCCAGTCGACGCAAATAAGCCAAACAAAGGTAAGACAGTAGGAGCAGCAAATAATACAGTTACAATCGAAATTGGATGTTGCCGAAAACCAGATCTTAGATATAAAGATATTCCTATCACGAGCCAGCGAAATCCAACAGAAGGTATTAGAAGCTCAACAGGACTTGCTTGCTAAAGTGGGAACCATTTAGAATCACTTTCAGACGATAGATCAAGTGATAGAAGATATCTCCTTGAAAGAAAGAGAAGTTGGGGTGGCTCGGGTTGCTTTCCAGGATGTTGTTATAGCCACGGAAAAAGTAGAGACAACCAGTAGCTCCAAATTATCCATCGCAGAACAAACCAAAGGGAATATCTTACTAAAGTCTTGGGAGCAGAATATATCAGAGAGCAGGGGGAGAGCTAAGAAGGTGAGGAATTCTTGCGAAGAAACATTCGCCTTGATAAATAAAAGTTTATTAGACCTTGATAAGGAAGGCAGTGTTAGAACGCTGGGAAAAATCAATATAGCTAAACACCTGCTAGATATCAAAGAAAATTTTGAAAAGGAGCAAGCTAAAATATCCCAAATAAGCCAGGTTGATATGGTCCAAGTGGAAAAATGGCTAGTATAGCCAAGTTTACAATTATGGTCTATCGTCACAGAAGACCGACAAGTGGGAAAAAGATTGCCACAGTTGGCGAAGAGTTGTTACACCTTTGAGGCCAACAACCAAGCAGAGCCTTCCAGGTTGATAGTCCAGTTGGTTGAAAGGTGTGTCAATTGCATTGAGCAGGTGAAAGGGCAGGCTTCTGGTGTTAAATAACGACAGATGTCACTCTGTTCTATTTCTAGAGCCAAAGGAGCAGAGAAAGGAAGGTGCTCTGCCCTTATGAAGGAAGACAAAAGACAAGGAAATGAAACGTTTCAATCCTTCATTTGTAATTGACAAGTTTCTAGAACGTTTGGAATTTGAAATGTTTACAAGTTTGTTTAAATATACATTTTGGAAAAGCACCAAAGGGCTTTTTCTTTTGGAGATTGTAATAGAAAAAATTCTCCTTTGCCAGGATTAATACAAAGCAAATTGAAGACTCCATATTCCGTCAAGATTGAGTTATGTGTTTTCCTCTGTTATTTCATACTTCATGTTATTTTTTATATATACATCTTTGATGAATGTTTTAACTGCAATTTAGTACAAC
>ML778411.1:94965-115224 GCA_009831015.1 Picea engelmannii
CTGCTTGAGGCAGTAGAAATTCACAGCTGGATATAGTCGCTGTATTTATGCATTTTCAGTTATGTCAAGTACTCTGTAAGTTAATATGTATTGCAGAATATTATGGAGCAAGTGTTGCTTGTTCGCTGAAAATTTGCTCCTGTAATTTGTTTGTTCTACAACATGAACCATTCATATATATGAAAGCCATAGTCTAAAGGTTCTACGAAATGATTCTTTTTCGGCGATATTTTCCAGGGATGTTTGCCTGAAATCCGACGACATATTGTTAGATCCGTTGATTTGAGAGATGAGTGCCCCAGGGGTTTTTCAGCATGCTGAATCCATTTCTGCATTCAGAAATGAATTTTAAACAACAAAAAATAGTGATTTCGTGTAGATTTATGTTGCTGGATTCCAGCGAGAAAAGCCATTTCGTAGATCAGTTAGACAACACCTATATGAAATAGAAGCTAAAAGGGAAATAGTTGTAGTCAAGAGAAGCTTTCGGATGATGCTCTGAACCTTTATACAAAGTTAGAAATATCTTTAGGATCTATCACTTTTGAATGTTCAGAGAATGAATTGAAGAGGATAGAAACCAAAGTAGATCCATCTTAACCCTGTATCTATCGAGTGCCAAATGGGATCAAATCCCTCAAGTTGCAAACCTTTCCTTAAATCATATAACACTAAAAATTCCACAATAACTTTGAACTCGTCTCCAGAGCTTGCTAAATCCACTCCTTGGAGATATATCACAGCTGAAAAAAATAGGACTGTTCTGGGAAAAAAATATTAGGACCCATAACCCTGTAATACTTTGGGTTTGTTTATGGATACAAACCCATAAACATGTAAATACTTCGGCAGGCATGTCCTCCATTCCAGATGTGATAGAGGTGGCCGGACAATCACACATTAACACCCTTGTCTATTAACATAGTCGAAGTATGTCTGCCAGATCATGATTTTAGATTCATGAGCATGGTTTTATAGCATAATGATATATGAAGGCGAATGTAAGGACATTTCAGTGATTTTTTTCACTCCATAGCTGTCATCTCTCTGTTTTTATAGTTCCCATAGGTTCTGTCACATGTTTTAGGGCATCCAATATATACCCAACATTATGAAAACTGCATATTGAGCTCATCTAGAAAACTCTCTATCTCTCTCCTTTTTGTGTGCATACAAAAGGACGGTCTTTTTGAAGAAATATTGATAGAGTGTGAAGTATTTCATTGTTATAACCTCTGTAATGACTAATTGTTGGCCCAGTCCATTCTTGTCTGGAGCTTTGTTTTAAGTTGCATAACCATATTACTGCTTTCCTATCGAGAAAAAAATCACTTCATCTACATATATTCACTCTTTTTTCCCTTTGCAGCAAGAAAAAGCAGAAATACCAATCTTCCTAGATTAAGGGCACAGACTGTGGCTGCACCAGTTAAAACAGAGGAAGCTCCAGCAAGTAAAAAGACAGTTAGAAAGGGTAATGTTATCATAACAGGTGCATACTCTGTTTTAGGGCTTGATACTGCCAAAGTTCTTGTGAAAACTGGGGAATGACATATTATTATGGCCTGCAGAGACTTCCTTAAGGTTGAGAGAGAATGGCCCAAGCTGTTGGAAATCCCGAAGAGAATTACACTGCCATGCATTTGGATGGCTGGATGTGTTGGTTTGTAGGCAACCTGATAGTCTTTCTAATTTATATCTGTATCACACTAGATGATATAAAAACTCTTGATGGGAGTATCCCTCCTAAAGCTAATTTGGGTGATCTGAGAGGGATTCCTGGTGGTTTGAATGGAGTCAACATCTCACCCATGATCGATGGGGTTGAGTTTGATGGGGCTAAGGCATACAAGGATAGCAAAGCTAGTAATATGCTAACTAGGCAGGAATTTCACAGAGACATCATGAAGAAACTGGCATTACATTAGCATTACTATACCCACAAGGCATTGCTACTATTCCTTGAACATATTCTTATGTTCAGGTTTTTTTTCCACCTTCCCTAAAATACATTACTAAAGGATTTATTTCAGAGGAGGAAGCAAGAAAAAATCTTGCACGGTGTTGGCACAGGGGCAGACCCAGGGTTCAACGCTAACAGTGCACCAACAAGCCCTAACTACTGGCCCTTTCGGCAACACCTGCGAAGCAAATGAAGTCTCACCCGAAGTAGCAATAGGGGGGTTGCAGGACACAGGTGTCTACAACCAGAGGAAATGTAAGGTGAATCCAGAACAACAACGCAATATACCCAAAGATTCCTTAACAGTCTTATACTTAGCTTCGCGAAGTTAGCTTATACCTTCTATCTTTAATAAGGAAAACAACCATGCAATAACAATATAACAGATAGCAAATAACACAACATCAACCACAAAGAACAACAAGATTTGCGTGGTTCACCCTCTCCCTAGGGCTACGTCCACAAAACTGTGTTTCTTGATATATTAGATGAAAACATACAGTTCTATCTGCGCACTTAGCTGCAAATCTCTCTCTTTCTTTCTCTCTTTCTCTTCCCTCCCTACGCACCCAGCTGAAGATCCAGAATACAGACTCAATATTGCTATCACCAACAACGACAACAATAATCAACAATAACCATAACCAACAATGAACAACAACGAACAACCCTCTCGACTCTTCTAGACCTTTATTTATACATTAGATAACTCTCGGACAACCTTAGACCGAAGTCTAAGTGTCAAAACCCTAGATCCAAAACCCTAGGTCCACATGACCCACATTTTCAAGGCTTCGCCAGCCTGTCCTTCCTTCTTTTCCGCGAGGTGCTCCAAAGTATCCGTTGGTGTCTTCTTCCGCTTGCTGAGTTGTCCACGATCCATATTCTTTTATGCCTTATCTTCCTTGATCTTCTCTTTCAACGGCTTGCTTTTCCTTACTTCATTCCTTCTTTTCTGCTTCTTTAACCACTTCGACCCTTCCTCAGTTTATGTGCCTTCCACGCAGTTCGTACTTCGTCTTTATTCTTCCTTAATCTTCGCTTTCTTCCTTAATACATAACCAAGGGCCAACAGGCCCCCAACACTCACATGTGACTCGTCCCGAGTTACTGCAAGATTGAGCCTTCTACTTTACTTCGACTGCAAACTAAGCGAAGCAGCCTGTGCTTTTTGCTTTGTCCCTCCCTATCGTGTGCAGACTTTATTTTCTGTGTCTGGTACCCAATTTCAATTGCACTTGGTACCTAGACCCTTCTTCCTTTGCTTTCACTGAGAGCTGCGAGACAATTGGTTGTCACAATACAGTTTCAAACAGCTTCCATTCACTAAACCATCCTTCCATTCTCCATTAAGTGTCTTCAGCTGCGCAGCTCCTCCTTTTGTAACATAGGCGACTTCGAATAGCCCAAGCCAATGTGTCCTGAACTTCCCTGGATGCTTCATGAACTTGCTTTCATATAACAGTACCAAATCTCCTTGCGTGAATGCTTTCCTCTTGATATGTATGTCACAGTAAGCCTTTTCTCGTTCTTTTTGTACCTGCTGATGGAATCCTGCAATAAACCTGTCTTCCTCCAATTCGATCAACTGTGCAAGCATGTCTTGAACAGCGCCTGTGTCATCCATACCTGTAAATGTTGCAATTCTTAAGCTAGGAACCAAATATTCCATAGGGACCACTGCTTCCAGGCCATAAACTAACTTAAAGGGAGTCTGCATTGTTAACTTTTTGTAAGTAGTTCGATAAGCCCATAATACTACTGGAATTCTTAAATCCCAATCATCTTTGTTAACACTACAAATCTTGGTCAACGTTGTCTCCAAGATCTTATTGAAAGCTTCGACTGTACCATTCGCATGTGGGTGGTATGGTGTGCTCTTCTGATGGTGAACATCAAACTCCTGAGTCGAGGCTTCAATGGTTTTGTTAATGAAGTGTGTACCTTGATCACTCATAAGGATCTTTGGGCATCCAAATCTGGTTATGATATCATCAAAGATGAATCACGCAGCTGTAGTTGCATTACACTCTTTAACTGCTCTCGCTTCTGCCCATCTGGTCAAATACTTTGTAGCAGTGATGATGTATCGAGCTCCTGTGCGCCTTCCTGGTGGGAGTTGATAGGTCCCACAAAGTCAATAGCCCATTTCTCAAAGGCCTGTAAAGTTAGCTAAGGTGCTAAAGGCATTTCATCCCTTCTAGAAGGCTTCCCTATCCTTTGGCATACATCGCAAGCTCTGTAGTATTCCTTAGCATCCTTATGTAAAGTGGGCCACCAGAGGCCAGCTCTGAGAACCTTATGCGTTGTTTCTTTCCCTGCATAATGTCCTCCTGCGATGCCTTCATGTGCTTCTGATAAAATCAATGGTCTTTCTACCTCCATAACGCATCTCCTCAAGATCTCATCTGGTCCCATCTTATATAATTGTCCAGCTATAAGTTGAAAATCTGCAACGCGAACTACCAACTGTTTTTTATGAATAACTGTGTATTCGCGAGGTGCCATTCCTGTGGACAGGAACTGGACTATCTCATCGAAGTGATCATCGACTTTTCTGATGGCCAGCAACTGTGCATCTGGTAGTGTATCATCCAAACTGGTAGGTTCCTCTCCATGTTCTAACCTGGATAAGTGGTCAGGTCCCTTATTCATTCTCCCTGGCTTGACCACAATCTCAAAATCATATTTCTGGAATAATAATAGCCATCTGCATATTTTTCCCCCCAACACTGGCTTGTTGACTAAGTATTTCAATGCAGAATGATCAGTAAACATCTTAAAATGTCCTCCCAACAAGTAGTGTCTAAACTTCTGCAGCGCATATACCATAACTAAGCCTTCTCTTTCAGTGGTAGTACAATTTATTTCAGATGTAGAAAGCTTCATGCTCGCAAAGGCTATAGGGTGGTCAATATCTCCTGCACCTAGTTGTGTTAACACTGCTCCTAATGCAATGGATGAAGCATCGACATGAACATTGAATTCTTTACTCCAATTTGGGAAAATCAAAATAGGCGCTGTGACCATTTTCTGCTTTAGTGTGTCGAAGCTCTACTGGCATTCCTCTGTCCATTGAAACTTACTATCTTTCTTTAATAGCTTCTCCATAGGTGTTGTTATCTGTGCGTAGCCCTTAATGAACTTTTTGTAGTATCCAGTGTGTCCTAATGCAGTGCGCAACTGTCTAACTGAAGTAGGAGGAGGTATATCAACAATGATAGCGATCTTGGAAGGATTTATTAGCAACCCCTGCTTACATACAATGTGTCCTAACAACACTCCAAAAGGTGAAAAGAAGATACACTTTTTCAAATTCAGGGCAATCTGACATTGCTTGCACTTATCTAACATTAATCTCAAGCATTCAATATGATTTTTCAGTAGGCTAAAAACGGTCCAATCATCAAAGTATGCCTCTAAAAACTTGGGTAAAAACTCCTTAAATGCTTTGACCACCACCCTAGAAAAGATGGTTGGTGCATTCTTTAACCCAAAAGGCATCACAGTGTACTAATAAGAGCCCCATTCTGTTGCGAATGTGGTCTTATGCCTATCCTCAGCAATTCTGATCTGGTGATAGCCTGAAAATCCATCTGTAAATGAATAGACTTCATGTCCTCCTACATTATCTAGGACCTCATCGATAAAAGGTGTAGGAAATGGATCATGTAAACATGCATCATTCAGTTTCCTTAGATCTACACAAATTCTAATTTCTCCTGACTTCTTATCTTGGACCACCATAGGGCTGATCCATTCAGATTCTTCAATTGGTTCTATTATTCCTACTTCTATGATTCCTGCTTCTAGCATTCTATCTAATTCAATCTTATTTTTCTGCTTGTACTTGGGATTCAGTCTGTAGTGTCTCTACTTGACTGGCCTTGCATCTGGTTTCAAAGGAATCTCCATTTCTCCCATGGGTCCTTTAATGCCCTTCATGTGTGTGAACTTGGTTGGAAACAAGTCTTGATACTCATGCGGTAGTTATGTAATCTTATCAAAAGTAGCATCATCCCAATAGTCTCCAACATTTGCCAACTTAGGTGCTTGCTCTGTTCCAATATTAACCTTCTTAATTTTAATAGGTTGTCCAATAAAAGGTAATTCAATCCCTAGCCCTTCTATGTCTCTCAGACCTTCAGTTTCTGCAATGTTTACATCCCTAGGGTCATCATCATCATCAGCATTAATATTATAACAACCATGTAACTTCTGAAGAGGTGCAATCCATTCATCTTCTTCTTGTGCAAAAGGGAGGTTAGGTGCCTCTTCAGAGACCTTTTGTCTTACAATTTGTAAAGCATGATCAACTGTAGGGTACTGACTTTCAAATAGGAACGTAGTTATAAAGTTTTGGGTCATTCCATACCAGTCTGTAGTGATGAGGCGCAGTACTGCTTGAAGATACCAGTTGATAGGCATAGTATCGAAAGTGTTAATGAACGTATGTACCCACTGTTCTTTAGGAATGTTTCTCCAGGCTTCCTCGCAACTTCGCACATGATCCTTAGGACAACTCTAACCTGTGTATCGAACTTCGCAACCTTCAGCTTGGTCTAAAAAGCGCATTGTCATCAAGGTGCGACATTGTACCCACTCTGTGATGTTCTTCTTGTGTGTTCGCCACCATCTAGCTGTCGTTGCTTTCAAGGCTTCATCTAATGCTAACAACCTCTGTTGTACTAGTACAATTCCTTCAAATTCAACGAGAAATGTCTCTAAATGATTCAAGCCATCAAATGTAGGAAGATTACTTACTTTTGTGACAATCCAACGAACTGCTCTGGTGAATCTGGCACACCTGCGCGTAGAGACTTCATACATTATGTTCTGCCAATTTTCCAATGCTTCTTTTGAATCTGATGGGCATCTACTTTCACTTTGCTAACTTAGATTCCCATCTGTTGTAGGATTGATATAATCCTACTGTCGTGTTGTCAGTTTATAATTATTTTCTAGCTCATAGGCGCGGTCTTCTTCTCTTATTGGTTCTATGTATCTGTGACCTTCATCAGGATCAAGAGGTGCAATGACCTTAAGGCCATCACCTTCGAATGTCATTCTTCTCTTTTTTAGGTCAACAACAGTCGAATTGTTGAAAGCCCAATCAATTGCTAACAATGTTGGGTAAAGGCAGTTATCATCAACAATCTCAATCACTTCAAAATCTGCAAATGTCCTTACTCCGTCGATGTCCACAGGGACATGCTCTAGTCTTCCAAAGGGGCTCACCGCCTATTGATTAGCCATCCTGAGCCTAATAGGGGAGTAGATCAACTTAGGTTTTCCCATCAATGCCCAAGTCTGCTTCATCATAACATTTACTTCTGATCCCAAGTTGAGGACCACATAGTCTATGTCATAGTCTCCAATCTAAGCACTAAGGTGTAGTTCCTTGTTTGTCTTCTTTTCCTAGATACTTGATTCACAGCTCTACTCAGCAGAGGATCTATTCTCCCAACTTCATACTGTCTTATTAAGTGTTGTAGTTCTTGCACAGCTTTTTCGTCTTTAATCAAATTGATGCAAGTATACAAGAAGTCCATAAGCTTGCTTATACCTCTTTTCCTTGTCTAGCTAAGGCAGACTAATCAAATGCTGGAGGCATTCCACATTCCCTTACTTTTGGTTGTGCTCTAGATGAAGAAGCTTGTTCTCCTACAAATTCTCTTCTTACTTCTTCAAAGGTGTGCTTTTATTTTCTTGGATCAAACACTTGTGTCTTCTCTACAGCTTTTTTGATCCCGGATCCATTTGTAGTCTTTCCTGGAATCACCCTGTCTTCTCTTGTAACAGGGCCTCCTCTAGTAATAACAGCAACTCGAGGATCCTCACCGCGAGGTTCCGCTGATATTAGTTGTACTTGTTGGTTTCCACCTCATCTTTCCTGAAGTTTTGCTAGCAATACTGGGCAGTCTTCAATGACATGGTCAAATGAATTACAGTAGTTGCAAGTAGTACAAGGGTTCTGACAATCCCTTGCCAAATGTCCTGGCTGGGCACAATTATAGCAAATGATCTGACCTCGACCTCGGCCCATTCCTCCTCCTCGTCCTCTTCCTCTAAATCCACCACGAGGGTTGAAGTTTTCTCTTCCTGGGGAATTGAACTGCGCAGTGTTTCCTTCTGACTGCATTTCTCCTTGAATTCTATATGTATCCCTCGACCTTTCATGCATGAGATCATAAGCCCTACAGTCCTTCTCATCATGCCCCACAAATTTACAGAATGTGCAATAAAAATTGGTAGGTGTCTGGACATATTTCTGCATGTAATAACATTCACCTGGGCAATGTCTATTTCTACATACCTCACACCATGGTAGAGTAGCCTGCTTCAAAGGGTTAGGTGCTCTAGAGGCCAAGTATTCATAAAATAAAGGACAGTGCTCTTTGTCATGGCCTTATGATTTACATTTGATACACCAGATATCTTCTCTTTTCTCCTTTCCTTTGTCCTTTTTCATATCTTCAACCTATAAAGATAAACTAGTTAATTGATTTAAAATCTAGCTCATACCTGGACTGGATTCTCCTACAGGGGTTGCTCCTAGTTCATGGCAATCTCCAATGCTTCAGCGTGTGAAGCGACTTTTTGTTGCATCAGAGGAACTCTGATATGTGGCAGGAGGGCAGCGATGAACCATTCTTTATTTTGTTTGTTTGGGATCTGAATACTTAAACGACCTATCAGAGTCTTAAACCTCTGATCAAACTCCCAAATAGGTTCAGTCACCTTCTACTTGATTTCCTTCAACTTTGTAATGCACTGTGACTCCGACTTAAGCTTCTTGAATTATGCATTGAACACAGTCTTAATGTCATTCAACGGTTTAGGCTGTCCAGGTCCTGAAGCAAACTTCATATACCAGCTCAGTGCGCGGTCCCTCGAGGTAGTACAAAACTGAGTTCTCTTAACAGCTTCATCGGTGACTTGCTTAATGCTCCATACAGCTTCGCATAAGAACCAGTGTTGGTCGGGATCTTCAGATCCATCTCAACTAAAAATAGGTAACCTCATTTCATCTACCATGGACTTTCCTTGGTTTCTTGACTGAGTATGTACTAAACTACTTGTAACAGTACTATGAGTGCTCTGATTACTTTGGCTACTTAATGTTGTTGGAACAACAGGAGTAGTAATACTTACTTCGACAGTAGGCGCAGTACCTGAAGTTTTTGGTTCTCCTCGGCGAAGTTCTTCAGTCTTTACTTCCTCTGCCCTTGCAGACTCTGAATACTCTTCGTCTGTTAGATCTACTTCTTCCCCACTGTAGAATCCCGCGTCTCCGTAATTCTGCTTAAATAGGTTCGCAAGAGGAACCTCTCTGAACGATCTCCCACTACGCGTGTGTCCAACCTCTGTGTAACTGTCGTTGTCTGAATTCTTGAACTAGCTTTACTGTATTTTCAGGATATTCTTCTCATGCAATAGCATCTTAATCTTTAACTTCAAGTGTAGAAACTTTCCTCTATGTCCCTTAAAGAAATACCTCTTTGCTTGACTATATGATTCTACTCTGTCAATAGCAAACTCAGTAATGTACCCTCCAATAGTGCTATCAAACCAGAGATCTACTGCTCTAGACACAGTGTTATCAACTCTCTTGACCTTTTTTATCAACGTCGCTGACCAAACTACAGGTGGTCTAGATCTAATTTCAAACTATGTGTCTGCTAGTCGAGCTAACCACTCGTATAGCTCCTTATGAACTCCTGTAAAGAAAATTTCGTGCACATCCGTAAAGATGTACCTCCCCAACCAGTCTTCTATGTTAATGCTAGGGTTCTTGTTCTGAGCTATGGCGAAGTCCCTTTCTTGTTCTTCTATCCAGTTCTGAATTTTTGTCTTTGATGGAAACCACCTTGACATTCCCTCAAAAAGATCCCAGTCCCGGCAACGGAACCATTTGTTGGCACAGGGGCAGACCCAGGGTTCAACACTAACAGCACACCAACAAGCCCTAACTACTGGCCCTTTCGGCAACACCTGCGAAGCAGATGAAGTCTCACCCGAAGTAGCAATAGGGGGTTGTAAGACACAGGTGTCTACAACCAGAGGATATGCAAGGTAAATCCAGAACAACAATGCAATATACCCAGAGATTCCTTAACAGTCTTATACTTAGCTTCGTGAAGTTAGCTTATACCTTCTATCTTTAATAAGGAAAACAACCATGAAATAACAGTATAACAGATAGCAAATAACACAACATCAACCACAAAGAACAACAAGATTTACGTGGTTCACCCTCTCCCTAGGGCTACGTCCACAGAACTGCGTTTCTTGATATATTAGATGAAAACATACAGTTCAATCTGCGCACTTAGCTGCAAATCTCTCTCTTTCTTTCTCTCTTTCTCTTCCCTCCGTGTGCACCCAGTTGTAGGGTTGATCTTCGCACCCAGCTGAAGATCTAGAATACATACTCAATACTGCTATCACCAACAACGACAACAATAATCAACAATAACCATAACCAACAATGAACAACAACGGACAACCCTCTCGACTCTTCTAGACCTTTATTTATACATTACATGACTCTTGGACAACCTTAGACCGAAGTCTAGGTGTCAAAACCCTAGGTCCACATGACCTGTGTTTTCAGGGCTTCGCCAGCCTATCCTTCCTTCTTTTCCACGAGGTGCTCCAAAGTATCCGTTGGTGTCTTCTTCCGCTTGTTGAGTTGTCCACGATCCATATTCTTTTATGCCTTATCTTCCTTGATCTTCTCTTTCAACGGCTTGCTTTTCCCTACTTCATTCCTTCTTTTCTGCTTCTTTAACCACTTCAACCCTTCCTCAGTTTATGTGCCTTCCGCGCAGTTCGTACTTCGTCTTTATTCTTCCTTAATCTTCGCTTTCTTCCTTAATACATAACCAAGGGCCAACACACAGGTATGGATTGCTTTTGTTCATGGTTGAGTAAACTTTGACAACTTTCATCTTATTCAGACTCTCTGCTTTCAAGATTCTGACTTAATCATATGTAATGCAGGCTGTGAGTTATCCAAATTTGACCAAATCTGGTGTACATTGCAGCTAGAACAAAGACTGCCTCTTTGAGAATCAGTTATCTGAAGAAATCGGTGATTCTGACAAAACATAAAAAGTATGGGAAATTAGTGAGAAGCTAGTTGGACTTTCTTCATGTTCTCTTCTGCTGTCGAGATTATAGGCACATTTGATAAGGTCGGGACGTCAAATATTGGCTGTGTTTTTGTAAGGTGAAGGATTAGTTTCGTGTATCAGAAGGGGCACAGTTAAATTTCTCTGGAGGTTTGTCCATGCTTTCATTGCAGACCTTACTTCTGTAGTGAGTGGTCATTCAAAAAACATTGAACATGTAATCAAAGTTAAATTGGTCACAGTTCATATACTTTTAACTGTCAATTACATCATTTGACATATTATACATATTTATAAAGCAGTCTCAGCTTCTAAAAGTCATTCTTGGGCTGTCTCTATATTTTCTGCACATGCTTGTGACAAAGAATACTTGAATGCCAAGGTATTTTGCCCATCTTGGACCAAAATTTGGATTAAAATCAAAACTTCTTTGATAGGAAAACAGGTCAGCCGCTCTTATTGAAGAATATCACTCTCATCTTTCATTCACTATTCAAATTTAATTAAGAGGCTTCATTAAGCATTTGCAATAATTGATGCTGCGACCTGCTAAATGATCAAATCTAAAAGGAAGGCCCCAGAAACTAGATATAAGCAATATTACAAAGATGAAGCCGGATCAGATCTTCCTTACTGCTAAATGATCGAATCACTTCACTGCATTTAAAGGGTAACCTATTACTTGTAAGGGCACTGGCTGCAACTGTCTCGGATCCTTGGTGTTTGGTAATTACTCCCGATTCCCAGGGAAAAATCCATTTCAGAGCACCACTCCAGGAGCTTGGCAGGGAACTGAGGGAACGCGAGTACAGAACACTTTGAATTGATCATGAAGGGATCAGTGGGAAATAACTCGACGAGGAGAATGGGAAATGAGCGGGCATGGGCCTTATATAATAATTATTGTCTATAAGACAAACAAACGAACAAACAAATTCTATCGGAATTGGAAGAAGACCGATTTAAAACAGCAACACCATGATCTGTATATACATCTACAACATGTATATTTTAGACACAAGCAAGCTTCTTAAGGTTTGACATTTTAACCCTTTTAAGGGTATAGTTACTAAATTTAAATGTTAGCAAATACAAATTTTCCTTCTTTCTCATTATACTGACCCTTTCTATTGCTGTATTTGTGTTATTAAACGAAATTCATAGCCAAAAATGTTTCAATCACACCACAAAAATAATCTAGCCAATTATTTAAAATTAAAAGGATTTAAAGGCAAATCTAGCCAGAAAACCAATTCTAGCCTCTAGCCCATTCAGTCATCCCATAGCTTTTTGAAATTCAGAGAAATCTGCTCAGCCTTCAACAACACTACTGTTCTTCATCACACCTCCCTGCCAGCATTCTAGGCTTGCATTGCTTTGCTTGAGAATTCAACATTCTTCATTTGCTCAGCCCTCAACAACACTATTGTTCTTCATCACAATTCCCTGATAGCATTTCAGGCTTGCATTGCTTTGCTCAAGAACTGTGCTGAAGAATAAGAATAAAAAATAAAAAGGTAAAAAACAAGGTACCGATTCTCTTCTATGAAACAAACAATGGAGAACAAGCATGACCTGGCCTTTTCCTCGTCCTTTCTCATCATTCTGTCTTTTATTTTTAGTTTAGAGTTTTTATTTAGATTTTCATTTAATTGGTAATTTTGCTAAATTTGGCTGAGGCATTGGATGGATTTAATTGAAACAAGAGTAATCAATAGAAGCTTTGGACAATGATAGATCGATCTTAAATCCAGATCTATCAGGCACCAAGAATTTCCTTAAAATCATACAACACTTCAAAATCCACAATATATTTTTAATACTGCATATTCTAACAACCTCCCTTTGCACAATCAAGGGCAATTGCTAGTTTAGATTATGTCATCCACATCTGGGAAGGGATGGAGTGGACCAAAACCCTTGGAGTAGATGCCATGTTCATCAAGATCAACTTTGAGAAGGCATATGACAAAGTGGAGTGGATTTTCATCATTGTTATATCAAAGGCTATTGGGTTTGGCCTTTTCTTTATCAATGTTGTTGAAACCCTTTTTGTCAAGGTTGTTACGTCCTTATCTGGAAAAACTAGCCTCTTCAAGCTGATTAGAGAAGGCTGCCCCTTGGCCCCTACATGTGATGGCCACATATGCCTCGTGATAGCTTCTTCAGAACAAAATGGCCCAAAGCCTTATCAAAGGCATCCCCCTACATGGTGGTCAACTAGTTAATGACCACTTTGTTGATGACTCTTTCCTCGCATTGCTAGAGCAGAAGGAGATCCTTTTTTAATACAACAGATTATCTACAAAGCTTTTGTGAAGCCTCCGATACAGGCTCCAAATGGTCAAGCCACAATGCATTCTGTTCAGTCAAAAAAGGATGCCCCTGAGTAGCTTGCAGGCCAAGGATCGGCTTGGATTCCACATGGTCATGTTTTCAAATTCTGAAGGACCCCCTTTGCTTTTCATACATCGCCCAAGGAGTTGTGGGAGGTTGTTCTTCAAAGAATTGCCAAGAAAATCAGCAAGTGGATTATCAAGCCTATGCCTCTTGTTGCCAAATTCCAGATTTGCAACAAAGTGTTGGGCACCACTCGTGTATATTATTCCTCACATTGGGCTCCCTCTGACAAATCTTATTAGCAACTAGAGCATCCACTCAAGAAATTATTATGGGCCAACTCTAATGGAAAAAAAGGTTTCCATGGACTTAACTGGAACCTCTATTGTGTGCCAAAAGACTGGGAAGGAATGGGAATTATTTCTACTCACATGCAGGCTTAGGCGCTGTGCGCTTAACGGGATAGGTCATCAGGGCAAGGGAAAGTCCTAAATCTTGGAAAAACCTTTTGAAAAAATGCATCTTTTAACACCCCTTTAGAGGGAAGTGTTTGGAGTAACCTAAACTTGCAGACTCCTCTGGTTAATCCCACCCCAATGATCATCAAAGGGACATTTCTAGCCAAGAGCATATGGACAACTTGGGAGGCCATAAGCATAAGTTATTTTCAAAAAGTGACACCCGACAAGCTGGCCGACCCTTCAACAATCACAATGTTTAGCGCTCACAGTGGTTCTATGTGAAGGTAACCTTTAGAAGAATTAGCTTGGTTCTCAACCAAGAACTTGAAGAAAGGCATTTAAATTGCCAGACTTATTTGATACTAGATAGCAATACCCAAGCAAGGGACTAGAGGAGCTAGTCAACTCTCAATGTTTAGTTCAACTTAACTAGTTACCAACCCTGACAAGCATATTATTGACAAAATACAAAATCTCATACCCAACAATATATTTCTTAAACTCGCCCTGCAAGGGCTGCATGCTTAGGGATGCCACTAGAGATAATACAAGACAAAGGGTTTCAAGAAATACAAGTTGACCGAAGTTTATAGATGGTTGTCCACTAAGCCACTGATGTATGCAAGACTAAATAAGCTACAAAGGCTCAAATATAGGCAAAAGACTTGGCTATATTAAGATCATTTGGAAAGACCCATGGAGTTCAAAAAGCCGGCCTTTACTTGGTCCTTAATTCATAGCAGCCTCCCTGTTGGCCAGAGTCTAGAATCTAAAGTATTTAAAAGCGTTGCACCCTAAATGCCCCTTTTGTGGAAAGAATGAGACCATTAAACATCTCTTCTGGTTCTGTAAATTTGCTAAATCTACCTAGGACCAGTCCTTCAAGTTTTCCATTAAGTAGCTCTTGTCGAACATTTCCTACTAGTCGACAGTTTTAAGAGTCTCATGCATGATGGAAAATGATTAGAGTGATATCTTGTATCGTAATTGAAAAACCAGAAATAAATGCATGTCCATAAATGCATTCATTGTTCATCCTTTAACTAGTATGATGGTCTCTAATTTGTGTCCCTCCACACTTGTGCAAATCTAGGTGTTGTTGAGGAAGATGAAGATGGAGGCAGCACATATGCCCCAGTTGAACTTTTAGGCCACAACACCATGCACTATAAGCAAGGTCTCCCCTAATGAGTATTCATTGGCTCGATATGCTCATTCCCAAGCTTTTGCTCACTGTTGCCCTTAAATGAGCAATCATTGATGTCCCACGCTTTGATAAATTCTCAATTGTTCGTCAAGTCATGTTCACACTAGAGCAATGTGAGGAGTTTGGGCGAGATAGTGATGGGTGGGAGCCAAGTTTCATTCATCTGGATCATAGCAAACCGATGAGGGCCAACCCCCAAGGGCTGGGCAGAGACTATATGATTTGTCACTCTACTTTGGCTAGTAAGCCTTCACAACCCAGGCACAGCAACGCGATAACCAGTGGTGCACTCTACCACTAAGCTAATATCCCATCATGGGCATGTTTATTTGGCATTTTATTTTATCTTGTCCCTCTACTTTCGCTAGAGGGCAATGTTAATTTTGTTTTATATTCTCCAATATGTTAACTTGTAAGGCCCCCATATGTTACCTTGTAAAGCCTCAATGGTGTATCATCTTCTTGGTCCTATGTGGCTGCATTTTTTAAATGATGATAAGACTAGTATTATTATCTCTATGCTTGTGGTGGCTATTTGTGAAAAGAATTTTATTTTCGAAAAACTTATAATAAACTAATATTCCAAATAACATTGAAAATTATATTTAATGAGCTCCTAAGAATAATGGCTTTAGAATGTAGTTAACCATTATTCTTTGGGGTCTAAACATATCCTATATTTGAATGGGGCCTTTTGCAATTACTTTTTATGGTTTATGACTGCATAAGCAAACTTCATCATTGTTCCTTTCAACTGAATGCTTCACTCGTCATAAGAGCACTTCACTCACCATCAAGGCACCAAAAAGATAGAAGCGTTCAATTCTTTTGCCTGTCCTTGATCTGGTCATCACTTTGCAACAAAAGAATTTGAAGAAAAATATAAGTAACTAGGTCTATAAATACTTTAAAAAAAATACTTTTATTGTTTATCAACCAATTATATTTACATTTTGATGAATGGAAAAAAGATGACAAGTAGCTATTTTATGATTCAATTGTTTTCTATGGGAGTGAGAGGATTACATACAATCCGAGGTTAATACAATGAAGAACAAGTACACATTATGCAATCCATTCCTTCCTGCAAAAATGTTTTTCCAAATCCCCATTCCACTTTGCAATGGATTTGTTCTAATTAGCACATCATCATTTTTCTTTTAATTGGGCTTAAAAGTAATGCTATCGCATCATTACTACAAAATTTTCTGATCATAAATAAACTCAACAACAGTAACCATGAATAATCCACCATAAGTAACAGTAACCATGAATAATCCACCATAAGTAACAGCAACCATCAAATATAAACTCAAAAACCAATCAAGGAATGAATACGATAATATTTGCTCCATTTTGAACCTTTGAAAATCTTTTAAATAATATTTTCAATGTTCATATGACAGAATGTCAAGATGCTGGCCATTATAAGTCTTTCTTTTATCGTTTCTTAGGAATTGATCCTTTATTGATGCTTCGGTCAAGTCAGTTATGACTATTACCAAAAAAAATGCCGAGAGTTTTTTCCAAGGAAAAAAAATGGATGTAAGACATGGCAGAATGTAATGCTAGACAGGGAGGGTGGGCATTCAGATGAAAATGCACTTCTGTAATGAAAGAACTTTCATTACGGAAGATAATTAAAAGAAATGAGGAAAAAAAAATCACTTTTGCAAAATCACTGTCTGTAAGACCAACAGAAACCCAAAAATACATTGGTTTTCTGGAAGCAATCAAAATCAGTCTGTAACGCCAACAGACACCCAAATAAGCATTGGTTTTCTGGAAGTTAAAAGATAAATACTAAATAATGATACAGTCTTTAACCTGACTGCGATTCTACTTACACCGTTCATTGACAAAGCTCCAGGTCGATCCCTGTGCTTCCATGGGTATGTTCACAGCAATTCTAAAACAGACTTATTCCCAATACCGCAATGGGGAAAGGCTTGAATGGAACCCTAGTACAAAACATACACAATGCTTTACAATATAATAATAAAGCTTTCTGATAATAAAAGATGTTGCCGTGGAGGCCGAGGCCAAGAGGCGCCGGAGAATTTTTTGATGCAGCCAAAGAAGTTCGGAGGAAAAATGTTTGGGCGTACCATTAGAGGTATAGACAAATTCAGACTTTGACTGCCTTGAAGGCAGGATGCAGCAGACCGAGCTCGTCCTTGACTTCCAGAGGCTTGTCCGTGTCGTTACGGGTTCTCTTCACGCCGCGGCTGCTAAGGCTCTTGTGAGTAAAGCCGTAGATCTGTAGGATCTGATTATCTCCAAAATTAAAGGCGCGCTCCATCTGTTTCAAACACTGTGCCACAGGGTAATCCCCAAATTTCCCGCAGGGTTTGCAGCCGACGAAGTGAGTGACCAGGGGCCAGCGGTGATCCCCGAGCCCCGGGTGGTACTTCTCCATCATCTCCTCATATTTGTCCACCAGAATACCCCAGTAACCGTGAAGATAGTAAGCGCTCTCCAGGTAGACCTTGTCCCCCCATTTTTCCCTCTGCGTGATCAGCAAATACACCAATGCCGACTGGTCGTCGGCTTCGAACTCGGGCCGGCCGACGAGCGAGCGCGTGAGCAGTTTCCCGGCGTCGAGGCGGATTTTACCCTTCGGTCCCATCGGCGCCCATGCGTCCAGAATGTCGAGCGACCACTGGCAGTTACGAAGCAAGAAGCTGCCGGTGTTAAGGCCGATCCAGTTCTTGCGATTGTAGACGAGCTCCTCCCATCCGTGCATGATGAAGTTGTGGTTCTTGTAGCGCTCGAAGGGTAGCTCAAAGACCATGTCTGTGAACATGGCGTCACTGTCCATCCACCAGATAAACTCCACCTCCGGGTGGGCAAGCATGAGCTTGCGGATGAGCGGAAGCTTGGCCCAAAACCCCGACATCTCACGGTCAAGATGCGCCATGTTGTAGAAGATCGCAATGCCGTGAAGGCGGCAGTAATCGATCTTGTTCTTGATGGACTTCAAGAGGAAATGATCTCCCACGGGGTTCTCACACGGGTTCGGAGCCGAACCAGTGACCAGCAGAATCCGGGGACGCCCGCCGGGCAAAAAGTTGGGGAATGCAGGATTTTCCGCAAGCCATTCACGGCGCTGGTCGTCCCAGTCGGAGATCTTGGGGCCGAAGCTGTATGGGACGTTCGGATCTCGCTCCACTTCCGGTTCTTCCACTTCTTCTTCCACCACCGGGGGACTCTTGTTGTTGGAACTCTCTGCAACGACCTCCGTCAGGACTCTGTGCGGCTCACCCCGCCGACCCACAATGAGATGCTCGCGAATCTCAGCAAAATCTTGCTCCGGCGTCCCAAACTTTCCTGCGCCGATGGTGCCCCTCAGAACCAACACCGTCACGAACAGGCACAGCAGCGTGACCTTGGCATTTTGCATCGCTCTCTGGATCTGCCGAACTCTGCGTGCTCCCAGCGAGAGAAACCCCGGAACCCGCATTGTAGTCCAAGATCTTCAATCTCTCTAGCTACCCAGTAACCCAGTTCGATTCTCTTTAAAACAACTTCCGTGCCTCCTCCTATACTTTGCGTCGTCGCGGTGCATTCGCCATTGCGCCGTGTGGGTCTGTGTATGCAAGATAGTTGTCTACAGACGAGCGGATGAATTTATTCCCTCTACGGAGCGCAGCTGGCACTTCCACGATGCTCGCTGATCCACGAAGACTCTCGTCCTTTTCTTAAAAATTTGAAGTGACAGTAGCTCTGAAAGTGAAATGTGGAAGCGTTGTTACCGCAGGAGTTGGGTTTTAACACGGTTCGGGCCGTTCAAAGAACCGACGACTGCCCGGACTTCTTGCCGAACTGTATTACGGCCCGGTCGCTGACCCTATCAGAGATCCGGATTTTAGGCCCTGCCTCTGCCCTCCTGGACACTTCTCGGCCAATCCCGCTAACTGGTTCGCCAAATTTGTCAAATCTCTAGACTTAGTTGGAACCTATATTCCCAGTGACCGAGGGTTAGATTTCGGAAACAGGGGGCGCCTTATATCATAACGGTATTTCCAACATCATAATATAATATGTATTTTTGAATTATCTTAATTATGATATATATAATTTTTCCATAGTCAAACTGATTTATGACAAGTAACATCTTTATCCATTATAAATAACAAAATTCATAAATATCTTAGGCCCAAAGTCACATGCAGGTGTGCCTCATGTGCCCTACCTGGAAATGATGGCTTTTGTTTTTTCGTTTTTCAATGAATGTGGGACCAACACCAATTACCTGGAGATAGTCTCTAGTCCCCGGATCTTCCTGTCACCGACAATAAATCTAGCTGTAAGTTATCGCCACCTTAACTAAGCGCCATTATGGGGCCTATTTATCACTGTTTTTAAAAATTAAAAAAGTTTATTGTTGGTGATTTTTTTTTATTTAAATATGCAGACTGGCAGCGTAGTTGTCGCATGTATCTTGTGGTCTCTTGGTTTCTTTTCATTTACGGGTAGTCTAAACGTTGGATTTTATTTTTATTGAAATTGGAAAAAAAATTATTGTAACTTCAGATTTTATTGATGGAGTCTATACTAGCACAGCCGCTAACTAGCGGCTAGGGAACGCCGAAAGGATTAAGTTGTTAAACTTTCTGCTTAGTTTAAAAAATCCTAATTAATATAGTAAAAACGTCAGGCTTACGAAAATCCGTTTATATTTTTAAATCAAGTAGACGTGGTAATAAGTTAGTGAATACAGTTATTTTTAAACACGATTAGGTAAATGTAAAAAAGTAAACATATAAATGGATGTCTTTATAACAGCTCGGAAGTTAATGGATGAAATCAGAGCCATTCATTTATTGTGACGACTAAGAATATTTTAGGCATATTTAATATCGTCCATAGAAAACGTATTAAGAACTAAAAACCTATTAAATGTGCCCATTGTCAATAGGTGTACGCCTTTCGGCGTAACTAGCACAGCTGCTAAATGGTTGTTGGTGAACGCTGAAAGACTCACGGCTGATAAGATGAAACGAATAATATGAAACATTAGCTTATATTTGTTTGAGTTGTCAAGCAGTCTGGCTACAAAGATTGTTCTCATGATTTCATCACTTTACATTTTGAAATTGCGAATTGCTAGCTATATCAACCTGTCTAGTTGGAGCATGAATATTTTGC
>ML778411.1:118515-129476 GCA_009831015.1 Picea engelmannii
TGCAAAGGGATCTTTGTGGTCAAGCCCTCTACTTTTGTAGATTTTTGAAACTTGCGGCGCAAAATAACATGCTGCAATTCTGATGTGATTTCCATTTTCTAATATTTTAAGCCAGACAAATTGCTTATTTGGGTCTTGGCTAACGGTTTTGGCTTGCAATTACAAACTAAAGAAGACAAAAGGTTGTGACACGCTCGTTGAGTATATGAAGCGTTATCTGGACAACCCTCCACGCACTAAGAAGACATTAAAAGTAAAATCGGTTGTGACACATACGCCATGTGTATGAAACATTACGTGGACGGTCCTCCACGGATTAAGCATATGCGGGATTATTTCGTAAAGAAGGGGAAGCAAATGTGTAACGTTACCTAGATGACCTTTCACATATCCCTCCACGGATTAAGCAAATGCGTCATTATTTGGTAAAGAAGGGGAAGTAAATGTGGGCACGCTTTTCACCAACAATGGGTAAAGAAACCCGATAAAAAACTTAACTTAAACTAGCACAATCATTAAATCGTTGCTGGTGAATATGAAGAATATGAAAAACCTAACTTAAACGACTCAAGAATATGAAATTACCAAGAAATATGAAACGCGAATGTAAATCAAATACTGTAAAATGATAAAAAGTTAATACTGAAGTAAATTTGTAATTTCAATTAAGTTTGTTAATCATTTGAACTTGGCAATTAGATGGTCATACAGTAATTTCTTAATCATATTAAGTAAATGATAAAAAGTAAACAGGTTAACGGAAGCTTTTAAAAATGCTAGAAAGTTATGAACATGAGATATCGTTCATTGATTTGGAAGGATATCTAGCATCTTCAATTGATAACCATACGATTGAAATTTATGGTTAAAAGATCATTAAATGTGCCCATTGTCAATAGGTGTACGCCTTTCAGCTTAATAAATCGAATGTTTTGATGGTTTTATGGGTGTTGAATCGATTTGTACATTCAAAAATGCAATTTAAACAATAGAAAATGGTGATTCCACCAAGATCTATTTTGTCTAGTGAAAAAATTCAAAAAATCGAATGTTTAGACAACGTCTTTCATATATGATGACATGGAGGGTAGAGTATTTGTGAATGGCTTTGTCTAAACTTTGAAAATTCCAATAAACTCCAAAAAATCAACCTATAAATGTCACTCTAATAATGTTATATATTTTAACTTTAGAGTAAAAACTGGTTTTGTTTATTTATTTATTTTTATTTAATTTAATGATAAAGTGTTGTATTTACAAATTTAATTAACTAAATCTATATAATATTAATGTTCTAGTGTTTTTTCAACTAACTTAAATTTATTTATACATTAAAAAATGCAATTTAAACAACAAAAATTGCAATTTCATTCATATAAAAACATGATTATTTAACAATTTGATTGTGAAAGGTTTCTAAAGTTTCTCATTTTAAATATGTGTTGATGCGAACGAAAACCTAACTGAACTATAATAATGACATATCATGAGGCCCATTGCATTGCATTGACTTGTGTATTGGATAAAATTAAAGGTGGGGAGATCGTCACGGTGCAAAGGAATTTCATAAAATTGCTATGTAGAATCTATGCATATTATTAATTTTAATTTTTAGAATGTAATGTGTTCGGTAGAATCTATGTATATTATTATTTTAAATTGTCTAGTTAGAATGTAATATGAACTATATAGAATCTATGTATATTATTAATCTTTAATTAAAATAAAAATAAAAATAAAATTATATAGAAATTATATATATTATTAATTTTTAATTTTAAAAAAAATTATATAAAATTTATATATATTATTAATTTTTTTAAATAAAATATTTATGTTAATTTTCAAAAGAATTTTATTTTATTTTATAGAATCTATGTATATTATTAATTTTTTTTAAATAAAGTATTTGTCTCTATAGTGATTGTTTTCATAAATTTGGAGGACGTTATGCTATGTTCATTAAAGGTATTTTTCCTTTACCTCGATGTGAGTTTATTCCACTTCACAATAAAGTATAAATAAATAGATGAAAAGAATATTAACAAGTCCATTTGAATAGCTTAAGAATAATATTTATAAATAAATATGATTATAATTAAGATATTCAAATCAATTAATGTAAAGAATATTTGTATTTTCAAATATTTAGTGTAAATGGATTGCGAAAAATGTGAAGTTTGTTTGATCTTAATAAAGTCTACGTTTAACTTCATTTATATGTACTATAGAACAATAATAACATATTTCAATATAATTAAATAAAAAGTTAAAAGAGGACATCTAACCATGGAGACATTCATTTAATCACAATAGAGTATTGATCCTTTTGATTTAAGTATATGTATATATTTTTAATATCCATAAAGTAATTAAATAAAATTGTACAAGCTAATACAAATAATTTAATGAAAATATACATAAAATAATATAAAACAAGGGTGGTATGGCAACAGGGTTTTTGGTGGGAAATATATTTTAAACAATGAGACTTTTTTTAATAGAAAATTTGCTCAATTATATTAGTGAATATAATTTGTTTACATCTTTTAGTCCATAACAAGGACCATATCAAAAGAGAGTCTAACCAAAAAGAGTAACAAGGAAACTATACAATAACATTGTTCATATACAAGGAAGACCGAAAGAATCTAGAAAAGATTCTTCGAAAAACAAAAATCTGTGTCATAAGAGAATTAAACTATCTATGATATGCTCATAAAAAAAAAACTGAAAAGTGTAGCAATAATGTCGATAGCAAGTCCATAACATAAAAAAAAAAAAGGCTAGAAACTAGTAAAGGCTGAGATGTATCATGGGACCTTCAGTCCCATTGACGCATTGGTAATAAGTGATTGTGCCTTCTGGTTCCCTTAATGCCTGCTTAGAAAGAAGATCTACTTCCTCATTAAATTCCATGTATATGTGCTCAAAACTAATAGCTTGAAAAGGTTTAATTAATTCCTTAATTCTGGATTTCCAGCCCTTAATTACGCTTGCCTGGAGTCTTCCTCTGTTGGATAGCCAATCAATAACTACTTTTGAATCACCCAAAACTTGTAGTCTATGAAATGACAAATGAGAAGCCAGCAGGAGAGTTGCCCATACTCCCAATAGCTTTGCTCTTGTGTTTGTGCCTCCTGCACAATTAAAAATCCATCTATATATTGATAAGTCTGGTGTTTTGAAGACTCCTCCAACTCCACATTGATTTCCATCAAATTGAGCAGCTCCATTGAACCATGCAATGGTTGTATTCATGTGCTGAGAAATCAAAATATCTCGCGGTGGGACAAGTTTTTGTGTTGCCAAGTGCCTTTTTTGTGAACCAAGAGCCTTGTAAATCATTGAGTGGATAGAGGGAGTAGTCTCCTCGAATATTGTTGTGTTCCTCTCTAACCATATATACCAACAAATGTGGGCAACAATCATAGAAGGGACAGACTTGTCCTCTACCTAGTTTTTGAAACAGTCAAACAAAGTGTTCCCTTCGCAACATTTTTTGAATTTCTGACCAGAAACCAATCTCTCCCAAACCGATTTGGTGAAAGAGAAGTTAATGAAAATATGATTGATATTTTCAGTATCTTGTTTACAAAGTTGGCACCGACTAGGTCCTTCCCAGCCTCTTTGTTGTAGATTATCCCAAGTTAAAATTTTATTTTCCACTGCCAGCCAGATAAAAAGTTTTATTTTAAGTTGGATGTCCCATTTCCAGACTGCTTGTCTCCATCCTCCAATTCTCGCCAAACCCTGTGTTGATAATTAATCTAAATAAGTATTTTTTACTATAAGTGATCCTGAATTATTGCCCCCGATACACAACAATTCATCTTCTATATCTTGTATGTAAGCACCAGAATCGATAAGTGCCCTCTGAAACTGGTCCCATTCTGCTGCCATATCTTCTGTAAAGCCTAACTCGGTATTGTTGATCCAAATCGATGAAGAGGAGAGATGATCATTATGCCTCCTAACCTGAGAGAGAGAAGTAATATTACATTGTCTTAATTCAAAAAGAAGATTAAAGGAGAGGAAGGACTTGTCTCCCATCCCTAGGATCTTGTCTCTACCGAGAGCGATGAGCTGACCCGAACCCGGAGTCCAACTCAACCAATGAGTGATCAAGTGGACTAACTTCAAGAGACCATTCTAGATTCTTGAAGTCGCCTTCTGATGAAAAGTTGGAGATCTGAACCAGTTTATAACTGTAGTGTGAGGAAAGTACTTGTCTTTAATTACTTTGTGCCAGATTCCATCACACATTAATACTCGCCGAAGAGTATTCACAGCCAAGGCTTTATTAAAATCGAAAATATTTCGTAAACCCCATCCACCAATGTTTTTTGGTATTGTAAGAAGTTCCCACTTACAGAGATGATAGTGGTTTGATTCACTATTACCCTTCCATAGAAAGTTAAACATAATTTTCCTCAAATTATTTAACAAAGTGAAGGGAATGGTCGCCAGGGACATCCAGTATATAGGTTGGCTTTCTAAGACAGACTTCAATAAATTATATCACCCTCCTAGTGATAACCACCTATAACACCAAAGTCCTATCTTTTTCTCCACTTTTTTCAACATCCATCTCCAGTCTTCTACTCGTTGCAGCCTAGTCTTTAAGTAATAACCAAGGTATTTAAATCTAGTTGAGAGATCAGAAAAAGTAAGAGGAAATAGAGTTTTGAAAGGAGATAAGTCGTGTTCCGACAATCCCTGTGAAGTGCAGTATTTTTTGTACCATTTACCTGTAGACTTGAAGCCAAGCAGAAAAGTTTAATGAGTTTATCAATCTCCCACCATTCACTTAGAGTAGCTTTTGACATAATTATTACATCATCTACGAAAAAAATGTGGAGGATTTTTATAGTTCTGGATACTTTGACTCCGATCAGCTTTCCTTCACTTTGGATTTCCTTTAGTAAAAGGCTTAGTCCTTCCATAACCAAAATAAACAACAAAGGGGATAATGGGCACCCTTGGCGTAATCCTCTTCCACTTTTGAAAAAATTTGTTGCCTCTCCATTTAGTAAAACAACAAAGGATGGTGAAACAACACAACTCATAATCCAATTGGTCATCCTTATACCCAGACCAACTTAAATTAAGATCAACCTTAATAAGTCCCAATTTATGCAATCATAGGCCTTCTGAAGATCCAGCTTCAATACAAGAGATTTTAAATTCTTTTTTTTTATGCTATGGAGGCATTCATGTACAACTCCAATGGCCTCTTGGATCTGTCTACCTTTCAAAAACCCCAACTGCTCTGCTAAAAGTGATCTGGACAGGATAGACTTTATCCGGTTTGCTATAATTTTAGAAATTACTTTGTAACACAGGTTACACAAGGAGATAGGCATGAAATCCCCAAAGGTAAGAGGCTTATTCACTTTTGGGATTAAGGCTAAAAAGGTTGAGTTTAGGCCTCCTGTAATAATACCCCTCAATCTCGATTCTTCCACCATTTCTAAGAGATCCCCCCCAACCAGATCGAAGAACCGAATAAAAAACTCAACAATCCAACCATTAGGCCCTGGACTCTTATCAAGCTTGAACATGGATAAAACCTCTTTTAGTTCCCCCAAGTTTATCGGACTATATAGGGCTTCAGTTACCAATATGGAGAAAATACCCGCCATTTTTACTTGGTCATTAATCAAAGGTTGATCCTGTGCTTTGAAAAAAAAAATAAAGTATTTCACAGCCTCAACTTTTAATTCCTCCTGTCCATTGTGTAGAAGCCCCGAATCATCTCTAATCTCCCAGACATATTTACAATTTCTCGTGTAATTGGCAAAATGATGGAAAAACTTCGCGTTTTGATCACCACTTTGGATCCAAATCGCCCTGCTACGTTGTCTCCAGAGTTCTTCCTTTTCTTTTAAGTACCTGTTCCTTTCTTGTTCGAGGTTTTTTAGATGTCTTTCCTCCTTTGGTAATCGCGATCCTCCCAAAAAGTTTTGAAGAGTGACTTGTATTTCTTCCTCCAGCTTCACCAGATGTGATATTTCCTTGATGTTGTGATTCTTTGCCCAGTGTTTTGTGATTTCCTTCAGTTCATTAAGTTTCCTGACCAACCTTCTCTGTTTTCCACCCTCATATAAGAATTTTGGGTCATTCCAGACCTTTTGAACAATATCTATAAAATCCTGATCCAACAACCACTGAGAATTTAATTTAAATTGATAAGCCTTGAAGAGTGGAGTGATTTCCAACTGAAGTAAAACCGGGGCATGATCTAATACATATGGATATTCCACCCATGATTTGTAAATGCCCACACTCGATAGAACCTCTTCTGAAATGAGAAACATGTCTAGCCTTTCCGCAATCATGTCGACACCATAACGACCATTCCTCCATGTAGGGACAACCTTTTCTGACTCAGTGTCAATGAGTTTATTGTTTTGAAAAAAAACTTTAAAAAAACCCGCCAAGGGCCCCGCTAAGGATGATCCTCCCCAGATCTCACCTGAGGATAAGGTTAAGTTCAAATCCCCTGCAATAATTAAGTTTTTATGTAATAACAATCCAGAATCTACCACAACGTTCCAAAACTTTTTCCGCTCCATGCAAGGACCATAGATATTTAGCAAGGAAATCTCCCTTTTGCTAGCGATACAAATCTTTGTCAACAAAATTCCACCACAGGAAAGATAAGGAACCGGATAAAAAATGTTCGAGTCCCACGTAACCAACAGTCCACCTGAATTAACAACAAAGCTAACCTAGGTAGGACGAAAAACATGCATGAAGGTTCTGGCTTTCTGTGTGTGAACCAAAGTTTCCTGTAAAAAAACAATGTCAAGATGGGTTCTATCCAGAACACGATGGACAGAGGTCGATTTTAGGGTGCCCCCCATCCCCCTAAGGTTTAAGGAGAGTAATAACATTATTTTTCTTGTGCCGGGGCTTTCATTGCTCTAAGTGCCCCATTGTCAGTGGAAGGTGGACATGAATCATTTTGCAAGGTGGTCAAAATCGCTAATTTTTTCCGGGCACTCCTGGTCTTAACTGACAAGTATTCGATACCCAGGCCCCTAGACCAAGCGAACTCTTTCCCTGCCCCTTCATCACGCGGGGAAAAGAGATGGCCTCCCCACCACAAGTAGAAGAATCTAAAACATAGTTGCCCAAAAACAACAGGCAACTGGATAGTAGAGTCTGTGTCGCGAAAAAAAAGGAATTAAGGAGTCTAATACAACACTTAGAGAGGTGTCATCCTCTTCCGGTTCACAATAACCTGGGAGAGATGTGGAATCTCCAGTCTTTGGACAAGGAGAAGGTGAAGGATAAACTGACTGACTAGGAACAATTAAGTCTAGTGAAGGATCAGATTGATGTAACTTATCACTTGACTTGACCAGACTCATTGATATTGAAATAGTTTCAACGCCTGGTAGATCGACCGATAGGGTAACCCTGTCCTTCTGACTCTTTGTACCCACTTCAACGGATTCAATAATTCCCATGTCCACCACAGTGGGCACATCGACTTTGGAAGTAGAAGTCTTTAGCCAATCAGATGCATCCAGGGAATCCCTTTCCCACAACAACAGAGAAGAATAAAGAGCAGGGCAATGATATTTTAACTTACCCGTAAGTAATTCCAATGACTCTGACTAACTGGAAACTTCCGGAGCAAAGTGAAAAGGCTTGGTCCCATTGAAACCAGCTTTTGGAGAAGAATCTTGATTTTCTCTAAGCAGAGTTTTGTCTTTCAACTCTTCTTCTTCAATGTAACCTCTACAATCCCGTCCCAGGTGTCCAGTGCTCCGACATAAATTACATATGAATATCCTTGAACAACAGGTATATCCCTTAACAACAAACACTTAATGTAATAGTTATCAATGTTATCAATAATATAATATTGTTATGCATATGCTTAACAAAATGTTTTTTACGTATATTAAAAACAAAAGTTAATTATTAATTTAATAAAATTTAATTATACATCTTCAACACAGACATATGGTCTGCACAGATATAGCTTTTGCACCTCTGCACAGGTATATCCCCGCACAATGAACACTTAGTAAATAAAATACATCTCCAACACAGACATATAAACCGCACACATATAACTTTCACACCTTCGCATAGGTATATCCCCACACATGCTAAATTTTATAACATAGCATTTGATAATGATGTTTGTTAGTTGGTGTAAAAATGTTTTTTTTATTTTTTTAATATAGTCCTATACAAATAATTAAAAGATTAATAATTATTTATTAATTTAATAAAAGTTAATTATACATCTTGAGGACAGTAAACACGTAGTAAATAAAATACCCTCATTATGTACCCATACATCGAAACTTTAGGACTTGTACATGCACCTGTTCCAACCATCCGCTAAACTTGCGGAATTAAATTTCTTATTAAATTCTCGTCGCGGACCTGACAATAAGATATTGTTTTGAAGGACCAATAAGAAGCCAGGAAAAAAAATTAATCACTTGCAACAAAGTTAAACTATGAAAAAAAACATGAATTTTTTTGTCAACGCAAAAACAAAATCACAATCAATGCAAAATCGATTGTTATAGTCCTTGCGAGAGGCACTAATAATCTAAAAGAAGTGTCTAATGGTTCTTTATTGAAATAAAATGCAATAATTTGAAATGGCAAAAGAAGTGTCTAATTGTTCTTTATTAAAATAAAATGTTATTATTTGAAATGGCAAAAGCATATCATAATAAAACTTAAAAAAAAAAAATGAAAATAATATATACTCTAATCATGCTCTTTAAAGCAAAGGAGGGGTCCTTGTGTTTTTGGGTTTTTCCTTATGGATAACAAAAAAACATAAATGAAAATAATATATACTTTAATCATGTTCTTTAAAGCAAATTAGGGGGTCCTTATACTTGTGTTTTTGGGTTTGCATTGTGAATAGGGACTCCATTATTACAACGCATTATATGTTGGAGGTCATAGGTTCAAATCCAGAGGGGGGTAGGGTATGTACGCCTTCATAGACTTTAGCAATCAAATCACTATGCAGAGGGGGTCCCTTGTCCCAAAAACAAGGGGGTCTCATACCCGAATTTGGTGTCTGGCTTGGTTGTGACCTTATTATTATTATTATTATCTAAAAAATAAAACACATGTATATCTATCATTTGGAGTAATTCAATAGATTGTTAAATACCTTGCAAGAACTTATGCGAAAAACTTTGCTAACATATGAGGTGAAGTTCACTACGAAAGATTACCATTTGTGTCAAGTATATAAATTGAATTCCTCCCTTTTTCAAGGTTTTGTGAAGGTTTCATGGATGTAATTGTTAGATTTTCCTTATTTACAGAGCATTATGTTGGTTGTGGAGCCTGATTATCTTCCTGATTCAGAGGTCCTTGCTTTCAGCTGTGTTTATACCCCATGAAGACTTTACACCCCAAAAGTATGTACACTCTTCCACGCGGGGGAGTGCAGAGGGGGGTACCCCCTCTGCAGGGTCCGAGGGGGCTATCCCCCCAACTGGGGGGTTCGAGGGCGAAGCCCTCGAAGGAAAAATTGCTTTGTAAAATTATATTGTAATTTCATTGTAAATCTGGACCATTCATTATAAGGTCACAGATATAACGGTAGAAATTATGTTAGGGTTTTTTGACCTAGAAGGCAACCCTCTGTTATGAGGGAAATGTATTACGGCTATGCATTATGGCGAGTATTGTATTCTGAGACATGAGACTGTGAGAGAAAGAAGAGGAAGTTACAACGGGTTTTGTTGTAGGTTGTATCCCTTCATTTGTTGGATAATAATAAAGGAAGGACCTGGAAATTTCTCTGGTGGACATAGCCCACAATGGGTGAACCACGTAAATATGTGTCTCTATTGTATTGTGTATCTTCTGTGTTTTGTTTCCGCATTTGTTTTATTTTATTGCTTCGCGGTCCTGTTTTTCTAACAACTAGTATCAGAGTGAAAGGTAACTCACAGGAAAAGAGGGTTCTTGGTTCGAGTGGGAGCAATGTCGGAAGATGAAAAGTTTAGGGTCAAGAAATTTAACGGCCAAAACTACCAGTTATGGAAGATGCAGATGGAAGATTATTTATATTAGAAGGATCTATTCCTACCATTGGGCAGAGTAGCAAAGAAGCCAACAACCATGAAGGACGAAGAATGGGAGATTCTTGACAGAAAGGCTCTAGGAACGATACGCATGAGCTTGGTAGCGTCGGTGGCTTTCAATATTTCGAAAGAAAAGACAATGAAGGATCTGATGGACGCGTTGGCTAAACTGTATGAAAAACCCTCGACGTCTAATAAGGTATTTCTAATGAAGAGATTATTTAATATGAAGATGTCAGAAGGTGGGTCTGTTGCAGATCATTTAAATGATTTTAATACGGTTACTAATCAACTAAGTTCTGTAAAAGTNGACTTTGATGATGAGGTTAGGGCTCTTCTAATCTTGTGCTCATTGCCAGAAAGCTGGAATGGCTTGGTCATGGTTGTAAGTAACTCTGTCTCTGGTTCAAATACTTTAAAATTTGATGATGTTGTTGGTGTTATCCTTAGTGAGGAAATGCGACAGAAAAGCGTTGAACATGGAGAACAGGGGAAGACAAAAGGATAGAGGAAAGGGCTCAGGGAACCGCGATAATTATAGGAAGGGAAGATCCAAATCCAAACTTGGAAAGATAGAGTGCTAGAATTGTGGGAAGAAAGGACATCTGAAGAAAGATTGCAGAGCTCCAAAGAAACAAAGAGATGGACAACAAGAGAGAAATCAGGAAGCAAATGTAATAGGTGATGTGTTACAAGATGATTTGATTCTTTCTGTAGATAATATTTTTAAGTCTTGGGTAGTAGATTCAGGGGCTTCATTTCATGCCACACCCCATAGGAAACATTTTCTAGATTATGTTCAAGGTGATTTTGGACAAGTTCATTTGGGTGATGATGCACCATGCAAAATTGTTGGAATGGGAAAGGTAA
>ML778411.1:152462-167736 GCA_009831015.1 Picea engelmannii
GGGACAATGAGAATATGCAATTGGGCAGAGTTTCTTTACTATTATTCTCCTCTTCCAAATGGGACCCCTAACCCTTCTTTTATAGGCTAGAAGAAGCTAGGTATTTGGACGAACCCTCGGCCATGCATGGCCAGGAGTTTCAGTTAACTCACCCAAAGCTGTGTGTTCCGTCGGCAACTTTCCTTTTTTCATGCTTTTGTAGGTCCATGTGGGCTGTTTGAGGTCAGCTAGTGTGTACACGCGTTCAGTAATGGAGTAGGGCGCATGGGACCTTATAAAAGAGTTTTTTTAAAGAGTCGTTCAACAGTGCTTTGGCAAAGAAGGGATCTGAGATGGCCTTATGCCAGGTAAGCATGTATGGTGCAAATTAGGGTTATAACAGAGAGATATATGGTATATGAATCCATGGTGTATATTAGTCAGTATCTTCCTAAATTAGCAGCGCAAGCTATGCATGCAGTGGATTGCATTTGGGATGTGAACTCCATCAAAAAATTTGAAAGGGAGCAACTATTGGGGAAAGGTACAATGAAGAAAGTGAGAGGTAATTAAATTGTGGACATTTTTAATAAATACAAATTTTCATTTTTTGCGTATATGATCATACTCATTTAATATTTATTCTTTCATCATTTATTAATATTTACCATGGTTATAACTAATATTTAATATTGGTGAATTTTGATTTTTTGATCGGTCAGTTGTTCAAGATTGGTATGCACTACATTTATACATTGTAAACAATCTTGAATGGATGAAGGTATGGATTGATAGATGTAAATAACGTCATGGCGGTAGGTTATCATGGAAATAAATGTCTGAATTGGTTAGAGAAGCTCGTCGTAATGGAGGTTCGATGTTACGCAGAGGGAAATCGATTTAGCATATTGTTTGAAAGATGGAAATGCAAGAAAATTCACCCATTTTATATTATATTAATGTGACTGTAGGTGTGTTTTTTTCATATTATACTTTCCAAGTTATATAATTTTTTTTATTATTAATTGACAATGCATATTTTACATGTCTGGCATATTGCAGTTGAAACACCACAAGGCTATGTGGTGCAATGGTCGTAAATTTCACATCAAACAGTTGGATGAAACCATAAAAAATTCTCATAGTTGGATAACTGCAGTATTCCAGGTCACTAATGTTTCCTCTAGGAGTAACAGACGTCCTCAAGAATCTAAAAATAGATACTGTGGGTTTTTTAATGATATAATTGAGTGTGACTTTAATTCCTTCAAATGAGTTTTGTTCGATGTCAAATGGTATAGGTTATGAATGCATGAACATGATGAGGAAAGAAATGTTATTCAACATGCCAATGGATTTCCGATGATTAAAACAATAGTTTTTGAAAAAGAAAATGACTATTATGTTTTTCCAAGTCAATGTGAACAAGTCTTTTACTCAAAGGTTCCAGGTAAGAGGGATTGGTCATTTGTTGTTAGATATGATCCAAGAGGAAGGCCAGTAAAGTAACTGTAGATGCATAAGATGATATTGAAGAAGAAGATGATGTAGAGCTAGAGCAGGAATAATATGGGTCGACATATGAAGAAGACATAGAAGATGAACCAGGCGTAGGAGACAATGCGCCAGTTCTTGATGATGATATCGATGAAGATATGCTCGAAAATGACATTGATGATGATGATGATATCATCAATCCTTTCAAAATTGTTTCTGAACCGGAGGTTGATACAAATGTGAGGTTGGATGATCAAGAAGAAGATATAAAAGAAGGATGATACAAATGTTGTGTTGGCCGATGAGGTAGGTAACCAGATATTTTAATTTGTATGAATGATTCTCTTTAAACAATTTTTAATGTGGGTTAATTACATGTTTTTAAGTTTTATTTCATTTTTGTTTTGATAGTTTCTATGCATGATTACTATGTTGCTTTTGTTTATTTTCTATTTTATAGATTGGGTATTGGGGAATTGAGAGCGATGTGAGGGGGGAGAGGGGCCATATGAGCTTCCACCTTCACGTGGTTGGCCTTGTTTAGTAGAGAATAAATTATTCTCAAAACCAAGAGAAGTTCATTCATTCATCTTTATACTAAAAGATCACTCACATACCCACTCTATACATCATCTCATCTCGTCCTCGTTTCGTTTTAATTTTCTCGATCGAATTTTAAAGGAACCAACTATTAAAAGACATTGTACTACGCTAGAGTACATGATGGGAAAAAATGACCTATGAATGGGGCCAATGTTGAAATTTTTTCAAAATGTTTCTGTATGCACCCAAATTTGACATGGATACTCTATTCACATTTGACATGCACCGAAATTTGACATGGATAGTTTGTTCCATGTCAAATTTCAAAATAGTTCCAACAACAATTTTGTAGAAGGGAATGACAAACATTGACAATGAAATGTGCATGTTGAACATTGATGCAAATGTGGATGATCTCAAATATTGTGTGGGGACATCATACATCCTTGAGTCTTGAAACCCTCCCATATTGTCAAGGCATGTGTCTAGTCTAACCATGTAAAATTTTGACGCATATAGGAACATATTGAAGAAATTTCAACGTTGTCCCCATTCACTGCTCACTATGTGGGGTTGGTGCATGACATTTGTGGTGGGTGAATTGGAAGTTCCATGACATTTCAAGAGAGTTCCAACAAATATTATACATATGGAAACGACGAATGATGACAATGAGACATCCATTATGAACGTTGACGCAAACATGGATGATCTCAAAGATTATGTGGGGACATCAAACATCCTTGAGTCTCAAAACCCTCCCATACCGTCAAAGCATGTTTCTAGTCCAACCATGTCGATGAACGCATACATGTACAGTTTGAAGAAATTTCAACGTTGGCCCCATTCACTGCTCATTGTGCAAGGTCAATGCAAGATGACATTGGTGATGGGTGTATTGGAAGTGCCATGACATTTCAAGAGAGTTTCGACAAATATTATATAGATGGAAATAACGAGTGATGACAATGAGACATCCATTATATTGAACGTTGATGCAAACATGGATGATCTCAAATATTATGTGGGGACATCAAACATACTTAAGTCTTGAAACCCTCCCATACCATCAAGGAAACTATTTAGTCTAACCATGTCAAATTTCAACGCATACGTGAACAGATTAAAAAAATTTCAACGTTGGCCCCATTCACTGCTCACTGTGTGGGTTTGGTGGAAGAAATTTGTGATGGGTGTATTGGAAGTTCCATGTCAAATTTCAAGATAGTTCCGACAATGATTCTATAGAAGGGAATGACAAATGATGACAATGAGAGGTGCAACATGATGAATGTTGATGCAAATGTGGATGATATCAAAGATTATGTGGGGAAAGCATACATCCTGGAGTCTTGAAACTCTCCCATACCATCAAGGCATGTGTCTAGTCTAACCATGTCAAATTTCGATGCATACATGCACATATTGAGGAAATTTCAACGTTGTCCCCATTCACTTATCACTTTGCGGGGTCGGTGCATAACATTTGTGGTGGGTGAATTGGAAGTTCCATGACATTTCAAGAGAGTTCCAACAAAGATTCTACAGATGGAAAAAAAACGAATGATGACAATGAGACACCCATTATGAGTGTTGTTGCAAACATGGATGATCTCAAAGACATGTGGGGACATCAGACATCCTTGAGTCTTGAAACCCTCCCATATCGTCAAGGCATGTGTCTAGTCTAACCATGTCGAATTTCGACACATACATGCACAGTTTGAAAAAATTTCAATGTTGGCCCCATTCACTGCTCACTGTGAGGTCAATGCAAGATGACACTTGTGATGGGTGTATTGGAAGTGCCATGACATTTCAAGAGAATTCCAAAAAAGATTCTATAGATGGAAATGATGAATGATGACAATGAGACATCCATTATATTGAACGTTGATGAAAACATGAATGATCTCAAATATTATGTGGGGACATCAAACATCCTTAAGTATCGAAACCCTCCCATACGTTCAAGGCAACTATCTAGTCTAACCATGTCAAATTTCGATGCATACGGGCATATATTGAAAACATTTCAATGTTGGTCCCATTCATTGCTCATTGTGTGGGGTCGGTGGAAGAAATTTGTGATGGGTGTATTTGAAGTTCCATGTCAAATTTCAAGATAGTTCCGACAACAATTCTATAGAAGGGAATGACAAACATTGGAAATGTGACGTGCATGATGAACGTTGATGCAAATGTGGATGATCTCAAATATTATGTGGGGACATCATACATCCTTGAGTCTTGAAACCCTCCCATATTGTCAAGGCATGTGTCTAGTCTAAACATGTAAAATTTTGACGCATACAGGAACATATTGAAGAAATTTCAACGTTGGCCCCATTCATTGCTCACTATGTGGGGTCAGTGCATGACATTTGTGGCGGGTGAATTGGAAGTTCCATGACATTTCAAGAGAGTTCCAACAAAGATTATACATATGGAAACGATAAATTATGACAATTAGACATCCATTATGAACGTTGATGCAAACATGGATGATCTCAAATATTATGTGGGGACATCAGACATCCTTGAGTCTTGAAACCCTCCCATACCGTCAAGGCGTGTTTCTAGTCTAACCATGTCGAATTTTGATGCATACATGCACAATTTGAATAAATTTCAACATTGCCCCCTTCACTTCTCACTGTGCGAGGTCGATGGAAGATGACATTGGTGACAGGTGTATTGGAAGTGCCATGAAATTTCAAAAGAGTTCTGACAAAGATTATATAGATGGCAATAACGAATGATGACAATGAGACATCCATTATATTGAACGTTGATGCAAACATGGACGATCTCAAATATTATGCAGGGACATCAAACATCCTTAAGTCTTAAAACCCTCCCATACCATCAATGGAACTATCTAGTCTAACCATGTCAAATTTCAACGCATACGGGAACAGATTGAAAAAATTTCAGCATTGGCCCCATTCACTGCTCACTGTGCGAGATCGGTGGAAGAAATTTGTGATGCGTGTATTGGAAGTTCCATGTCAAATTTCAAGATAGTTCTGACAACGATTCTATAGAAGGGAATGATAAATGATGACATTGAGAGGTGCATGATGAACGTTGATGCAAATGTGGACAATCTCAAAGATTATGTGGGGACATAATAAATCCTTGAGTCTTGAAACCCTCCCATACCATCAAGGCATGTGTCTAGTCTAACCATGTCAAATTTCGATGCATACGAGCACGCATTGAATAAATTTCAACGTTGGCCCCATTCACTGCTCACTATGYGGGGTCAGTGCATGACATTTGTGGTGGGTGAATTGAAGCTTATGCGACATCAACTYGACTTGGTAATTCAATAATCAAACAAAGTGGTTAAATCCACTTTAACCAAGAGAATCAACAATAGAGACACTTGAGTTAATGAAGTCAATTTATTGATGGTTCATCCATTGGGGTTGCAAGCTAGGAATCAAACCTACTAGAAATTGGCATTGACAAGAGGAATGAAATTACGATTATGTTCAAAATTATMCAGTTTGTGTTGCTAGTGTTACCCCTCGTTTTACATGAGGCCTACACTAGTAATTTTTCACTACTCTTGTGATTTTCATCACAAAGGTAGGTTTACAAGTTGATCTTTGGATGGCCTCGGGGTTGTGATTTCATTTGATGATACTATTAGTGATGTAGTCATGGATGGATAGATGATGTTGATGCTCTAGTTGTGTTGGTAATTGCTTTCCTTTCATACTAGTATACTTGGTTGTGGAGTCCCTTATATGATCATTATTGGATGGTTGATGATACATGTTGATGCATGACTCCCTTGATGGAACACCCTAGCTATTTTTGGCGAAGCTAATATTGTACTGGCATCTTTGTTTGCTTGGAATTCTCCCCTTGATATCACTTGATTTCACATTCATTTAGGTTGATATGGTCTAACATGGTGTGATGTTCATGAGGTGAATTCTCTTGCTCATGTTGAGGATTCATACACATATTATGGTTTTTTATGACATGTATTACACCCTCATGTCGAGCGTTTCCCTCTTCTACATATTTTTATGCCCTATTACTTGGTGGAGGAGCCTGCCATGGAATTCCCTTGCCTCGTGGGATGATTTCACACTTGTTTAGGTGAAATTTGGATATTACTCATAATCCCATGTGGAGATCTCACCCTCCTTGCATGCATGTTAAGGGATGGTCGTATTTACATGTCAAGGGATGGTATTATTTATTGATTGATGAGGGGCCACCCATTTCTTTATGGATTTAGTTTATCATTGAAGGCATTTCACATGTGTTCTCATATATAATTTGATGCCTTATTTCATGGATCCACTTGCTTGGAACTTGTTTTGAGGAAGACATCCACCATTTGAGGCCATTCTGCACTTTTCCATGCTTTGTTTGACAAGATGTTTCTCTTGAAGGTCTCACACTTTCTATTATTGGAGGTTTGACTTAATTCAAACTTCTAGTTTGTGGAGATGTCCACCTTTGGATGTTACATTTTATAACATTTATTTCTTGTTAATGGGACATCTCACATTGGGATCAGGAGCTTTCATGGTTTTATGTCATAGATCATGAAGGAAGATGCCCACTTACGGATGTTGCTTGCACTTATGTTTATGCTTATTATTGAGGACACCCACCTTTCTTGGATCCTTATTGCACTTGCTTTCATTACGATTCCTCATGTGGGTGCTCCTCTTGCAAACTCACCTTGTGTTTCATTTGGGTGCCCAGCCTTGCCCAGGTCGTCTTAAAAAAGTTAAGTCGAAGCCAAAACCACTCCTGTCTTCTTTCCTAGTGCTCCTTTGTGCGGCCCTTTTCGTGCCTTTCATGTGGGTGGGCACACCTCTTTCCAACTTGCCTTGATTTGCATTTGGGTGCTCTGCCTCATTTTTGTTACGTTTCCTCTTGTGGGCGCCCCTCTTGCCAACTCGCGTTGCCTTGCCTTTGGGCACCCTGCCTTGTTTTCGTTACGATTCCTCATGTGGGCGCCCCTCTTGCAAACTCACCTTGTGTTGCGTTTGGGTGCCCAGCCTTGCCCAGGCCGTCTTGAAAAAAGTTAAGTCGAAGACAAAATTTCTCCTTATCTGGCATCTGGCTCATCTTCTTGCCAAGTGATCCCTTGTGTGGCACTTTTCATGCCTTTCATGTGGGTGGGCAGACCTCTTTCCAACTCGTCTTGAGTTGTGTTTGGGCACTCTGCCTCATTTTTGTTACGTTTCCTCTTGTGGGCGCCCCTCTTTCCAACTCGCTTTGCCTTGCCTTTGGGAACCCTGCCTTGTTTTCGTTACAATTCCTCACATGTGTGCCCCTCTTGCAAACTCACCTTGCGTTGCATGTGGGCGCCCAACCTTGCCCATGTCGTCTTGAAAAATTTAAGTCGAAGCCAAAATTTCTCCTTATCCAACATCTAACTCGTCTTCTTTCCTAATGCTCCCTTGTGTGGCCCTTTTCGTTCCTTTCATGTGGTTGGGTGCACCTCTTGCCAACTCGCCTTGCGTTGCGTTTGGGAGCTCTATCCCATTTTTGTTACGTTTCGTCTTGTGGGCGCCCCTCTTTCCAACTCACCTTGCCTTGCCTTTGGGCACCCTGCCTTGTTTTCGTTACAATTCCTCATGTGGGTGCCCCTCTTGCAAACTCATCTTGTGTTGCGTTTGGGTGCCCAACCTTTCCCAAGTCGTATTGAAAAAGTTAAGTCGAAGCCAAAATTGCTCCTTACCCGGCATCCGACTCATCTTCTTTCCTAGTGCTCCCTTGTGTGGTCGTTTTCGTGCCTTTCATGTGGGTGGGCGCACCTCTTTCCAACTTGCGTTGCGTTGCGTTTGTGTGCTCTGCCTCCTTTATGTTATGATTCCTCTTGTGGGTGCCCCTATTGCTAACTCGCCTTGCCTTGCCTTTCGGCACCCTGCCTTATTTTCATTACGATTCCTTATTTGGGCGCCCCTCTTGCAAACTCACCTTGCGTTGCGTTTGGGCACCCAACCTTGCTGAGGTTGTCTTGAAAAAGTTAAGTCGAAGCCAAAAGTGCTCCTTATCCGGCATCCAACTCATCTTCTTGCCTAGTGCTCCCTTGTGTGGCCCTTTTCATGCCTTTCATGTGGGTGGGTTCACCTCTTTCCAACTCGCCTTGTGTTGCATTTGGGCTCTTTGCCTCATTTTTGTTACGTTTCCTCTTGTGGTCACCCCTCTTTCCAACTTGTCTTGCCTTGCCTTTGGGCACCCTGCCTTGTTTTCATTACGATTCCTCATGTGGGTTCCCCTCTTGCAAACTCACCTTGCGTTGTGTTTGGGCGCCCAGCCTTGCTCAAGACATCTTGAAAAAGTTAAGAAGCCAAACTTGCTCCTTATCTGACATCTGACTCATATTCTTTCCTAGTGCTCCCTTGTGTGGTCATTTTCGTGCCTTTCATGTGGGTGGGTGCACCTCTTTCCAACTTGCCTTGCATTGCGTTTGGGCGCTCTGCCTCATTTTTGTTATGATTCCTCTTTTGGGGCACGCCCCTCTTTCCAACTCACCTTGCCTTGCCTTTGGGCACCCTGCCTTGTTTTCGTTACGATTCCTCATGTGGTCGCCCCTCCTTGACATTGTGAGACACAAAATTTCGACAGAGAGCAAATACCTATATATATATAATATATATAAACATAATATATAAATATAATATATAGATTTAATAAAACAATAAAACAAACAAAACAAAATTCTTAAAACCTTTAACCTTAAAACCACCAACTCTTAGCATTCTTAAGATCTCTATAGACTCATGCCCCTTAACACTTATAGCCACTATCCCCTATAAATCCTAACCCATATAACCTTTAGAACTTCTAATCATTAAAAGCTAATTTCTATATCTTCATAACCCTTGATTCTTATAACATTTATCACATGAAACCCTTATCCCTTATAACCTCTGATTTACTCTAAAGCACTATAATTTTTATCCCATATGGCTCATTTCACCACTAACTAGTATAATCACTAATTAAATCTTATAACCTCAAACCTCTATAATTGTACAAATCCTAACACCTACAAAACTTATATACCTTTATCCCTATTATCCCTAACATCCCCAACCCCTATAACCCTAAATATTTAACCTATGACCCATATAACACTTAACTTCTAACTTCTACAACCCACAAAACTAACATAAAATCCAACCCCTAATAATTATCCCTTATAACTCTTATAACCCCTAACCTATAATAGGTATAATTCCTAACRCCTAACTCCTACCCAACCCCTAACATGTATAGCCTGTAACCCTCATAAACTCTAGATTCTAACTCTCAAACCCTTATAATTGTATAAATCCTAACACTTATAATGATACTTGAATTTATTGACTAATCCCTAATGTTTGTAACCCTTACCCCTATAACATTAAACCCTTATAATACCTAATACCTAACCCTTGTAAAAACTATAACCTCGAATCATTAAAATTATTAAACACTATAACCTTTAAACCACTACCTCTTATGTATAACATATATAACATAATGTTATAACATATATCACATGTATGTTATAACATATATGTAACATACATGTGATATATGTTATAACATATATGTGATATATGTTATATTATAACTATACACAACAAAACCAAACCGACAACGCGGTCCCATTCACACTCTACTATTCACTTTGATACATGTACCTAAGTGCGAGATCGTCGAGACCGGACAATTATGAGATCGAGGGGAGGGACATGGTTGCACCTGTACACGATACTGTCGAGGGACATATGTGAAATTGATCAGGCGATGTCGAGACTGAGGGAGAGGGAAAGGATGGTGAGTACCTCTGCACACTCAAATTAAAATTGGGCATAAAATTGAATTATCCTTTATCCTACGTTTGCTTTTGTGTGAAGTGATTTTGTCCTACCAATATGAACATCCAGCTTGAGGCCAATTTGAACATTTGTAACCCTAGGGACTAGAAAAACATGCAAAATTCTTCTCAGCAAATGAAAAGCTCTTTAACCGGAGAAGCCCTCCCGAGGAATAAAACTCTAGAGAAACCCCTTTCGAAAATGCCTTCAAAACTTATCTCAACATCCATGGGTTCACCAAACCAATCATCTTGGCCCTAAATCGAGCCTACACCTACACACTTGCATAAACTCTCACATTTCATTTGCATCCCTATTTGCACCTAGTTCTCTTGCGCATATTCTCTTAGTACCTAGGTGTGGACCTTGGTAATACCCTTACACCAATGTTAGAGTAAAAGATAGGCATGAAATATTCCCCTTCTTGTGCCTCCACTAATGCTTGTTGTGTTACAACCACAACCAAGCCCTGCACCCACCACATTGACACCAAAACTCTAGCGAGCACCTATGACACAATGAAATAGTGCCAGGCCTATCCTTGGAAAACAATATTATAAATATAGTGTCTTTTATATATATTGAATAAAAAACTCAAGGATGAATGCTTCATCCAGTTCAATCTAATTCTAATTATGCTAACTTTGATGTGCACTTAATAGTTTTTGGAAAATATGTGATCTTTGATATTTTCCTTAAATGGATTTTGGAATTTTTAAAATAATGTATTTGTCATCACCAAATTATGTAAGTGATTTTTTACCATTAGGAGAAAGATGTCTCATGTGTGCATTACAGAATCAAATTCTCGACCTTTCCTATATTAAAGAGTACATAAGAGACCCCTACAGAAATATGTGGATGAATTAATAGGGTATTGGGACCTCTTCAACCCCAAGCCAAAGTGAAGGAAATATACATGGAATAACCAAAGACTATGGTCTAGGAACATTTCAAAGAAGCTAGAAAAATTTGTTATTCAAAGTTATTTCCTCTTAGACATAAATCATCTCGTCCACATCCTCACAAACCAATTTTCCTTTATATACAAGTAGAGAGGTTTACGGGTTGATTCCTTTCAAGTTTAAACCTTTCTGGATGTAGAATTAGCGAGGTTAGGAAATCATTCAACAAGTATGAAAAACTCCAATTCATTTCTTTTATTCAATGCCTTCACCAATTGTAACTGTAGTCAAATAAAATAAATAAAAGACACTTCTTTATCATAGTGATATGGAAATAAAAACAATCACAAATACAATGAATGGATGTACCTTGGAAGAGAAGATGCCAACAAAAAATGGCTTTGGTAATCCGTCAGAAAGAATTGTAATTGTGACCACATCTCCTAATAGTGATGCCCACAATGAAATATACAAAGACATGATTGTGCAAGTGTCCTCTAGTATTCCATTTCAAGATGGTAGAAAATGTCTGCATGAACCCCTTCTAAATTCCAAAAGGCCACATTGCTCGGTTGTTCCTTTGAAGGAATTTGCAACACTCATGCTTGTATGGATATAATTTTACTTAGTGTACATATTCAAAGGTAGCAAGGATGGGGAGGTGTGTTTCTCTATTTATAGAAGGGAATATGTATCTTACTTTGTCTAAATGTATTTTTCTAATAAAAGAGTCTTATGTTTTTTTTTTTGAGCTAGTAAAGCTCAAATCTTGCATGTAACTCCATGGGTTGGGAGATTTGCATAGGCTGACCTATAATCTACAATATATGTTTAATAATAAATATGAACTTACTTGGTCTGGTTTCAATATCCATAACATATACAAGAGCATTGGTTGGAGTTTTTCTCAGTGGCTATGCCCAAGCATGATTTCCAATACCTTATTTTGGAAAAAACATTATGTATATCATACAAAAAATGGGAGATGCAGTTTCTAAAAGGGAGATTACGTTAATACAAATGAATATAAACTAAGATATATATTTTGGCATCTTTTACAAGAAGGAAAATTTTAGTTTTGACTTGGGCACTTACCTCATTAGATCACAACTTTTGAAAAGAAGATATGACAGTTATGTGTGTCCTTTCAAATTTACAGTTATAGTGAAATTTCTCGAGAACATAAAAATTTGAAATCCTTATGTGACATTCCTCTTATGAAACAAGGATTTGTATCATTTTTTCTTTATTACATTGTTCTTTTCAGTGTTTGACGTGAACACATTTATTCACACCATGTGGGTTCACACTCGGTACCTTGGTACCAATCATAATCATTAGTGGGTGAGGTCACATTTGGCAGATATTTCCAAAATTGATTTATAACCTAATGGATTTTCCCATGCTCGACCACATCTCATTGCCACATTATGGAGAATTTGCACGTCAAGATGACCATAGCTAGATCTAGTTGAATACCAATGAACATGTAATATGACTATTTTTCATTATTTTTGAGCCATCAACATAGGATTATCAATGGTTAGCTATCAACATGTTCAAAGCACTTTTCTAGTGGGATTTTTTTGTTATAATAGTTTTGGTCCCTCATCAAGGAAACACCCATTGATCACATATTTCAACCATAAGTAACATTTATTTCATAGAGGTATTATGACCCAAATTCAAATGTATCATGTTACACATGTTATGGTTTAATATTGTAATTAACATGATTATCATCATGAACATAGGTATGCTTGCCTCATTGATAAGATTATAGAACATGTTCACATCACAATTGTTGTTATGTAGGTGATATTATATCTCTCTCCAAGGTTGGGTTACCTTCAACAAGGTTCCCAATACCTAATATATATTGAATCTATTTTTCATAATTAAAAAACCCCCTTTATGAATGAATGTGATAAGATATTGGTCAACAAGGTGAAGCCCCCGTGATCCTTATGAGTATTTAAGATGTGTATGGTGGTATCTATAATAATAAAATTTTACTATGTTAGCAATCATGACATTTGATTCAATGTTGTATGGGTGTACTAAGCGAACTATGACATTTGCATGGTATTTTTAAAATTTGGGTCATTTTGCTTCCATTTATCTGGATAATTAGCTCATACTTTTTGTCATTAGCAGTGCACACATAGTAATCAATCAATAAATTATTTCTTTGCTTAAAACCTCTTGTTCCTTCCCATAGCTAGTTTTCATCGAAGTTGAAATTCTTGCATTTCATTTTCCTCTTGCATGGTTTAAAGAGTCGAGTCGAAACGCCATCAGTTTCATGACCACTCCTTTGAGTAACAACAACCTAAAATCAAGTGCTAATTAAAATTTATCAAGCAAATTTTCTAGGACTCTTCAAACCCATCTTAGCTTAGGTGTAGAGCTTTGGAATAGGATTGTGAGAAGAACTTTCCAAAGCTGCTAAAAAAACATAAAGCTTTGAGTTAGTGAGTGAAATCCAGTTTCTATATCACTGACTTTGGGAATCCCTTCTAACACAAGGGTTAAGCATGAGGTCGCATTGGGGCCAACGGACTAATCAACCCTGCTTTGTTGGTCTTGGTGTCGATTGTTGACTGCCCCCCCTTTGCTTTGGCATAGTAGGTGGTACCATAGAGGCCATAATATTTTAGACTTCCTACCCAAGGTGACAACACATGGAAGGTGGTGTCGTACCTGGGACCGACATTGGATAGAATCACTCAGACTCCTTGGAGGGTTTCCCACTACTCGGTGAGGTAACTTGCACTAGGGCATTAGTTTGTTAAGCAGGTTGTCAATGTAAATTTCCCATCCGTCGAAATTCAACCCCTTCGTGCATCGATCCTGCAATGTTGGATTCCATCACCAACTAGCGCTTCTTTGTGAGAAGGTTTGTTTGCATGCTTGACTCCTAGATTAATTGGTGTGTGCTAGATAATACAAATGTGAAAGAGTAACACTATGGTAATCATTATGAGCTTACTGTGATACCAACATGATACTAGTAATGAAGTAGAACCATTGTACTAATTAGTGTTATAGCTTGATAGAATAATGCTTATGCATATCCAATTTCATAGACTAAGTTAGTGGAGTGATGTTAGTTATCTTTTTGTTTTTTCTCTCTTAAATGTAGGGATTAATTCTTCCCACTTGGTTTGGGACATTTGTAACATTGTATCCCCTAAATCTCTTGTGGTCCTTTAATATTGAACTATGGCCTCCTATTGCATTTCCTTTAAAACCGAGACTAGTTCCACATCTAAAACCATTTAAGGATGTCTTCTCAACACATATTTCATATTAGTACTTTCAACCCTCACCTACAAGGTCATGGTAAGTTCCTCCTCCTTGTATGTATGGGATTCTATAGATCTACTTTCCCCATTTTGTATCCAAAATCATTATTTTCTCAATTTTATCTTTAGTTTATTCCATTTTTCCTTCCATATTTGCTCTCAAATTTAAGTTTTCATTTCCTCAACTTTTAATTGTGTCCAAATGTTGCACCCTCAAAATTTTAGACCTTTCTTCTAGGGAAGAGACTAATTTTCCATGTTTCTCCAATGGTATAACTTATCACCTATTAGATTCTACTATAGCCTTCCATTTAATGATTTCTACCTATGTTTTCTTGATATATTCCAATAAAACCCATGTGCTTATGTCAACAACTCCCATTCCAGTAGGTTCTTGAGTTTCTTTCATACTTGGTATATTTGGTGTAGGGCCCAGTGAAGGAATATGTGTTTGTTTGGTTACATGGGTCTTTGTCCTTTCTCTAAGTTTCGTGATCCTACTAATGTACTCACTTGTTTATAAGGATCATGGTTTATATGGGATGACGATCCTCTTATTTCTAGCAATGTGGTAGTAATGTCCTTAATTGTGTCCCATGTTTTTGAAAAATAAGTATCTTTCTCCCATTGTTCTATCCTCTCAATTTTCCTTCTTTTATTTTTAGTACTAGTTCCTTGGGGGTTAAGGACCTTATCAACACTCTTATTTTTCAGATTTTTATCTAAATTTTAGGGTCTACATCTATTTATGTGACAATATATAAAGTGTTTCATAATTGGTCTTTAGAAATATTAGGGATGATAACAACGAATGTGGAATAATTAATTGGTTAAAATATTATAAATGTTTCCCACCAAAGTGTTGAAAATGAACAACAAATTAACTTCTAATCGATAATCATAGTTGTTAGGCATCTCTAAAACTCATAGTTATACCTTTTCCTGGGACTATATTGACATGCACATAATCCATCCAAACATTTTCAAAAATCACATCTACATCAAGTAGGATTCCTTGCCAATTAGAAGCCACAAAGGAGAATGAACGTTACACTTAAAGACATAGTTAAATATAAACTATAGAAAATTTTATATGTAGGTTTTATATACCCTATCTTAGATAGTGAATGGGTTTTGCCTTTGATTATTGTTCCCAAGGAAGGAGTAACTAGACAATTTGTGTGGACTA
>ML778411.1:194754-209639 GCA_009831015.1 Picea engelmannii
CTATGATGCCATCCACAACATGCTTGATCTTGTAGATCAGCTTGGAAGTCACCACTGACTTCCCTTCTTGTCTCAGAATCAAGGTAAAAGGTCCGCATCCCAGTACTTTTGACTAGCTTCCTTCTCTATCACTGAAACAAGGGAATCCTCCTAGGAGGTATCATATCTCCTCAAAGCCTCTGAAGCTTCGATCTAGCCTCCTCTCTATCAATCATAGAGAACGTCTCTCCCATCTGAATCTGAATTTGGGGAGGAATACTTTCTGAAGGAAAGTCTCTAAGAAACTGACTCTCTCTAAGATCAGGCTCACTCTGAGTTTGCATGCTCCATCTGAAGCTTGACTCCCAATGAAGCTATATATTCTTCGGATTAATCTTCTCCCTTTGCATGTGTTGACCTCCTCTTATCCTTCATTACATGGATGTGCACAAATCTATGTTTGGATAGTCTGCTTCATGTCTTAGCTAGAGACCATCTAAATTGTTTCCTCCTGCAACCGTCATTATAGCTCCCTCTCAGAGCTATTACTTGTGACTTGCTCGGAACAATAAACAAGTACAACAACATCTCCATGGTAACCTACATGGAATTTACAAGATAACCTACCTCAGACATGGTCAATAATCAAGAATATCTCCTAGAGGAGATCAATTTATCTTGTAAATAAGTGCATTGTTAATATGAGCATTCATTTAATGGTAGTCGTACCAACAATAATCAAGTTTTTACTAAACTAGAAATAGTGATAGCAATAATAGAATTTAAAGACTTAAACTGCAGTAGTATAAAAATATCAAACCTGATATGCAAACTTGGAGTTTAGCTATTGTTGACCCACTTATAGTTTCCTCGGCCATGTGCTTGGAAGCACTACTGACTAAAGGCCATACTCTTCATCTTTTGACTTATGCTCTTAAACATCTACTACATCTGCATAGTACTTCTTCTTTCCCTTTTCATGTTTAAGAGGACATTGTGCGGCATAATGTCCCATCTCCTTGCAGTTGTAGCATATGATATTTGACACATCCTTCTTGTGGCGTGGTTTCTTAGGCTTCTTCGGGATGCCTTCTTACATTTCATTTCTCTTCTTCACTTGGGCATCGAGTGATTTATTTTCATCATCATTAGTATTTCTGTGATTTGGATATCAACTTGGATTCCTGTTGGGTGCAGTCCGCACATAGCTTGTTGAACTTGGGAAATTTTCTTTTGGCACAAATCCCTTGAACAAATGGATCCCAAGAGGAGGGAAATCCATTAAGTGTAGTAGTCACGAGTTCATCATATTCTATTGGATCTCCAATGGCTACTAACTGGTCTTTGATCTGCGAGATCCTCATGAAATAGTTGGCTACTATTTCTGGCGTGTTCATTGTCATGTTTCTAAGTTGATTCCTTAGAGTAAGCTTTCAAATGGTATTCTTACTTTCATAAAATTTGGTTAGGGCATCAACCATTTCCTTTGGTTTCTTCAGTTCTGATACATTAGGTATCAAATGATCCTTTATTGAGTTTGTCAAGATCCTCTTGGCCTTGACCTCATTCTTCCTGAACTTTTCTTTGGCGTCTTCTTCTTTTGGTTCTGGAAGCATCTGCTTGATATGCTCCAATAACTCATTCTATTCTAGAATGAGGAGAGCTTTGTGCTTCCAGGATTTGAAGTTATCTGCTCCATCCAATCTATCTTCAACTCTCATGGTGGTTGACATTTTTCGCTGGTAGAAACCCTATCACTAAAAAACCTCAAATTTTCAAACTTCACCAAACTGCACGTTGAGGATTTCAGGGGGTGTGCTAGGTTAGGGTGGACTGATTTGTGAAGGAATTATCCCCAACAACTTTGGGATAGTTCTCAATGAGCTTGACCAAGTATTGCAGTTGCAAGGTGCTACTGTACTGATCTTTCTTCCAGTGGTCAAATTGCTCTGAAGGTAACCAACATTAAAACCATGCCATATTTTCCTTATTTATAGAGCATTAATGTTATTAGTATTCTTTTACTTCATTATCATTAACATATATAGATCATGTAATGAACAGTAGTAGCATAAACAAGAGACAAAAATAACATAGGAGATTTATCTTGGGAAAACCCCAAATGGGGGAAAAAACCAACAACCTTTCTTAGATAGATTTTGTTCACAAAGCAAATCCAAAAAGATAAACCCTAGCTCAACCAGAAATAACACAACAACTACAACAACAACACCATACCAAGGTAGCGCACCTCCTCAAGGAGTGTCGCATAAGAGAGAGATACCAAAAGACTGAACGAGAAGAAACCGAGTCACTGCAACAACTACATCACCTTCTCCAAACTCGCGCCTTGCTTTTGTGTAACTGAGAGAGTGTGAGTGAGTGAACAAATGAGATAAGGTGCCTCCTTATTTATAGTCTTCCCTTCCTTCTAGCTAGGCCAACTTCTCTTATGGGAAGGTGTCTTTTCATTATTCTTTATTCTTTTGGGTGACTTCTCTTCTAGGTTATTTCAATATCTATCCAATGGATCTCTTGCTTCCAAAATATTCTCCGCATATAAGAAAGATCATCTAGGAGGGATAGATCCTCCCACGACTACCAAACATCAACATTAATATGTAATGTCCCCAACTAGGATAGGTTGGAATATTATGTTTACTATCCATAAATTGTTATTTCTTTGTGTAAATTTATCAAACACTTTGCATTAATGTTGATGCTAACAATATGCTTATATATCAATATTTTCAAACATATTGCATGCATCCATTACATAGAAAATGGAACAGATAACCATGGCATCTTATTGTGGTTGGAAACCTCCAAATCATAGCAATACACAGATCTCTAATTTATGTAATAACATCAACAAAATACTTCTAAACACACAAGTCTAATGGCTACATGGCAGCTGCAATATCCACTAACAAAAAACAATTCAAAAGGAAACCTGAAATGATGCCAATAAATGATGTTAACTTCTTCAAGGCTCTCCAAGCCCTACAAAACTCTGCTTTCCACTCCTCAAATGACCTTCCAATCCCTCCTATAACCCTCATAGATCCGATCCAAATAGCTTGTTGCAAACCTTGATCGTAGAGGCCCCCGCGGGACAAAGTTCAACATCTAGCAGGGCCTCGCGGAACACCTTGTACTCAACATGTGGGGGTGCCCTTAACCACTATTTATTTGGAACCTTCCTGATACCTACAAAATTATAGATCGACCTCTTCCTAGAAACCTTCACAAACTTCCTGTGTAAAGCTCCAACTGAATACAAACCTCAACTGAAGCTCCAATAAAAATCCTATGTGGACTCCCCTCTTGTCTAGCTAGGGTGGGTATTGCACCACCGAAACTAAACTGCAATAAAGGAAGGGTTTTTCTAAACCCCAACTAAACAATGGCTCCAATAGCACTCCAAAATGAGAGATCAAATCATAATACCAAAGTGAGGCTCTACCCCTCCTTTTATCCTTTTTTCCAGCCTTCTAGAACTTTCCACTTTTTGACCAAATCAAATGTAGCTTCTAGAATTTCCCCATTTTTGACTAAATCAAATATAACCCTTATCCCACTTTTTCTCACTCTAAGATTAAAAGTTACTTTAATAATGGTTAAGTAACTTATTAATCAAAAGTTACTTTATTTCCTTAATGTCACTTTAAATACACAACATCTCTTAACTAAGTGACATTAAATAACCCTTTTTACTTCCTTTTTCTTTATTGATGAGCCATGTAAGTCATTTCCACTGCCAAACAGGGGAATCCTAAAATGGGGACATGAAAAATCCTCCCTTCTCAAATATTGTTTGTCCTCAAGCAATTCCATCATATCCACAAGAACAACACATTGAACTAAACTGGAACTAATGATGATCCCTATGTCCCAAACCAATCTAAAAGATGCAGAGCACCTACTGCCCACAATATTGTCCTGCAATGTGCTAACACCAGGGGCCCCTTGAAGGCCACTTATCAGTAGTGCAACCAAATGTTTTGAAAATTCAATAAACTCTTCATAGAATGCCCCATCTAAGAAACCAATCCACTATGCCATATTAATAGGTTCCTAAGAGTAACAACTCGATCTCTTATCTGTATCAGCTGCCAAACTATCAACCCATAAAATCCCAGGGTCTCATGCCATCACCAGAAAGGACTCATCATGTTTTCGTTGTACCAATCTGATCATATATATTTGTCCCTCCTGCCTAGAGTGCGTCTTCAAGTCGTAATGCCTCAAAGAATCGTCCCCACTATCAAGGATTGTATCCTTCTAGTGGATCGCAGTGGAATCACCTAAACCAACTCTAAAATCAGACATCCAGGATAAATATATGTGGAAACAAACTGATAAGGCATGCATGAAACCTAGTCTCCAACCATCAAAGGGAAAATCCCTAATACTCCATCACCCCCAGCATACTGCAATCATTCAAGCATCGCCCAAACAATCTTCCAACATATCGTTCGCAAAGTGCTTCCATGTGAACACAAGAACCCCATAGATGATACAGTTGCTAGGATCCCAAACTAACATGTATGACGTGAAGCACCCTCTACTTATAACACTGGTCTATAAGGTGCTAATATAAAAATCCACCTGACGGCTTCTGGTAAGCCAGAAAATCATAAGCTACATAAAATCAGTCAACTCCTCAGAAGACCACTGATCCAGATTATTTTTAGCACAAAATGAGAGCGGAGATATAATAAAGAAATTTACAGAGATATCTCAGATATCCAATAATATAATAGAAATGTATCATAGATGAAACCATAAACACAAAGATACAACAATACACAATTTTCTATTAATGAGTGAAAATGTACAAAGATTGTAAAAATACAGAGTGAAAGGCTCGCTAGAATGGTGGAATCTTATCTCTGAGAAGAGATGTGTCTGCTACTTGAATTCACAAGAAGATGATTTTACAATGAGGCTCCAAAGGCCTTTTTATCATAAACAAAATCCAAAACCCTAACCTCGGAAGATGAAAATCCAACAATTTTGTGGACCCCGTTTTGGGTAGTTTGGTGTATCAACTTCTCGGGGGCGTAACTTTGGCATACGATCTCCGTTTGGGGTGCACGATAGATCGTTGGAAATATAGCATCGAGGAGATTAATTTTGGGGGCTCAATCAGAGCCATAAATTATCAATGAGAAGATCGATCTCGAAAAACCTTCATTTAGGCCCTCAAAATGGCCCCAGAAGTAAAAAACTGCTAAAAATATTAAATTACCAATATTGTCAGAAAACTGTTTTGAGCCAGTTGGAAAAGGTGGATAGCCACCGATATCCACCTAGATCAATCCTACCTCCTTAGGAAGAAATTGTCTCTATTGCGTTGAGTGCCCGGGGGAGAGGGAAAAGCATTTGTTGAATCTGCATCTTGATGAGCTGCTTGCCTTGTTGGAGAAGTTGCGCTGCTTAGCTTGTTGAAGGTTGTCACAAAACTATGGATGGAAGGGTTGGAACTTTTTAACCAGTATGGCTACATGAGATGCCTATGTGTAGAAGGAATCTTTACACTTTGCGTGCAACCTTGTCAACCTACTTTGGTTGGATAGAAGGTGCTTGGGCCGAGGCGGTAGTGGTTGCAGTATCCTTCTGTTCACCTTTTGAACAGATTGTGAAGAAGCTAAATTTTTTAGTATGAGATACTACCTTGTGGCATTGTTTAGGTGGTACAATATTTGGGACTACCTCTGGTATCCTGTAGAGATGACCCCCCACAGTAACAATGACACTATGGGGTCAAGACTCATAGATAACATGACACTTCTACATATATGGCTGGCCCAAGAGAACATAAACAAAATCCACTGGGGAAACATCACATAATACCTCATCCTTGAAGGGTTGGATTTCGTATGACAATCGACACTGTTGGTTGACACAAAGATCTCGTCCCTGGCAAAGCCACCCAATGTTGTATGGTTGTGGGTTTGGTGTTGTCGACAATCCCAACTATTTGACAACCTTTGCTGAGATGAGGTTCTTCTGACTTCTGCTATCAATAATAAAATGCAGCGGGGTCCCCTTCACCCATATTTGTGAATGAAAAAGGCACTCCCCCTAATCCGAAAAGATCTTTTAATGACTGTGGTTGAGTTGTTATTTGCATGTGTTAATTAACCATTTATGAAGCTGAATGAAAGAGGAAGGCTTTAATGAAGAAGAATAGTATCCATAAGACAATATACAGATCTAAACTGAAGCAATAAGAAAAACAAACCATAACAAGAGAAGTGATAATGGAGTTCGGCACAAAATTGCCTATGTCTCCGGGCCTTTGTCTCAGTGGGGGAGGCTTCTTTATTTCTGTTAAAATCTCAATAAGTACATCTCAACAGTGCCATAAGGCTACAATACTGATCTAGTCATGTTCTTCCAAATCTCTAGAACCCAACAGAAGAAACAACACGCAAAACAGATGACCAGAGCTCCCAGAAATGGCCCTCAAAGGTCTTCTCCTCAATAGCTTCCCTGCATAAAAATGGCTTTGCTTTAGAATAACTATGATCTAACTATCCCCCATGGCCTCAAAAATGCATGGTTTATATAGATCTGAAGTTGGTTATCTTTCCCCAACTTCCTCCCAAAATCTGGGCTAAAAAAGAGCCCAATATCTCCCAATAATGGCCAAAATCCACTATTAATAGGCATAAATCAATTAAAAATCCACTAAACCAAAGTAAATAACCCAATTTTGTTTAAATATAGGGCTTAGCCCCTTTAATCTTGCGTGCCCCCCCCCCTTATTATTGTCATATGTTTGAAAAGGTGTCTAAGCACTGGCCCATTACTTCTCGGAGCTCGGTCGTATTACAGGCCATATGGCCCTAACCTAGAGCTAAATGCACGCGCAATTGGTTAGAGTCCCCGCTCCTTCAGTTGGTGGTTACATGGTCGAATCCCGAAAACCAAGGGCTGGTGCGTTGGTGGTTGTATGCCCACACCCCCTAACTGTGGTCATATAATATAATGCAACTGTGGCCCCAACCCCTTTCCGCCCTCCATGTAAACACATTACACTTTATTAAATATAAAGTGGGTTTCAAATACTAACATATGTGTTGGCACTTTGGCCATTGGACCTCTCCCAAAGAATTAACTCCTCCACCAGGTCACGGGTTCGAGACCCATGAGCTCCATAAATTTTTTACACTGCCAACCAGTGATAGGGTGCCACGTGGTAGCCCACGTCTGGGCCACGTGGCACCTCTTCATTAGCTTGAAAAATGCCACTTGTCATCATCTGAGTGGATCTTTCTTGTGCCCATTCACCCTGCTGACATGCTACCACATGTCACTTTGTTATTGTCAGCAGGACGTCACACTAACATCATCATTGACTTTTTGCCAGTGGACCTGTTGACTTTTTAGTTGTTTGGAAAAATGGTTAGAGTACGATAACTCTCGCATACAACGTCCGTTTGCGAAATAAATATATGTCCGGAATCAACGCGACGAGACGATCACAATGGAATTGGTTTCGTTCAATTCCAAGAACTTTCATTTTTTATCCTTTTTGAGCCCTATCAGTCTCCTGGATCTGATTCTGGATCACACCTCCCCACTAAAGGACCTTTAGGTCCCCAAAATGTTACAAAAATGGACTTTGACTGATTACATACTCATAATGAGTAAAACAAAACACAATGTTGTACCAAAAAGATGTTATAACAGGTCATCATTTCAACATGTGTGATTACATTAATGGAAGCAAAATACAATGAAGTTGAGACATCCACTTCTGGAAAAACCAAGTGGTTGGTTTCTTTCCTTCATGGTATTCTTCTTGCTTCACTGTTAATCTTTCCTTTTTCATGAGTACATAGGAAATCCTTTTTTCCTTCCTTGGACGAAGCTCCAGATTAAGCTTCCAACAACTAGCCTTTTGATGTCCACTCTTGTTGCAAAACGTGCAAGGAGTTTTTGGCATCCAAACCTGTTTACCCTTCTCTTTCTTCCATTGTGGAGTTGAGCCTTTATGTCATGTTTCCTTCCTGTTCGACATAGGTTTCCTGTACAAAGTTTGTCTCTTCCAACACTTGTCAACACAATGCTTGGGTGAATGACAATAAGTACATGGATACAGATTCCACAAGTTCTGGATTACTTGATTATGCTTGTTATAATCAAAAGGAGAATTGATAAAAACATGACCATTATACCTTCCATGCTGATCTTCACTTTTCTTTGGAGATGACTTGCATTCACTACCACAATCCCAAAGTGATGCGCCATTACCTTTCATGAAGTGCTCCTGCATTGTCTTAAACTGGCCATTTGAAGCATTACTTGCTTCCGAAGTTTTGGAACCCATCCTGGAAGACTCTCCAAGGTCCCCTTCGCCATATCCCAATCCTAAATATTGAGGCCTTTCCACAACCTCAATAGGATTAACAATACCTTGACCTTTACATCCAAGGCCCTTCCCTTCTTCATAACCTATCTTGGTTAGCAATTTCAAACCTACACCTCTTGTATGCTTTTCGAATGCACCAAAACCAACTTGATGAGAAGAAGGAGAATTAGATGAATGACCTTCACTCCATACCTCAGATGTGTTTTTTGAAATAGATGTAGAAGGCACTTCCTTCAATCCTTCTTTTCCTTTGTTGTTATTTGAAGCTTTCACTTGAACCGTGCTCTTTCGTTCCAAGTAGTCTTCATACAACACCTTCACCATCTCGGCCATGGAAAACACTGAATTTCTGAACTCCTCATCTTGAGAAATTCCTCTTGTAGATGCCATTTTATCCCTTGAGATGAGCTCTTCCTTGGCTAACATACAAAACTCAAATTCCAAATGTCAACTAGCTCTGATACCACTTGATCCAAAAAGATCTTTTAATGACTGTGGTTGAGTTATTATTTGCATGTGTTAATTAACCATTTATGAAGCTAAATGAAAGAGGAAGGATTTAATGAAGAAGCATAGCAGCCATAAGACAATATACAGATCTGAACTGAAGCAATAACAAAAACAAACCATAACAAGAGAAGTGATAATGGAGTTCGACACAAAATTGCCTACGTCTTCGGGCCTTTGTCTCAGTGGGGGAGGCTTCTTTATTTCTGTTCAAATCTCAATAAGTACATCGCAGTAGTGCCATAAGGATACAAGACTGATCTGGTCATGTTCTTCTAGATCTCTAGAACCCAACAAAAGAAACGACACACAAAACGGATGACCGGAGCTCCCAGAAATGGCCCACAAAGGTCTTCTCCTCAACAGCTTCTCTGCATAAAAATGGCTTTGCCTTGGCTTTGCTTCAGCATAACTATGATCTGACTGTCCCCCATGGCCTCAAACATGCATGGTTTATATAGATCTAAAGTTGGTTATCCTTCCCCCACTTCCTTCGAAAGTCTGGGCTCAAAAATAGCCCAATATCTCCCAATAATGGCCAAAATCCACTATTAACAGGCATAAATCAATTCAAAATCCACTAAACCAAAGTAAATAACCCAATTTTGTTTAAATATAGGGCTTAGCCCCTTTAACCCTACCCCCCCCCTTATTATGGTCATATGATTGAAAAGGTGTCAAAGCGCCAGCCCATAGGGCTGTGTGCTGGCCCCTTACTTCTCGGCGCTCGGTCGTATTACAGGCCATATAGCCCTAACCCAAAGCTAAATCTGCACGCAATTGATTAGAGTCCCCGCTCCTTCGGTTGGTGGTTACATGGTCGAATCCAGAAAACCAAGGGCTAGAACACTAGTGGTTGTATGCCCGTGCCCCCTAACTGTGTTCATATAATCTAATGCAATCGTGGGCTGGGGCTTAACCCCAACCCCTTTCCGCCCTCCATATAAACACATTACACTTTATTAAATATAAAGTGGGTTTCAAATACTAACATATGTGTTGGCACGTTGGCCATTGGACCTCTCCCAAAGAATTAACTCCTCCACCAGGTCACGGGGTAGAGACCCATGAGCTCCATAAATTTTTTACACTGCCAACCAGTGATAGGGTGCCATGTGGCAGCCCACATCTGGGCCATGAGGCACCTCTTCATTGGCTTGAAAAATTCCACTTGTCATCGTCTGAGTGGATCTGTCCTGTGCCTAGTCAAATTGCCCAGTCACCCTACTGCTGTGCTGACACATGTCACTTTGTTGATGTCAGCAGGATGTCATGCTGACATCATCATTGACTTTTTGCCAGTTGACCTGTTGACTTTTTAGCTGTTTGGAAAAATAGCTAGAGTGCGATAACTCTCGCATACAACGTCTATTTTTGAAAGTAGATATATGGCCTGAATTAGTGTGACGAGCCGATTGTAATGGAATTGGTTTCGTTCAATTACAAGAACTTTAATTTTTGAGCCTTTTTGAGCCCTATCAGTCTCCTGGATTCTATTCTGGATCACCCCCTCTTCAGGATCTGTGGGTTCTTCTGGTTGAATTGTTGCGGTTGTGACAATAGCAGTGGGTTCTGCGTCGATGATTTGTCTTCTATCAATATTTTCTGAATCTAATTCTGAATAAGGTTTTGGCTCCTTATCTTTGATCTCGACCACCAATGACTTTTTTGAGCGACATTCATGGATGTTGTGCCAGGGGATTTTGTGGAAATCACACCATTTTTCGGTGTCCTTCTTCATCTTTCCGTGACCCTTCTTTTCCTGTGGCTTGGACTAGTTTCCAGGAGACTGTTTGTTAGGGCCGTATTTATCATACTTTGGTTGTTGCGGATTTGCAGACCCAAAATCTCGTTTGTTTTGGTGCTTAAATTTCTGCTCGATTTTAACAACATATCAATAAGTAACACCAAGTGATGAGATGTCCAAAAAATCCATTTCAGTTTGGATGTATCTGTGTAGAACCCCACGGTATTTCAGAACCAAATGTCATTCAGAGTCTTTTATACCCAGTTTGGTGCGCAAGGTATGGAAGGTATTGGTGAACTCTGGAACTGCTTGGCCCCTCTCTTGCCGCAATGTGGTCCATCTCATGTACTGGTCCTCATAGTTTCCAACAGGGTAATACTATTCCTTTACCGCATCCACAAAAAAATCCCAATGGGCTCGACCCCATATATGCCAAACTCCTCTATGGAACTTTTCTCCCAGTAAGTTTCCCACCAATGTTTGACATGGGGGAGAGCCTTAAGGAGTGCGAAGGTGATATTTTCCCTGTCAGAAAAATTATGAACAAACAAATAACCTTCTAGCAGATTTAACCATTTTTCTAAGGCATATGCATCTATCTGTCCTTCAATTATGGGAATATCAAAATTAACTTGTACCTTGAAAGGAGAGGTACTTCCAAAGTGGTCACTTGATGAATACGCGCCTGTTGTTATTGACATACATTGAAGGATGTGGGAAAAATTCTCCATCATTTCGTACCTTTGTCGCGTGAGAGCTTGCTCAAGCAACAAATTAATAGAATCGTCCGCTCTGTCATTTTTATTTTCTTCCACCATGGGGGGTTTCTTGGATGTGTGAGAGTGATTGTATTCAATAGAGACAAGCTCGAGACCAAACTTGCTATACTCAGACCTCGTCAGGGACATGCACTGAAAAATGATCAAGAGCAACCTACTCTGATACCACAGATCCAGATTATTTTCAGCACGAAATGAGAGCGGAGATACAATAAAGCAATGTACAGAGATATCTCATATATCCAATAATATAACATAAATGTATCAGAGATGCAACCATAAACACAAAGATACAACAATACACAATTTTCTATTAATGAGTGAAAATGTACAAAGACTGTAAAAATACAGAGTGAAAGACTCACTCGAATGGTGGAAACTTATATATGAGAAGAGATGTGTCCGCTACTCGCATTCGCAAGAAGATGATTTTACAATGAGGCTCCAAAGACCTTTTTATCATAAAGACAATCCAAAACCCTAACCTCGAAAGATGAAAAACCAACAGTTTTGTGGACCCCGTTTTGGGTAGTTTGGTGTATCAACTTCCCGGGGGTGTAACTTTGGCATACGATCTCCATTTGGGGCGCACGATAGTTCGTTGGAAAGGTATCATCGAGGAGATTCATTTTGGGCGTACGATAGAACCTTTAGCTATCATTGAGAAGATCGATCCTGAAAAACCTTCATTTAGGCCCTGAAAGTTAAAAACTACTAAAAATAGTAAATTACCAAAATTGTCAGAATACTATTTTGAGCTAGTTGGAAAAGGTGGGTGGCCATCGATATCCACTTGGATCAACCACTCCTCCAAGAAAACACTCCTAACCCTCCCAAAAGTAAACTCCAGAAAGTCAAAACCGGTGCTTTCATGTCTAATAATAGTTGAACTGTCAAAAATGTAATCCTAGGGTCCCAAACTAATCCCAAAAAGGTAGCGCCATGCTGACATTGCACCACTTTGATCATCACCATCAGATCAACGTTCCCAATTTGCATCCTCATCTCCTGGAACCCCAAGTTGATCTCCCTGAAGGGACTAAAACTATCGTCATGATTCCTCCCATGCGAAGGTGTCTCGGTCAAGTCTAAGTCTACACATACACGGTCGACCTCGAGTTTGTCCTGCCACATAGAGTAATTCTCGACGTCCCCTATACTAATGTCCCAGAAATAAAGCAGACCACTCACTGTCATGCCTATGTCGATCATCATAATCATTTGAATCAATCTATCACTCAAATGAATTCTCGGATCCCACCTCCAAATTGGAATTCCACCACTCCCAATACCTGCTAGCTGCTATTGTAATATATTGATAACCATCAAAGTAAAAATGAGACAAGTCCCTGATATGCCATCATATGATGGAAACCAAGTAGTAGGAATCAAATTTGTGCCTGCAAATCTATTCGACGCCTACCCAACTTTATTGAGAAATACGCTATCTCGATCAACATCAATGTAATCAAGTAATCTGAGGAGTCTAAACACCTCCGTAGAAAATATGTCACGTGCATTTCCTTATACTCATACAAGTACCCTGAATTATGTGTCAAAGGTGAATCACACATAGTGCTCATATTATTCTCCCTAAGCGTGGTCTCAAGGACTACATGTGTGCGACCTCCATAGTGGATAATGTCATCCACCACTCTGTTAGTTGAAATCTCTGTGAATAGATCCAATACAATCTATATCTCCTTTTGTGATCTGACCACATATCCCAAATGAAAGAACTTTGATATGGCTATAATCCTACCTACCTCACTCATTTGACTCAGGTGAACCCTCCATGTCCCGTCGAATATACCACTGGCATAAAAAAATAACACTAGATGTCACTACCATTGCCTGCAAGACTAGAAAGTGTCAGGTGCATTGGTCAATCCCAATGGTATGAAAAAGGACTCAAGGTAACATATGAGAGCGATCATGCAGGTATCCTTCTCTCTATCCATGCTCTATTGATATCCCAATTGAAGATCAATATTCAAGGAATATTACTCTCCATGAAGCTCGTCCATCCACTCATCGAACCTGGGTGAACCAAACTTAATGATATGTCTGAAATCCCTTTCTCGAGATCCCCCCCGGGGAAAACGTCCCAAAACCCCACTATACACCAACGCGCACAATTGTATACCAATGCACACCCATGTATCATCATGTGCCACCATGTATCCTACATGTGCCGGTACATCAATCAATCCACTAATATCAACTGATCCTAGATCCCAAAGTGATGTATCATCTTACACCACCATGTATCCTACATGTGATACTGCATCAATCACTCCACTAATATCTAGTGGGTCCTCGCATGACACCTTGTACTCAACCTGCAGGGGTGCCCTTAACCACGATTTCTATGGAACCTTCCCGATACCTGCAAAATTCTTGATCGACCTCTTCCGAGAAACCTTCACAAACTTCCTACGTAAACCTCCAACTAAATACAAACCTCCATCAAAGCTCCAATGAAAATCCTAGGTGGACTCCCATCTTGTATAGCTAGGGTGGATATTGCACCAACGAAACTAAACTGCAGTAGTGGAAGGGTTTTGCTAAACCCCAATGAAACAATGGCTCCAAGAGCATTCCAAAATGAGAGATCAAATTATAATCCCAAAGTGAGGATATACCCCTCATTTTATCATTTTTCCCAACTGTTTATAACTTTCCCCTTTTTGACCAAATCAAATGTAGCTTCTAGAATTTCCCCATTTTTTACTAAATCAAATATAACCCTTATCCCCCTTTTTCTTTCACTTTAATAGTAAAAGTTACTTTAATAATGATTATGTAACTTATTAATATAGAGTTACTTTATTTCATTAATGTCAATTTAAATACACAACATCCCTTAACTAAGTGACATTAAATAACCCCTTTTTACTTCCTTTTTCTTTATTGACGAGCCACATAAGTCATTTCCACTACCGAACAAGGGAATCCTAAAATGGGGACATGACATAATATGACATGATCAATATGTCATTTTTTGTGTCCTTTTTAGTTTGGTTGATGCTGCAAGTGACGTTGCATAATATGCCTCTCAATCACTCTCAAATATGGTTTTGGTAACAAAAAGTGTGATTTCAGTGTTCCTATTTATCAATTCTCAATTGAATTATTTCACTGCAAAGGACACATCCATGCCAATTAATAGAGTAACGAAGTTGGAAACCTAGTTGGATTTCACTATGTTGAAAATTAGATAGAGCTCTCCATGTTTGAATGATTTCTCATTTGACTCATCGTCAAATCCTTGTAGAAAAAATGAATACGCATGAACAAGACATAAATTCAGAGACAATATAGGAAAAAGTGGTTCTAAGAAAATTGGGGCAGTTGTGGTATCCTACACGATGTTGGCGTAATCCTAAAAAGTATGGTTTCAATTTTCATTGATATTAGCACCTCCAAATCCTATTCCAAGGTTAAGAAGGCCGTGGTTACTTGGATGAATGAGACCTCTATGATT
>ML778411.1:215599-244605 GCA_009831015.1 Picea engelmannii
ATGACGTTGTTGATGCGTCATATTGTTGGTAGCGTCAACCTCATCGAGATGTTGATGGGTGCTAATCATGATCCCACTACATCTAGCTCATCAATAGAGCCATCCACATTCTCTACTCCACCACATGGTCCTCCTCCTCCTCCTCCTCTTGATTCTCCTCCACATGAGTTGATTTCACCAACTACTGATATTATTATTTCCCATCAACATGTGTCTGAACCTGCATCCACATCCACCTCCTCCTCCTCCTCCTTCCCCTCCACATGTGTTTGAACCTGCATCGACGACTGATCCTCCTCCTACTTCTCCTCCACATGTGTCACCATATTCCACTAATCCTCCTCCTCCTCCTTGCTGCAAGAGCATCACCAACAGGTAGAAAGCATGAGTGGATGTGGAGGACAGCTGGACAAGCACTAGCACATTTCTTGTTGAAATGTTTTGAAGTTTGAAAGCGCCATATAATTAATGGGATAGTTTATAGAGGCGTACTTACATTTATGGAGGAGCATTGTAATTAGACCTTGAGCGTCCCACTCTCGTCTGAAGTAGATAGAGGCATTTATGCACAAGTTAATGTAGGTAGATAGAATTTAATTCTAGATTAGACAGTTTTAGAGCGCAAGAGGGAAACGAGATATAGACACCCTCATTGTATAGTTGTAAGATTATTATGAGAATAGAGCATAGAGAAGAGAAGAAGTAGAGAGTTGTGTAGAAGAATTCCATGTACAAAAGTTCTGGATTAATACAAAAAGCTTTGATTCAGATTCATGGTGTTGTGATATTCTCTGTGTATGGATTTGTTGAATGTTATGCTCATGGATGTTTACTTTCTGTTATACATTTTCTTTATATGCTGTGCATATGATTTTGTGCTTTGTGTTTGAAGTCTGAGAGAAAGTAAGGAATGAGTTTCAATTGTTTCTCTATCTGAGCAAGAGTTTCTGCAAGGAATGCAGTGAATTTGCCCGCAAGGAGTGTGTTGACAAGGGTTCAGAGTTTTATCTCTGAAAGCTCAGGAGGGTTAATGTTGTTCTCATTTCCGCAGAAGTGCAAGTTAGGCACAGGAGCCATGCGAAAGGGTGCGCAGGCCGAGTAAAGTCTCAGAGTTTGCGAACCTGAGAAATTGTTGAAGGACTACTACTGTAGGGAGTGTGCAGAGTCGAAGGAATTCAATTCTTTGAAGTAATTGAAGGATTCGTCGTAAGGAGTGCGTGCATGAGTCTTCTTTAAGACTCGAAGTTGGAAAAAGCTCAGGAGGGATAGAGTCTCCACAGTTGTCGAAGAAAATCACAGAAAATTGGTGCCTTGAGGCGTTGAGAGGAGACGTCGCAAGTTTGTGTTGCAGACGGTTAAGTTCCATGGAAAAACACTTTGTTTAAGAGTGCAGAAGTTCTTAAAGGGAGAAGTAGACGATCGAGATTCTCCATAGATAATTTGCGAAGTCCCGTGAGCTGTCAGATTTCGTGGAGGAGCAAGGAGGTTACGGTGGTCGTTTCTGCAAGAGGAAGCTCAGGATAGAGAGGGCCGTAGGTTCATGCCAATGAGAACCGTTGGATCTACTCGTGAAATTCCATTTCAGGGTTTTGTGGGTGGAAGGACTGAAGCTTCGACGCTTGGATTCGCGAAATCCAAAACCCCAACACAACGGAAGATTTCATAGTGGGGCCAGTATTTGGACACGTGCCGGAGTCCAAGCATTTTGACATTTCGGGGTTTTGTGAGCAGGAGAACCGAAGGCCTTGTAGCGAGATTCACGAAGTCGCGAAAGGCGAAGTCCCGAAGGGGCAAAGAAACGTGTGTGTGGGGCCAACTATCGGTGACGTGTATCGGGGTTTGGCGTTTCGGAGGATAGAAGTTTGAGACTTCCATCCCAAAAGTCCCAAAGTTGCGAGTTGCGATAAGGTTGCTGACGAGTTTGGGATCTCGACACTTCGGGTGTCGGGGATACCAAGGAGGCATTGCTTGAGGAGCGAAATCGCGAAGTCAGATCTCCCGAGGTGCGAAGGGATATTCGTCGAGGTTTGCTATGGGTGCAGACTTTCCCGAAAGGGAAATAGAAGAGCCAATTGTCGAGAGCTCTTCGAGCCAGTGGAAGAAGAACGATCCTGTGTGTGTGGACTTCCGACCTGCGGGTTGGAAGGGCTGTGTCACTCCTCCCAATTCTCCTCCACATGCATCACCATATTCCACTAATCCTCCTCCCCCTCAACTTGTGTCACCATCCATCGATCCATGTCTTTCTCCTAGTCCACATGTGTCATCATCCACCGATCCCCCTCCTGCTCCTCTTTCTCCACATGTGTCACAATTTTTTGATGCTTTGGACACTATGTTCACATCAGGTACTATTTCAAATCTTGATGATATTGATAGAGAAACATTTGATAATGCACTTTTGTCAACATTTATTTATGACATAGTTGTTCTTGATAGAGGCTCTTACTCTGGTAGCAGAGACATTGATGCACCTAACTCTGGTGGTGGACCTAACTAGTAGTGGTATTGATTGACATGTATATCGATTGTTTTATATTTGTCTTGAGATCTATATATGACATATTTATTGCAAATTTTGTTGAGATGTATGTTTGACATGTATATTCATATGTATATCACTCATGTATATTATGTTTTTCATATAACATTGTGGTTGTTGTTGTTTGATTTATAAAATGTTTTATGAGTATCCTAATGATGAACATTGTTAATGATTTCTCTATTTTTAAGTGAAATTTGAGATGTATCACTCATTTAAATTTACAGTTAACATATAATGTTTAACTTTACTTTTATGAAATCGTTTAATTTGGATTGTGATTGCAAAAAGTTATAACCATTAATGTCATATAATTTTTAACTGTTCTTCAAGATGAATTGTTTGTTGTCCAACAATATACAATATGTTGATCAAACGTGTTTAGAAACAAAGATACTTAAATATGACAAGGGAAACGATTGTGATTTAAATAATTATGTCTTTATTGATTTGAGGTTCTATGGTGAGAGTGGTTAATAGAATCCCTCAAAAATTCCACAGTCGTCTTTTTGATTGTCAATGTTTCATATCACTAATTGGATCCATCGTCAATGCAAATAGTTGAGTAGGAGAAGAGGGAGACCAAGTGTATAAATATGCAAAGAGAAGATAAAACCCTAGAGAACTAAATATTACAAGACAACGCTATAATATAATTGTTTACTAAAATCACAATTATTATATTTTATTAATATTTAATTTTTCTAAAGATTTTATTAATTTCTATTATCCAACTATTATAATATATGAAATTTATTCAACTAAATTTAAAATACTAAATATCGAGAATAACAATACATTTTGATCTATACACTTTCACTGAAATGGTTTCACAATATTTTACTTTAATACAAACTTTATGAATCTTCTATTAAAAAATAATATCACCCACCATTTTATAATTAGTATGTTAAGAATTAGTAAGAATGACAGAGGTTTCTCTACTTTTAGATAAATATGGATCATTAAAATTTTCCTTGATTCTGACTAGGCTCTAGAAAAAGACTCTTTTAGAATTTCCATGTCTTTCTTATATTGACAATTATTTCTAGGAGAATGTAAAAATAATGATTAATATAACTTTATATGATTATAAAACTAAAGGAAGGAATGGAATAGGTGAATGCCATGATATATGCACTATTTAAGGTGGGGAATGTCATTTAAGTTAGTAATGCCAACACCACAAGTGTGATTGCAGAACCCATGGATGTTGCACGAAGTTGTTTTGTTGGATTTGTCCTTAGAAGTTCCATCAAAGTAAGTATATATTTATTTGAATTTTGATTTTTTCAAAGAATAAAATTTTTGAGGTTTGAATATTTTTTAATATCTTCATTTTTTGTTAAATAACATATAATTTAAAACAAATCTTTACTACTATATGTCACCAACTTTGTGATACTCAATTAATGCTTAGTAATTCAAAGGTTAACATAAACATATTTTAATACAATACAAAATAAATTTGCTATAATAAACAATAAATATGACAATAAAATATATCAAAACCACATCTTATGTTTTTACTATTCAATGTCTTTTCAATATGGTGGTTGTAAATTCCTCCTTTAACATTGAATGCTATAGGTTCCTTCTACATCCTCATGTGCACTTTTAGGTACCCATATTCTTAATATAACTTCATGGTTGTCTTCTACGGATCAAGAGTTTTCCATAGACTGCTCTTATGCCCCATTATGACTTCTGGGTAGGAAGTTATGGCCTCTGGAGTAAATTGTTACCTAAATTTTTCCCTGCACTGTTTAGCATGTCTCTTCCTCATACAATCTCTATTTTCCGAACAAGTTAGCACATTAGAAATCTCTCTCTGAGCTCTTTCATTTTAGAAGAAATAATTTGTGTGCTACAAGTACACACAGTTTCGTAAAAACATATTTTCTAAAAATGTCGTTTATGCCTTCAAATATGGCGTGCAAGACAATGATCTGGAAAACACCGAATTGTTATGAGAATTTTAGCTGATTTCTTCTGACTCGAATGTTGACGTGGCATTTTGGGTCCACCTAACACCCCGAGATGATTCCATGTCAATCCTTTGGCCATGCTGACCCTGCCTCGTCAGTCCTACCACCCTCTAACTTCTCTCTTTCTTCCTTCTCCCTCTCCCACCTCCCATGACATGCATACCCTTGCCTTTTGGGTCCCATAGTACCAAATATGGCCAAATATGGACCTATGCATATCAATTTGGCTTCTGCACAAAAAATTCAACTCCTTCACATCGAATTGTCCATGAATTACACTGCATAAATTGGGGCTTTCACTCAATTTCTCTAAATTACTCCATGGTTGTACTGTAATTTTCAAAATTCACCCAATTACAGGCCAAAAATTCCCAAATAAAGATTTAAATTTAATATTTTAACTCCTTGCCTCAATTCTTCCATATTTACAGAGAAATTTTGAACTTCTCCTTAGGGACATTTTGTCAAACAGATTGCAGGTGTCCTCTGAATTGTGATTCCAACAAATTTGTCTTCAATATTATGTCTCTGGCCCACACAAGCTTAGTATTGAACATGTGGCTATGATACCACATTGTAGCATCCCCAGCCCCAAGATGGGCCACACCACATAATACTTCTCCTCTCTGTATAATTTAATTAATTAATTAAAAATCCTCTTTGTATGAACACAATATGTAGTCTAACTACACACATTTCATGCATAATTAGGTACAATTACAACACACATAAATTAATATATTACATAAATAAATCGACATGTAAATACACATAAAGGAACATTTATCTTTTTCTATAAAACACCAACCGCATGTAGACCTCAAACGCTTCTCCCAACCATAGACCTCACATATCATAATCTCTTAGTAGTGGGTCACCCATGAGTTGGGGCTATGAATCCACCAGGGTAAAGGCTACTCTCACTAGTTCCACTAAGGTATTACAACAATGAACAAAACATACAAGGCCCTTGGCACCAATTCTAGCAGCAGTTCTACCTCACAACCTCTCATTCCCCAAAACATGTCCCACCTTAGGAAGTGTACCCCTTCTCTGCTTAACGGTCCTTCGAATATCCCACTTCCCTTCCAAGCTTCAAGAATAGGCCAATTAGGCAGATTCTAGGTGCTATGACACTTGGAACACATGATCACACTCAATATGTATGACACCTAAGGCCAACATATAGGGACACCTATTCCCAACAATTCTCTCACCCAAGAGAATTGCTCCACATACCTCACAACTTGCCTCTTCAAACCCAAACCACCAAGGATTTACAAGGTCACTCCCACTCCATAGCTCCACTCTCTAGTCATGGTAAACATGCTGGACAACAAGCAAGAATAATGGCCAATAATGAATGAGAATTACACTAATTCTCAATAATATATATGCATGTGCCTAACTTGACACTTGGCACACAAGGAACTAACTTGTTCCCCACTTGTAATTCGTTCCCCCTCCCTTAGGAACTTAGGATAAAACATTATATAAGAGTTAGGACTTTAAGAATAATATTATTTTCTTCCTAATCTTAAGCCCCTTGACTTAGCCCCTTTTCCTTAAGCCCTTAGCCCCCCTTTCCCTCTTGTGGAGTCTTATCCCCCCATACTCTTTTTTCTGAATTGGTATGCAACAATGATGTATTTTATTAGTAGTATGATTGAGTGTATATAACAATGATAGGCTCGTTGGCATTTTAGCATCTAGGCTCTTCGGCCTAATAATCACACAGGCACTCTAGCTTAAAACACATATACACATGCACTTTGACCCATAACATCATGGATCACTTCTATAAAACATTTGTACATTTACAATTGGGTTCAACTTGGCAGTATCACATAGTAGGTGCTAACATACAAAGAGGAGCCAACCCATGAATTGATAAAGATTGGGTTAATTATGGGTTGTGAGTATATGTTGAAGAATGAAAGTTTAATTGAACAATTTGTAAGTAGCTATGTTGTTTAACTTCCCTTGTTTTATAATTAATGAAAAAATAAGAAAAAATTATATTGATTATATTGTATGTGCTTTGTCATGTTGTATTAAACATGCACGAAACAAAGTATGGAATGCAACCAACATAAGAGATTTTGAGAGAATGCAGGAAGCATGGCTTCGAAAGAATGTGTATTGTTTTTGAAAGACTTAGTGTTAAGGCATGCTTTTTTATTTACACAATCATGTATATTCTACTATATATATATATATATACTTATTACAATTTATTTATATGTTTGTAGATGGAAGATGAAGGAGAAAAACACAAAAAACAAGCCGATTAAGAAAAAATTATGTTAAAAAACCAAAGTACAATATAACCTACAAATGATGAAGAAATCAGGCATGTACAGAACTTGATCAATGGAAACAGTTCAATTGATGAATAACAATCGATATAATTGAATGTTACTGCAAGTTGTATGTTTTGGAATATGTCTCTGAAAATCGGGGATTTTGTTTAATGTACTCGACATATTGTCCTAGTTGCACGAGGACATGTTACTAATGAGTGTAACAATTACAAATCAGATGCAATTTGATTATTGTGGACCTTTACGTTGTCCCTTTTTGTATGACGATGGGTCTCTTATTCATATATAATAAAATGTGTTTCTTATTTCATTGCATTGTTGAATGTTGTAAAATGTTGCGTTCTTGAATAATTAATATGTGGATGGTTTACATTGTTACAAATAACAAAGGTGTGATTCGTTGGATAACACATTAATGAAATCATTGTATTGAAATGCAATAACAAAAATATAAAACAATCTTATTATAAAAAAAATATTTGATTTTGAAATGATTTATTGAAAATTTGTGAAAAACAATGAATTAAAATATATACATATTAGTGCACTGTAATCTTTTGAACTCTCACTAGATGGTCCGTGCCATAATATAGAAAGAAGTTCATTCTGAGTAGTCATACGCACCAGCTCACATTAATTATAATAACTCACTGGTATGAACTATTGAGAAAACACACTGTTCTGTAAACGATATAAGATAAAATAAAATTTATCGTTTCAAAATTATGCGGTGCTCATGTTTAAACTATACACTGGGGCACTAAAAATAATCTGCACATTGGTGCATTATGTTTATCTGATGCAGGAGCATCGCCAACAACAAGCGAGCGTGGGGCAAGCGCCAATGCATTTTGGCACATGATAAATTGTTTGAAATGTTTTGAAGTTCAATACACCAAACGTAAATGAAACAATTAAGAAAGGGCGTACTTGTAGAATGTAATCAGACCTTGAGCGTCCCGCTCTCGTCTGAAGGACTAAGAGGCATTTATAATAGTAAATGTAAGTAGGTAGCTTTGAATTCTTAGATTAGACAGTTTTAGGAGCCGGAGGGAAAACGAATATAGACACCCTCACTTGTATCATTGTAACATAATTAGCAGCATAATCAATCAAGAGAGCATAGAGAAGAAGAAGCAGAGAGCTGTGTAGAGTAAAAACCCATGTACAAAAGTTCTGGATTAATACAAAGATCTTTAGTTCAGACTCATGGTGTTCAATTATTTTCTGTGTTTGTACATGCTGATTGATATATGGCTTGTTTACTCTCTGTTATGCATTTGTTTGATGCGTGAATGTATGATTTCATATTGAATGTCTAAAATCTGAAGAGAGGGAGAGTAAGGAATGAGTTTTAATTGTTTCTCTGTCTGAGCAAGAGTTTTCCTGCAAGGAGTGTAGTGAAATTGTCCGCAAGGTGTGCGTTGACAGAAGTAAGAGTTCGTCTCTGCAAGCTCAGGAGGGATAACCTTGTTCTCATTCTTGCAGAAGTGCAAGTTAAGCACATGAGCTGTGCAAGGAGTGCGCAGGCCGAGTGAAGTCTCAGAGTTACAACCTGAGCGAAGTTGTTGAAATATTGTTGTCGCAGAGAGTGCACAGATTCGAAGAATTCAATACTTGGAAGTATTGAAGAGTTTCCGCAAGGAGTGTCTGCAGGAGTCTTTTTGAAGACTTGAGTCATGGGGAAGGCTCATAAGGGATAGGATCTTCGAAGCTATCGAAGAAAAGCTCAAGAGGGCTAGTACCTTGAAGTGTCAGAAGGAGGCGCAGTGACATTGTTTGCTGGTGGATAAATTTCATGAAGAGATACCATGTTCATTTCACAGAAATCGTCAAGGAAGCATTGGACGGTCGGAATCCTCCATGGAGGATTTGTGAAGTCCCGGAAGCCGTAAGATCTTGTAGAGGGCAAGAAGGTTACGGTGGGTGTTTTCCTGCGTGCCAACTCAGGAGAAATCGGACCGTAGGATTGAACCAACAGGGGCCATTGGATCACTCACGAAATCTCATTTCGGGGTTTCGGAAGTTGGAGAACTGAAAGCCTTACCTCAAGATCCGTGAGGTTGCGAAAGGTGAAGTCCCGAAGGGGAAAAAGGGTTTGTGTGGGGAAGTTATTGGTAAAGCACATCGAAACTCGGTATTGGGTTTCATGGGTTGAAGAGCTGAAGGCTTAGCATCAGGATTCGCGAAGTCGCGAAGTCCGAGAACTCCAAAAAGGTGGGAAGTTCCATCATGGGACCCGTGTTGACGACGTGTCGAAATTTTTCCATTTCGGCATATCGGAGGATAAGAGGTCAAGAATTTTGTCTCGAGAGTCCTGAAGTCGTGAAACCACAAAATAATCTGATTCGTCCATCAGAAGGAGGACATGTGTCGCAAGATCCTCTCTATCGGGGATTCAGACATAGGGGTTCAGAGAAGGAAGTCATTCAACTTCGCGAGTGGCGAAGTCACGAGAGAATCACAACCGTCCATCGGGGAGGATAGGTGGCAAAGATCTAGGGATCTCATGAACTCGGAGGTTCGTAGGGTGAGAGCCTAAAGATTAGGTGCTCCAAGTTTCGAAGTCGCGAGTTGCGATAAGGGGTAGCAAGGAGTTCGGGATCTCTGCACTTTGGGTGTCGGGATACAAAGGAGGTAGCGCTTCGGGAAGTGAAGTCGCGAAGTGCCGAAGTTGGGCATAATATACACGTGGCCGAACCACAAGGTGGGCCCAGGAAAATAGACAGGCGGATACACGTCACCTGTTGGAAGGAGTCAACACTCTGTTGACTTCTCGCGTCTCAGGGATTCACGAGATAAGGGTATGTGAGCTTGACCCTTCGACTCACTAAGTCGCGAGTAGTGAGAACGAGAGGAGAAAATTCAACATCGCCTCTCGGGGGTTCGTGAAAGAAAAGTACCAAGGTTGGACACTCGAACCTGCGAAGTAGTGAATAGGAAAAGGTGCTAGTGCTTAGCCTAGCCGGTGGTCGCGCAAGGAAGGCACTGACAGAGGAAGAGCTATACCCATTTCGCGATCTCGGGTATCGTGATATTGGAGAGGAAGAGTCAGGAGTCACGACTCGCGAACTCGTGAGATGTGAAAAGGACCTGTGGATCGATTGAAATTGAGATTCCAGCGAGGAATTGAAAGAGCCGATCTGACTCAAGGAAGATAAAGAACGATCCAGTGAGTGGATCTCGGCCCGAGGGCCGATAGGTCTATGTTAGTTTGGTATCAGAGCCCGACTCTATTTGTATATTTTAGACAGGGAAAGCGAGAAAGAAAATCTCAGCCATGCCGCCGAGAAGAAGGGACAGACAAACACCCGATCCGCCAGAGGATAGGGAAACGCCAGAAGGAAGGGGTAGGCAAGTGCAAAATCCAGCCATGGAAAGAGATATGCATGACCTACGCGCCAGAGTTGTGGACATGGAAATAAAGCAGAGGTGCACAACTGGTGTTGGAGATGTCAGTGATTCCGAAAGTGAAAATGAAGCTGGACATGAAGGAGAAGAAGTTGCAGCAAATGAACACCTACTTAGGGCTATTGCAAGAATGGGTGCTAAGGCAAAAATGGATATTCTAGTATATGAAGGAAATCTGGATGCTGAAGAGATTCTAGACTGGATTAGAGCTCTAGACACATATTTTGACTATGAATATGTCGAGGAGGACAAAAAGGTCAAACATGCTATCACAAGACTTAAAGGACATGCAACATTGTGGTGGGATGAGCTACAAGCTGACATACGCTACAAAGGCAAGCAAAAAATCAAGAGTTGGGATAGGATGATCATGAAGATGAAGGCAAAATTCATTCCCAGGGATTACCAAATTACTCTGTTTCGAAGAATGCAGAATTTGAGACAGAAACTGATGTCAGTAAAGGAGTACACTGAAGAATTCTACAGGCTGAACATCAGGGCAGGTCATCGCGAAAGAGATGATGACAAAGTTACCAGATATATGAATGGTCTGAGATATGACATTCAGGATGAGATGAGCATGATGACCATCCGAACGGTGGAATATGCTTATCAGATGGCTCTAAAAGCTGAAGAGAAGCTGAGCCAAAAGCAAGGTCAAAGAGGCCGAGGCAAAAGTCAGCCCAGAGGCAAATCAGTTGCCCAGGATAGAAATTAGAAACCCAAGGAAGAGTGGAAGAAACTTCAGACTCAGACTAAGAGAGGTGGAAGTTCATAGAGAGGACAATATACAGAACATAGAGGTCAGTATGCTGATGGAAACGTTTTTCTGATACCAGAGATAGAGGAAGAGGAAGAGGTGGAGTGGTGAAATGCTTCACATGTGGAAAGGTCGGACATAAATCTTATGAGTGTCTAGACAGAAAGAAAAAAGGTGGTGAAACTCACATCGCTGAAGCACAAAGAAGGAATGTTGAGGCAGAGGATGCTGAAGGCAGAAGATCGTTGATGATGCGAAAAGTTCTCTTAACACCAGAGAAGGAGGTGGAGAGTTCGGTCCAAAGGAACAGACTTTTTCGGACTGTTTGCAAGACCAAAGATAGGGTATGCAAAGTCATCGTGGACCGTGGTAGCACAGATAATCTCATTTCTATAGAGATGGTAGAAAATTTGGAGCTGGAGACTATTGAGCATCCAAGTCCATATAGAGTCTCATGGATACAAAAAGGACATCAGGTAAATGTCACTAAACAATGTTTAGCTGAGTTTAAAATAGGAGGGTATAAAGATGAAATACTCTGTGATGTTATTCCCATGGATGTTTTTCATCTATTGCTGGGTAGACCGTGGAAATATGACAGGAATGTGATTCATGATGGGAGAAAGAACACATACACCCTAGAGAAGAATGGGAGAACTCACATGCTGTTGCCAATCAAAGACAAGGAATTAAAACCTGAAGCAAGCAACACTGTACTTCTCATGAGTGGGAAGGAACTTCTTACAGAGGTTAAGAAGAAGGAGGAATCGCAATTCATTGTGGTCAGGAAGCCTAAAATTGTTTTAACCAGTACAAGGGTAGATGATTTACCGAAAGAGGTTCAGAAACTGTTGGAAGAGTTTGCTGACATAGTAGTGGATGAACTACCTCGTTCATTGCCACCGATCAGAAGTGTGAGTCATCATATTGATCTCATACCTAGATCTAGTTTACCAAACAAAGCAACGTATAGATTGACGCCGCAGGAGAATGAAGAAGTCAAAAGACAGGTCCAGGATTTAATGGACAAAGGGTTGGTTAGAGAAAGCTTGAGTCCATGTGCTGTTCCGACAGTGCTTAGTCCGAAGAAGGACGGAGGCTGGAGGATGTGTACTGATTCGAGAGCGATCAACAAGATAACCATTAGGTACAGATTTCCATTGCCAAGGATGGATGATTTGATGGATTGCTTGAGTGGGGCCAATTTTTTTTCGAAGATTGATTTGAAAAGTGGATATCACCAGATTCGTATGAGAGAAGGTGATGAATGGAAGACAACCTTCAAGACTAATGAAGGGTTGTATGAATGGCTTGTCATGCCATTTGGATTAACGAACGCTTCAAGTACTTTCACGAGGTTGATGAACGAAGTCTTGAAGGATTTCATCAAATTTTTTTTCATTGTGTATCTTGATGACATACTGATTTTCAGTAAAACAGAGGCAGAGCATTTGAAACATTTGGCTACAGTGATGAAGAGGCTACATCAAGAGAAGCTGCTGATAAATATGAAGAGATCCTCATTCATGAAGACAGAGCTCATTTATTTGGGCTTTGTTATTTCTGTAGACAAGTTGAAGATGGATCCATATAAAGTGGAGTTGATTAAGAATTGGCCATCACCAAAGAGTATATTTGAGGTTCAAAGTTTTCATGGATTGGCTAGTTTCTACCAGAAGTTCATCAGGAATTTCAGTGGAATTAGTGCACCGATGATGGACACGGTGAAGAAGAGACAAAAATCTTTTCACTGGACAGAAGAGGCTGAGAAAAGTTTTAATTTGCTAAAAAGGAAAATCACGTAACAACCAATTTTGGTGTTGCCGTATTTTAAAAAGACATTTCAGGTAAAATGTGATGCAAGTGGATTTGCAATAGGGGCAGTCTTGAGCCAAGGAGACAGGCCGATAGCCTACTTTAGCAAGAAGATGAATGAAGCGAAAGTGAAATACTCCACGTATGACAAGGAGTTCTATGCTATTATTCAGGCATTGAAGAAGTGGAGACACTACTTGATTCCTAAGGAGTTTGTCTTATACAGTGAAAATCATGCTTTGCAATTTGTGACTCAACAGGAGAAGTTGAATCAAAGACATGTTAAATGGGTTGAATACATGCAAAACTTTACTTTTGTAACTAAGCATATTTCTAGAACTGCTAACAAAGTTGTTGATGCTTTGAGCAGAAAATGTTTGCTGTTGCAGGAGTTCAGAGTTAAAACACTGGGTTTTGATGATCTCAGGGACATGTACAGAGATGATCCAGATTTTAAGGAGGCATATGAAGAAGATGAGAATCTAATTCTCAGGGACAAAAGCCAATGGACAGAATACATGATCCAGGAAGGATTACTGTTTAAGGGTAATCAACTTTGTATTCCAAAATGCTCCATGAGGGAGAATTTGCTGAAGGAGAAACACAGTGGAGGATTGGCCGAGTATTTTGGTCATGACAAGACATTCTCAAAATTAAATGAGTCATATTTTTGGCCAGGAATGAGAGCAGACGTCAAAAGGTTCGTGGACAGATGCATAATTTGTCAGCATTCAAAAGGGAAGAGGCATAATGCAGGCTTTTATCAACCGTTACCCATACCTAACAGGCAGTGGGATGCAGTCGGCATGGACTTCATATTGGGGCTGTCGAGAACACAAAGAGGGTTTGAATCGATCTTTGTGGTGGTGGATATATTTTCTAAGATGGCATACTTCATACTATGTCAGAAAACCAGTGACACAAATCATATTGTGAATCTGTTTTTCAAAGAAGTCATTCGACTTCACGGCTTACCAAGGAGCATAGTTTCAGATCGAGACACCAAGTTCGTGGGACACTTCTAGAGGACCTTATGGAAAAAGTTGGGAACAAACTTGTCATTTAGTTCAGCTTATCATCCTCAGACGGATGGACAGACAGAAGTTGTGAACAGAAGTTTGGGAGACTTGCCGAGGAGCTTGGACAGAACACCACAGTCAGTGGGACAATATTCTACCACAGGCAAAATTTGCATATAACGACTCACTAAACAGAAGCACAGGGTAGAGTCCATTCAAAATTGTTTATGGGATGCAGCCAAGAGGAGTTTCAGAATTGAGAGATTTAGAACAGAATGCAACTAGAAGTGTTAGTGCAGAAGATTTTTCCGAAGCAATGAAGGAACTTCACTGCCAGGTGAAGGAGCGATTGCAGAACTCGAGCCAAGAGTATAAGCACATAGCAGATCAACACATGAGACAACTTCAATTTGAGGTTGGTGATTTGATTCTAGCACATCTGAGAAAGGAAAGATTCCCGAAGGGGACACATAACAAACTAAAGATGAAGAAGATCAGACCATGTAAGGTGTTGAAGAAATTTGGGGCAAATGCTTATGAGATTGAATTACCCGATGGGATTAGAATTTCTTCGATATTCAATGTGTCAAATTTGTACCCATACAAAGCTAAGGAAGCAGAAGTAGGTAATGAACAACCAGAGGTTTAGTGGACTAAACAGATGCCAGTTGTAGAGTAGCCACAAATGGAAATCATACTGGACAAAAGAGTTAGTAAGAGGACCAGAAGAAGGGAATATTTTGAATACTTGGTCAAGTGGAAGGGACATCTAGTTGAAGATGCCAGCTGGGAGAATGAAGCAGAGATCCAGAAGCATGGACAGACTGTGCGAGAGCTCATGGACAGGAGCCCATGAAATTTTCAAGCGAGGGAGTATGATGCAGGAGCATTGCCAACAACAAGCGAGCGTGGGGCAAGCGCCAACGCATTTTGGCACATCATAAATTGTTTGAAATGTTTTGAAGTTCGATACGCCAAACGTAAATGAAAAAATTAAGAAAGGGAGTACTCGTAGATTGTAATCAGACCTTGAGCGTCCCGCTCTCGTCTGAAGGACTAAGAGGCATTTATAATAGTAAATGTAAGTAGGTAGCTTTGAATTCTTAGATTAGACAATTTTAGGAGCCGGAGGGAAAACATATATAGACACCCTCACTTGTATCATTGTAACATAATTAACAACATAATCAATCAAGAGAGCATAGAGAAGAAGAAGCAGAGAGCTGTGTAGAGTAAAAACCCATGTACAAAAGTTCTGGATTAAGACAAAGATCTTTAGTTCAAACTCATGGTGTTCAATTTCTTTCTGTGTTTGTACATGCTGATTGATATATGGCTTGTTTACTTTCTTTTATGCATTTTTTTGATGCGTGAATGTATGATTTCATATTGAATGTCTAAAATCTGAAGAGAGGGAGAGTAAGGAATGACTTTTAATTGTTTCTTTGTCTGAGCAAGAGTTTTCCTGCAAGGAGTGCAGTGAAATTGTTCACAAGGTGTGCGTTGACAGAAGTTAGAGTTCGTCTTTGCAAGCTCAGGAGGGATAACCTTGTTCTCATTCTCGTAGAAGTGCAAGTTAAGCACAAGAGTCGTGCAAGGAGTGCACAGGCTGAGTGAAGTCTCAGAGTTACAACCTGAGCGAAGTTGTTGAAAGACTACTGTCACAGAGAGTGCATAGAGTCAAAGAATTCAATACTTGGAAGTATTGAAGAGTTGCCGCAAGGAGTGCGTGCAGGAGTCTTTTTGAAGACTCGAGTCATGGAGAAGGCTCAGAAGGGATAGGATCTTTGAAGCTATCGAAGAAAATTTCAAGAGGGCTAGTACCTTGAAGTGTCGGAAGGAGGCGCAGCGACATTGTTTGTTGGTGGATAAATTTCGTGAAGAGATACCGTGTTCATTTTGTAGAAATCGTCAAGGATGCATTGGACGGTCGGAATCCTCCGTGGAGGATTCGCGAAGTCTGGGAAGCCGTCAGATCTTGTAGAGGAGAAAGAAGGTTACAATGGGTGTTTTCCTACGTGCCAGCTCAGGAGAAATCGTACCGTAGGATTGAACCAACAGGGGCCATTGGATCACTCACAAAATATCATTTCAGGGTTTCGGGAGTTGGAGAACTGAAAGCCTTACCTCAAGATTTGTGAGGTTGCGAAAGGCGAAGTCCCGAAGGGACGAAAGGGTTTGTGTGGGGCAGTTATTGGTAAAGCACATCAGAACTCAGTATTTTGGGGTTTCATGGGTTGAAGAGCTGAAGGCTTAGCATCATGATTCATGAAGTTGCGAAGTCCGAGAACTCCAAAAAGGCAGGAAGTTCCATCATGGGACTCGCGTTGACGACGTGTCAAATTTTTTCCATTTTGGCATATCAGAGGATAAGAGGTCGAGACTTTTGTCCCGAGAGTCTCGAAGTCGTGAAACCGTGAAAGAATCTGAGCTGTCCGTCAGAAGGAGGATACAAATTGTGAGATCCTCTCTATCAGGGATTTGAACATCGAGGTTCAGAGAAGGAAGTCATTCAACTTTGCGAGTGGCGAAGTCACGAGAGAATTGCAGCTGTCCATCGAGGAGGATAGGTGGCAGAGAACTAGGGATCTGGTGAACTTGGAGGTTCGTAGGGTGAGAGCCCAAAGATTAGGTGCTCCAAGTTCCGAAGTTGCTAGTTGCGATAAGGGGTAGCAAGGAGTTCAGGATCTCGGCACTTCGGGTGTCGGGATACAAAGGAGGTAGCGCTTAGGGAAGCGAAGTCGTGAAGTTTCGAAGTTGGGCATAAGAGACACGTGGCTGAATCGCAAGGTGGGCCCAGGAAAATAGACACGTGGACACACGTCACCTGTTGGAAGGAGTGAACACTCTGTTGACTTCTTGCGTCTCGGGGATTCGCGAGATAAGGGTACGTGAGCTCGACCCTTCGACTCGCGAAGTCGTGAGTAGCGAGAACGAGAGGATAAAAGTCAACATTGCCTCTCGAGGGTTCATGAAAGAAAAGTGCCAAGGTTGGACACTCAAATATGCAAAGCGATGAATAGCGAAAGGTGCTAGCGCTTAGCCCAGCTGGCGGTCGCGCGAGGAAGGCGCTGACAGAGGAAGAGCTATACCCATTTCGCGATCTCGGGTATCGCGAGATTGGAGAGGAAGAGTTGGGAGTCACGACTCATGAACTCATGAGATTGCGAGCTGTGAAAAGGACACGTGGATCGATTGAAATCGAGATTGCAGCGAGGAATCGAAAGAGCCGATCCGGCTCAAGGAAGATAAAGAATGATCCTGTGAGCGGATCTCGGCCCGAGGGCCGATAGGTCTGTGTCATTATTGTACTCATTGGGGTTATAAATAATATTTATGCACTAATGCTTTTACTATAATATAGGCATCAATGCTTAGTAAAAACAATGGGACTGACATCTCACCTCGAATATTCGAAATTTTAGTACCCTTTGGTGCACATGGTAAAACAGACACAGATACGTACTAATTATACAAGCACCATGGCACATGCTATATTAAATGCACCAGGTCTCAAGATAAATTGATCACATCGGTGGTAACTATAACTTAAACACACTTGGGTGTACAAAACCTAAAATGCACCAGTGCTTCATACACAAACAAGGCAAAACCGATGCGTAGAAATTATAAGAGCATACGTCGAAAAAGGTAGAACTGGTGCACAATAGTTATAAATGCACCAGGGCATTTTTTTATATCAACACACCAAGGCATTTGTTTTATATTAATGCACCAATGAATTTGTATTATATTAACGCACTGGTGCGTGTTTGTCAATACCGCATCGATGCATTTTGATAAGAACAACACCAAAAAAAAACTTCTGCTACAACCTTCGCCTGCCCAATTTTTTTAGTTATATGGAACATCTTCTAAAACCTCTACAATCAATAGAGGAGTTTGTAGCAAATGTTTTTTTGAAAATCTTGCCAATTTTTGTAACACTAAAAACCTCTGGAAAAACCTTAGCTAGAAGGTGTTCTCCTTGTAGTGCAAGGTAAAAGTCTCATGGGACAAATACCTTTCAATATTAACAATGTGAAGCATCCAAACAAATTTTCTATCTTCAAAACCCATTATGTTGGTCTAATTCAGCTTGGATTTGGCACCAAAAACAATCTAACGAGAGTTGATGTAATGGGGAGTCACCTTGCTGGAACAATACCTCTAACACTTTGTTCTTTTGGTCAACTAGATCTTGACAACAATATGTTTGCAGGGAGATTCCTCTAGATATTAAGAATTATTGGAGCTTGAGATTAGTGAAACTAAGACACAACCATTTAACTGGTGTTATCCATGTTACATATATGGGTTCAACTTTGCACATTGACTATCTAGGCATGAAATAACAATAATTTGTAAGGAGAACTACCTTACAAACAAACACTTAAGCTCCATTGATTTTTTCACTATGAGGATGCAGTGAATGAACAAGGGAGAAATAGCCATCCTCCCTAATGTGATCTAATAAAGTCAATCCTCTTATCCACCACTGCATAGAATGTATTACATATTGGCCAATCCCAAACACCCATGATACAATGTTAAAAACGACCCACCAAATAAATTCACTATGCAATGTATCACCTATCATTTGAATTGTCGTTAGGAAATTGCATATGATATATAGAAAGGGAGTTGTTCCAAATATGGACACCCTGGATCAAATCCATGGTCATCGAATAGATTGGAAATCCCTGAGCAATGTAAAAATTGGTGGGAAAACATATGGTTCATAGAAGAGAGCACCTTAAAGGCGTAATTACAAAATCATAAATTCATCTAATTGATAAAACCCTTTTGAGTTGTAAGTTTCAATGGAGTTGTTCTATATCAATTTCATATGTAAATTTATCTTAATAAAAGATTTATTGAATGATGAGACAAGCTCGAAGAACAAACATTGTGCTTCGATGTGCTTAAATTTTAAGAATAAAAAGAAAACTCAGAGAAAAATATTCAAACTGAGAGTAGGCCAAGTGTAGGCAAACAATAGAATATGGTCCCAACGAGATTGCAATTTTTATTGTATTCTCAACTACTATGGTTGCTCATTTTGTTGGAATATGTTGTACGCAAGGAACAATGCCATGGAAGAAAGAATTAAAGGAAAATGGTTGGAAATGTGTTATAATGTACATAAATAATATTTGATAGATTTGATGCTTTTCGCTCCTCCACTTGTATGTCGGTAGGGTACTTTGTTAAATGTTCTTAAGACAAAGTTGAATACATCGAAGTTGTAGGGAATTTATGTATTGAAGTATGATCGTTTTCAATATATTATTACATCAACATGCCATATATAATATGACTATAATGTGAATGTGGTAATATGGTTAATATTAACATATCACATCCACATTATAAAATAATTTATATTGATAACCTTAATGTGTCCCATACAATATAACAATATTAATGACAATCTCCCCAACTTGTATGGTTGAAATCAACATATCATACAATAGTGTAAGTGATTATCTCCACAGTTACTTATATTGCTAAGATCAACATATTACATAACATGGTTGATTAACTCGTTCCTATGTTTTCCTTCCCTTCCAATTCCATCCCATATGCAAAACAATATCATGGACTATCTCTCATGCAAGTCCAACCTTACAACATACTATATCTATCTTCTCCATCCTAAAATTGATCAATATTGGGAAAAAAACCAAATCCAACTGCCTAATTGAAAATTGTCGTGACACATTCAAACTAATGGCTCATTTTAGATTACCCAAGAAAGTTCATTTTAATCAGTTGCTTTTGACCTAAGAAATATTAAGTAAACAATTGGAAAATGTTGTACTGTTATTTTATTTTATACTATCCTCTCCATCCTAAAATCGATCAATATTGGGAACACAACCAAATCCAACTGCCTAATAGAAAATTGTCATGACACATTCAAACTAATGGCTCCTTTCAGATTACCCAAGCAAGTTCATTATTTAATCAGTTTCTTTTGACCTAAGAAAAACTAAGTAAACAATTGGAAAATTTTGTACTTTTATTTATTTTTATGTTGTTAAAGTCAAAAGGCATAAATCCAATGTTTGTGGAATGTACAGAGGTGTCTACCTGACGGTGAGAAAACATTATAGCTATAAACACATATTCCACTTAAAAAAATTATCATATAGTCAACTGGTGGAGGAAACACTAAAGAAAAACAGGCATTCGATTCAAATCAGAAAGATATGGTTTTTGACAGGCCGTGAAGTCCTGTAACCCTTTATGTAGTTTGATTTTTCTGTGTTTGATCGGGGAAATGGAGGGAAATTCTTTGCACTGCCTTCTAATTAGAAATTGGCTATCAATAACTCTATCCTCCCTAGGTACAACACCATGTAGGGGGCCTTAAGACAAATCACCAATGGATATGGGGATGTCATTGTTAGCGAGAATCACAAGATTTAGACTTCAATTCATTGGCGTTAATTCTTATGGAAAATTTATTATGTCTATTTTTATGGGAATGAATCTCACCTCGCTTCTCGCAATGGACATTTGGAAAACAAACAAAAACAAGATGGTCTCAGAGGGTGCATTGATCAAGATTCAGAGTCAAGGGAAAATCATACTGGAAGACTCCAATAGAACCATGGTTTGGAGTATCTGTACTGATAAGTTTAATGGAATTTTATTAGGAAGAATTATCATTTTTAGATCTACAATACCACAAATTCTTCACTTGTGCCTACGGGTTCGATTATCTTATGGAATATTTGGGATCATCCCACACACACTCTTTCTTGGGCATGTGTTGAAAAGGGGGGCATGCACTTGTTTCAAATTCATCCGCGATGAATACAAGTGATAGACCCTATAAGCTCATTATAGAATTGGGAGGGTTGGATTTGTTCTACATAAACTCAATCTAGGAGACCTATTAGTTTATGGGGCTGTAAGGGTTAGACTAACAAGGAATTTTGAAGCCCTTATTTTATAATTTCTCATCTCTCAGCTCCAAAACATTCTATATAGTTCAAAATTTGATGGTTTTACTCAATGGAACTATCAATAAGTCGTCTTCTTCTTCTTCATGTGCTAATGGGAATCCATTGTTGCTAATGGATCCTCCTAATTTCAATAATGAAAATGAGTATAGGTTCCTGAGAATTTATTATGATGACAACCATTATGTCTACTAGGTCTCTCCTATGCCCAAACATAATGATGTAAAAACCTAGAGCACATACTACAAATGCATGATATCAATGCCCTAGATCAAATCTATGGTCATCGAATAGATCGAATGGACCTGAGTGGTGGAAAATTTGGCAGAGAGACATAACATTTAGAGAGAGGAATTCCCTACGATGTAATAATCATGAATATGATTAGCGAGGATGGGACTTTCATTTTAAGTTTATTTGTTGTGGCAAGGGGTTGTTTTTAGAGTTATAAATTCAAATGTGTTGATGTTGATTATGGTACTTAATTTAGTATATAGAGTGGAGCACGTATAATATAGAGACAACTAATACAAGAATCGATGCTTAACAATTAGATTTAACTTACCAAGCTTATTTACTTTTTATTTTATGGTTATTATATTATAGTATTTGCATTTAAAAGTTTTAAGGTTTAATTTTTTTTTTCTAGATTATTCTTTTAGAAAATTTGGACCTTTCCCTTGATCTCATGATAGTACTCAAGTAAGTGATGTAAACTCAGGGTGTATAACGTCATAAAAATTGAACCAAAAACCCACGCAACACATCAAATTACCAACAACATCATAACAATAATGACACCAACCAATTAAACTAATTTAAAAACTTAAATTATATCTCATTCCACTACAATGAAAACACCTTGTAGTGGAGGTTTTTAGTGTTATAAGATTTGATTTTTTTTTCAAAAAAATCATTGCTACAACCTCCTCTATTTGAAACAAAGGTTTAAGCAAAGGTTTTAATGGATGTTCCATATAACTAAAAAACAATTGGTGGGCGAAGGTTTTAGCAGAGGTTTTTTTTTTTTTTTTTTTAATTTTTTATGAGTGCTTGTATTTGTGAAATGCATCGATGCATTCTTAAGTAACCCACACCGGTGCATACATAAACAAAAAAAACATTGGTGCTCTTATAATTATTACACACTAGTTTCACCTTTTTTTTTTTGTATGCTACACCGATGCTCTTATAATTATTACACATCGATTTTGCCTTTTTGTTATATGTTGTAAGCCACCCAACCCCCTAATCCTCACTTAGGTTGATGGGGTGTTAAAATTTCCTCTTTTTTCCACTCATTTAATTTTTTTCAATGAAACCCATAGATGGATTATTCCCAATGAGAGATTTCCAACGACAATAATTTTTCTCAGATCTGAGTCTTGTATCAAAAGTATGGCCTTCGAAAGTTTCCTAGTCCTTCATTGGTCCAAAGGCCACCTCACTAACACGTGGCCCCTAGCCATTCATTCCCTCTTGCATGGAATTGATGTGCAACTACCACCTGGCCCATTGGGCCTCTATATCAATGCCCCTGATCACTTGGGCCAAACTTTGTCATTGTCAGGATTATCCAATGGAATTATCAACACCCCAACCAAAGTTCCAACGATGATCCCTCCTTTCGTAACTTCCACAGATTTGATGACTCTCGAGACGAGCATCCTACAGTTCTAATTATGTCGACGAATCTATCAAGAACGACGGTTAATGCCCATATTTACACCTTTTGTTAATGGATCCAGTGGGGTACATAATATATCTATTATGGTCATTTCTCCCTTGTCTAACTACCGATCAATGACTATTGTTGATCCTCGAACCTTTTTCATAATTGGCACTTTGGAGTCTACACCCTAGCTTCACAGAATACCCACTCCCGATAATGATGCACATGGTATTGACGACTGTCATTACACCGCACTTGCTTACCGATCATCGGTCCAGATCTCACGTTCTAGTCTTCATCAAATCAACAAACCCTATGTCTTCAGATCTTCCTTCACCAAAGGGATCCTAAAAGATCCAACGGTGGAGATGAGTCCTTCGATAGATCTAAGGACCACAACCTCTTGTTGTCCACCCACATATCACCTCTTCTAATGTTTCCACCGTGTACCTACCACCATGGTAGTACACGCCATCCTTTTTCCATGTCAGCTAGAATGTGGCACTCATATTGCATCATGAGTCACTTTCTTGAAATTCAAAATTCCCATGACATGTGGCACAATCACTACTTGCCACATGGACCACCTATGTTATGATATGTAACCAATGACATAGGGTCCCTCCACTCAGGTGATGACACCTATCCACAACACATTGGATGGATTTTGTCATATGACATCATCTTCCTTTATTGTCGTCAACACCCTTGGCCAACATGAGACCATACCAACCTTCCATGCTCCGACGACAACACATCTGGATCTGATGGTCTAGATCTTGTCGTCATCACCTCCAACGAAATCAACGGGCCTCGTTCTTTCTCGCGACCCCTATCGTCATTGTCACTATGGGCCTTCTACACTTGCCGATCATCTAATCCTGACAACAATGAAAACACTATCAATATTCAAGATATATTGACTTGCAAATATGATGGATAGGATTAAGACACCTTTCCCAAGACTCAAAATGGCCAGAGACTCACACCCAGTCCTATATACCAATCGTGGGTCAACACATGGCTCAGTCACCGCCAACCACATATCGTGACACATGGTACTTCCACATCATCAATATGTCATTCTACTCTTTCCTCTTTCAAGAAAGGACCGTGGTAATCAATGATGGAGACTAACTCTTGCCTAGATAAACAATCCTCATTTTTCCTTTCAGGAACTTCATCGTTGTCAGGACTATCGTTCCAACTCTTGGTCTATCTCATGACTCATTCTATCGATGTTGATTCCTTATCGACGAAGGGATGAGATATACTCCTGGTATATCAATGAATCTCATCCCATCTCAGGGTTCTCGTCATCGTTGGTGGAATTCACATGAGTCCCAAAATTCGATCGTCCCCAACGACGATGCTTTCCCCAATGAAGGGATAAGATCTCTCGACCTGTAGGTTAGACACATAGGATTTTAATGTGAAGGTCCAAAAGGGACTCCTCACCCAACAAGGCCCACTCTCATCCCATCAACCAATCACTTTTTGAAATGTGTCATCCCATAGGACACACTACTAGCCTACTTCCACACTGGCATGCCTCGTGAACATGACTTCACCTTCTTCATTTCTCACTTGAATGAAATATTTGACAAATATATGGTTGAGATTAAGTATTACTTCAACATTGATCAAAGGTTCTCATTAAACCTCAAACCCTATCATCGTCGACACTATTTGAATCAAAACTCAACCTTTCTGACCTCCTACTTTCGACGACGATGCCACTGGAACCAACGATCCAGATTTCACCAGGGTCACTCTTGACGGATCGACAATTCTCATTTGTATCAGGGTTTTCATCGTCATCGTTGAAACTCCTAATTCTAACTCTTGTCCCATTTAAAAAAAAAATTCATCCTCTGAATGACGATTCCTTCCCAAATGATGAGTTGAGATCTATACGCCCCACTAAATCAATGGTCATGAAACCACCAAGACCACTCTCTAATGGATCCAATGATTGTCTATGGACTTGGTTCCTTTTCGTTGTTGACACTTCAAACAAGTGCACTTGGGTACCTCAACGATGGTGCCCTCCAAAGAAGGGCCATGATCTACCCATCATGCTGATCCAATGGGTATAAATCCTCCCAACTCAAACTTAGAGTCTTCTACAAGAAAACATGCTACTCTTGGACTTAACCAATTCCACAGTTTTCCTCAAGGATTACCAGACTGTTAAGGGCTCTCACCTTGCCTTGAAACAACTAAGGAACTCTCTCTTCTACCTCTAATGGATATTTTTCATGGCCTCCAAGTTTCCCATTTAAATAGGGAGGCTTTCGAAGAGATTAAATCTCTCCAATTGCACAAGAACCTTCATAGGTTCCAGGGAATTTCTGCCTTCATTCCTTCAACAAGCAATAAGCATTGATACTCATTCCCCCAAATGAGGATTCCATTCTACATGACATATTGTAAAAATGAAAGGTTGGCGACACGAGGTCCATTAGACTTCTTTGGCCTTCAACATGCCATGATTACATTATTCCATTTCTTCTTGGGCATTATTGTTCATTCCTTAATTTTCATGGTTGTATTATTTTCACATGCATCACACTGTGGCAAATACTCTTTTGCACACACAAGGCGACACACACATATAATTATATCCATATATACATCAACAAGAGAATATAGTTTATATAGTTCCTTACTTATTCAGATACAAGGAATCACATTAAACACAGTCACTCAGATGCAAGGATTCACCAAGGAAACAATGATTAATTACATTAATTTCAGGTATGCAAAAATATATCACATTCACAGGTGTCCATCTACTTTCCTTACTCAATACAAAGGGAATAAATAATACTCATCTATTAAAATTGATGACCAACCAACTGACTGTGGGTGTGCACCTTTCTACCCAACCATAGGCTCTGCGTGCTCTATCACTTTGACAATAGGCCACCCCCGTGCTAAGCCATGATACCACCAGGAAATTCTCTTCACTCACCCCCTACATTTTATCGCAACATTATTTTTCTACAAGTCTTTCTCTTAGACCCATTATCCAGGTTCATCTGCTCCCGAGGCTTAGAATCCCCCCGAGCTCTCTCCTCATGTGTCTCTTGCACGCAATTTCTTCGGAAGGTTCTCAACTTGTCCTCTTCCTTTTTCCAGAAGGAACCTATGGGATCAATATCGGGCTGTAGGAACGATACTATTTGGTACTTCTGGTTGACAGTTTCTGCCACCTTAGCTAGATATTCCGTACCCTTATTCATTAAGGGTGGTTAGTTGTTCAACTACCATCCCCCTCTCATTAACTGATTTGTCTTGAAACTAGGAAAGGGAAATAACTTATTATTTTCCAAATTAAATATCTCAGCAAGGAGATTTGGGTCATCTTAGTGTAAGTTTTTAACCTATGAATTAAAGCAATGCATACAGATTCTTAAGCAAAACATAAACTAATCAATGGCTCATACACATAGTACACAGAGATTTACGCTGGAAACCCTTAACCGGGAGAAAACCAACCTTCCTTGGTGCCACACCTTTCAACTCTTCATTGTATTAATTTCACCATTCACCATACAATATATACAATGTTTTAGGTATTCCAAAGCTACCAAAACCCTAATCCCTTAATCCAGGATTAATCTAGAAAACCGCTAAAAATAGCAAAATCCGCTAAAATAGCAAAAACCGCCCAAAAATAAATTTCGGGGCGCTGCCTCGAACGTTGCGCGTAAGCAGGGGGGGAAAACCTTGTATTTAGAGCATCAATGTGTATATTATATTTAGAGCACCAATGCATATTGTAATCATGTGCACCACAATATTTTGAAGCGATAAATATAATTGTATGTTATGTCATTTAAGGAATGATGTTTTTTTGACAAATTTTGGCACTGGTGCTTCAATATAATTAATAGGAATTGGTGCATATAACTCATAAAACACATCTTTTTATATATTATGGCACACACCGTTAGTGAGGTCAAAGGAATGCAATGCACCGATATGTATATATTTTAATTAATTGTATTTTTACAAATTTTTAATTAATCATCTCAAAATCAAATATTTTTTATAATAATATTGTTTTTTACACTTTTGTTATTGCATTTTGATATAGTGATTGCATTAATGTGTTGTCCAAAGGATTGTAGCTATTTGATTTGTAACAATGTAAATAATCCACATATTAATTAATCAATAATGCAATATTTTACAAAATTCAACAATGTAATAAAATAAGAAACCCATTTTATTATATATGAATAAGAGACCCATCGTCATACAAAATGAGACAACATAAAGGTCCACAATAATTAAAATGAAACCAATATGTATTTTTTACACTTATCGGTAGCATGTCCTCATTCAATTGGGACAATATGTCGAGTACATTAAACAAAATCCCTCATTTTCACAGACAAATATTCCAAAACATACAACTTGTAGTAGCATTCAATTACAGTGATTGTCATTAATGATTTGAATTGTTTTCATCACTTGAGCCGTGTGCATGCCTCATTTCTTCATCATTCGTAGGCGGTATTGTATTTTTATTATTTAACCAAATGTTTTCTTGATCAACTTGTTTTTTATGTTCCACCTCTTCATCTTCCATCTACAAACATAGAAATAAAGTGTATAAGTATATCTACATTTATACATGTATATAGTAGAATATACATGATTGTGTAAATAAAAACAATGTACCATAACAACAAGTCTTTCATAAATAATACACATTCTTTCGAATCCATGCTTCATGCCTTCTCTCAAAATCTCTTCCGTTTGATGTACTTCATACTTTGTTTCCTACATGTTCAATATGCCATGACAAAACACAATCAATATAATTAATATAAAATTTTCTTGTTCCATTAATTATAAAACAAGGAAAGTTAAACAACATAACTACCTACAAATTGTTCAATTAGACCTTAATACTTCAACATATACTCACAAACCATACTTAACCCAATGTCTATCAATTCATCAACAGACTCCTCTTTGTATGCTAGCACCTATTATAAGACATCCATGGACAAATGTAAATCAAGTATTTAAATATAAAGATCACAACAAACGTGAAATCTTAAGGCTAAAAACATAAGTACTCATTTTTTTTTTGATCAACCCTTTTATTCCTTGTTGGCCTGTATTATTTGTTGAATGAGTTTCATTTTTTTTTCTTTTTTGCAACAAAACAATTGAAAAATAGTATTTCATGCAATAATTAAATTCAATGTACATAAAAGAATAAATGAATGATTACATACCTCTGGTGCATGTTGTTGTTGGAATGGCTCCTCCTGTGATGCAATTGCGTTCATTTCTTTTACCATATCCTTCTACACGTTTGGACATCCTTATGGGTATGTATTGGTTTTCCCTTAGTTTGTCCCTTGGAATTTTCATAATCTCCCTGAAAAATGAAAAACCAAAATCACCAGATATAAAAATTGTGATTTTTTTTTTACGAAATAAGATTCCAATGCATATAATAAATCAGTATGCACTTTTGCATTAATCATATGTATACACATTGGTGTGTTAGTCATATGTATACACACCACTATATGATATTAGTGCCCTTATGAAATAAAAAATGTTTGTTTACAAATTGTTGTATTTGCAAGGTGCTTTATAAATTAATAGAAGCATCGGTGCCTAAGTACTGTTTATTCTGCACCACCGACCCATGAAAAAATCTAAAACATGACAATAAAACTCAATGGTGATGTTGACATGAATAGGTGCACTGATGCTCTATCCCTATATAGTGTGCACATCTAAACACGAAGGCATTTAAAAAAAAAAACCGATAACGACAAGCCGGTTTTCAATCCAATGCAATGAGTGGTTCCATTGAGATGGATACCAAACGCCCCATCTATAAGTAAAGAAACCCTATAAAAATCTATTGCTTAAGAGAAAATCTTATTGTGAAATATAGAGAAGGAAAGCAAGACGAGCAACAAGGACGCTAGGGCTTCCAATATCAAAAGTAACTATGAAATCCTTTTACTTATTTTAGAATGCATTAAAAATTGCTTGAATTAAATAGAGGAAAGAATATGATGATCAATGGAATAAATCACATACCTAAAATTTAATCTCTGTAGATTTGTATGTGACATGAGGTGATCCCTTTTGAATTTGAATCTTCAAAAAAATCCGCCCACTCTAAAGTCTTTATTGGTAAATCTCTCTTGCATAGATTTCCCCTCTAAATTTTGGCAAAATAATGAATTAATGAATAGGATTTTATTTATAAACATTTACATTTATAAAACTTGAAATTCTCGCTCATTTTTCGTTATATATTTCGGCACATTGATGATAAATGCACGTGCTGGTTTTTTTCGTAACTTCCTTTTTCGGTGCACTATACATTTTATAGCGCACCAGTGTGGTGTTTATGTAAAAACACATTGACAAACAATTTAATCTACAAAATGCAAATGCAAACATCCACATTTAAATTTGGTGGAGATTTTGATTGGCATAGGCAATAAC
>ML778411.1:246461-289487 GCA_009831015.1 Picea engelmannii
GCACTTAAGTTGTTGCGCACGGTATCCTAGAATGTGCACACTTCATCATTTTACTGCATAGTATAGGCGCACACTATGCCATGAAAGGTGCATACAAAAATGATATCAAACAAATCACCAACTTAAGTACATTTTCATTTACATTACAATTGGGTTCGACCTAGGGATATTACAACCCGCTCCCGTTATTTATGCACTGTCCTCAGTGCATTATGTACACTTAAATAACAAAATTTCAAAAATCCTCAAAAGGATGCGGGTATTCTGCCCGCATTGCATCCTCATTCTCCCAAGTAGTGTCGTCAGGACCGTACTAGGTCCATTGGACCTTTACAAGCCCTATGGATCGATTCCGGAGCTGTTTGATTTTTTGGTCCATAATGCGTACCAGATGCACTTGGAAAGCGCCTTCTTGCTCCACCTGAATCACATTCCAATCAATAACATGATTACCATCATGTATATATTTATTGAGAAATGAAACATGGAATACATTATGAACAGACATAGATGCAAGCAATGAAATCATATAAGCTACTGGACCAATCCTCTCTAGGATTTCAAATGGTCCACAATAAAGAGTTGCCAAGTTTGAACAATTTCCCAACTTCATGGAACTTCTATTGGCTTTCACTTTCAAAAATACATGGTCTCCAACTTTAAATTCCCTATGAGTTATGCCCTTATCAACATAGCTTTTCTACCTGTCTTGGGTAACCTTTAAATTTTGTTTTATTTTCAACATTTGCTCCTCCATTTCCCTGAGTAAATCTGGCCCAACCACTACTCTATCTGTTGGGTTATCCCAACTTACCGCTGTGTTGCACTTTCTTCCATAAAGTGCCTCAAATGGGCTCATCTTTAGAGATGCTTGGTACCCATTGTTATAAGAAAAATCTACTAAGTGTAGGTAGTCTTCCCATTTTGGTGGTTTATCCATCACATACATCCTCAACATATCTTCAATCACTTGATTCACCCTCTCTGTTTGTCCATCTGATTCTGGATGATAAACTGTGATAAAATTCTAATTTGTTCCAAATACATTAAATAATCCCTTCCAAAATTTTGAGGTAAATTTTGGATCTCTGTCAGACACAATTGTCTTGGGTATGCCATGTAATCAAGCAATTTCTCTCATATAAACATCAACAATGTTGGCTGCCTTGTGTGTGATATTAACTGGAATAAAATGGGCATCTTTAGTAATCTTATCCACCACCACCATGATAGAATCATGTTGCTTGTTTGTTTTGGGCAGTTTGGTGATGAAATCTATTGTTACAACTTCCCATTTCCACTCAGGAATAGGTAATGGATGTAGCAAGCCAGCCGAGTGTCTATGCTCATCTTTACCTTTGTACATTCCAACCAGTTGACAATAAAATCTGCAACTTCTTTCTTCATTCCTGGCCAATAATATTGGATCTTAACCACTGCAATAGTTTTCTAATCACCTGGGTGCCCAACATAAGGTACATTGTGCATTTCTTTCAATATCAGATTTTTCAATTCCTGGGAATTTGGTACATAAATTATGCCCCTGTACATGAGAATTTCATCATTATCTAGCTTGTATTCTTCAATTTTCTGCTGCAAATTACCTTGCTGTAATTTTTCCACTAATTCCTTGTATTGCAAATTTGAATTGGCAGCTTCTATGATTCTATCCTTCAAATCTGATCGGTACATGCTAATGGATGTAGCATGTAATTCATGCACTCTTCTGCTGAGTTCATCAATCACTTTGTTCTCTTTCCCCTTGATATGATTTATATCAAAGTCATATTCACTTAGAAATTCTAACCATCTGCTTTGCCTAGCATTTAGAGTTGGTTGATTAAATAAATATTTCAGACCATTATGGTATGTTCTTAGCTCAAACCTTTTTCCCATGATGTAGTGTATCCATTTCCTCAAGGCATGCACTATGGCTTCCAACTCCAAATCATGAATGGCATAGTGTCTTTCATGCTCCTTCAACTTCCTTGATTCATAACATACAACAAACCCATTTTGATTGAGAACTCCACCAAGTCCTTCTTTACATGCATATATGCATACAATGAAGTATTCATTTGGGTATGCAATCCTTAGTATTGAAACACTTGTTAATAATTGATTCAAGTGTTGGAAACTCTTTTCACAATCCAATGTCCACTGAAACTTCACACCCTTCTTTTGCAAGTAAGTGATTGGGTGTGCAATCTTTGAGAATCCTTCAATAAATATCCTATAGTAGCCTGCAAGGCCCATGAATGATCTGACCTCTATCACATTATTTGGCTCTGACCATTCTCTAATGGCTTCTATCTTCTCAGGATCCACTGTTATCCCATCCTTTGAAATGATATGTCCCAAATAATGAATTTGCTTCTGATAAAATGAGCATTTGCTCAATTTGACATACAACTGATGCTCCCTTAATACTTGCAACACCATCCTCACATGATGCTCATGCTCTTCTTTTGACTTGGAATATACAAGGATTTCATCCAAAATGACAATGACAAACTTGTCTAAATATTCTCGGAAAACACCATTCATTAAGCACATGAAAACATATGGTGCATTTGACAAACCAAATGGCACCACTGTGAACTCATAGTGACCATACCTTATCCTGAAGACGGTCTTCCTGATATCTTCATCTTTAATCTTTACCTGATAGTATCCTAACCTGAGATCTATCTTTGAAAATAACTTTGCATCCTTCAATTGATCAAAGAGATCATCAATCCTTAGTAGAGGATACTTGTTCTTTACAGTCACTTTATTCAATTGTCTAAAATCAATGCACAATCTTAATGTCCCATATTTCTTCTTCACGAACAAGATTGGGGCAACCCAAGGTGACACACATGGGCGTATATACCCCTTCTTCAAAATTTCTTCAAGATGCATTTTCAACTCCTTCAGCTCTGGTGTACTCATTCTGTAAGGAGTATTTGACACTAGAGCTGCTGCAGACATTAAATTTATAGAGAAATCAATATCTCTCTTTGGGGGTAGTCCTGGTACCTCCTTGAACACATCTTCAAAATCTTCCAAGACTGCATGATCTTCCAAATTTGTCACCTTATATTTAGGTGTCTCTTCCATATGAGCTGCAAATATTGACACCCTTTTCTGTAACAATTCTTTCGTTGCAATGCTAAAATTTATTTGATGGTTACTGCCCTGGGAATTCCCTGCACTCTTCTTAGGTTCCCGTCCTCATCCAAGCAAGTAAATGCCTTGTTATGAAAATATAGGATAACATGATGCTAGTTCAACCAATCCATCCCAATTATACAGTCATAGGAACCTAAGGGAAATATGTTCAAATCTATCCTGATGCTCAGTCCATTCATCTCCATAAGACATGACTTAACCATCTCATTAACTTTTCTTTTGGCTCCGGTAGGCAGCTGCACCAACCAAGATTTTCCATGGTTTCTTCTTGGAAAATGAAAACTTTCCACCATCTTAGGATTTATATAACTATGAATAGATCCTGAATCAATTAAAATAACAATGGTTTGGTTGTTGATCATACCTTCCACTTCAATCATATGTGACTGATTGATCAGGATTATTTTTGGCACGAAATGAGATCGGAGATATAATAAAGAAATGCACAGAGATATCACAGATATTCAATAATATAACATAAATGTATCATAGATGCAACCATAAACACATATATACAATAATACATGATTTCTATTAATGAAAGAAATGTACAGAGACTGTAAAAATATAGAGTGAAAGACTTACTAGAATGGTGGCAGCTTATCTCTGAGAAGAGATGTGACGGCTACTCGCATTCGCAAGAAGATGATTACAATGAGGCTTTGAAGGCCTTTTTACAATAAACAGGAATGCCAAAAACCCTAGACATCCAAAAACCTAACCCTAGGAGATGAAGCGCCAAAAGTTATGTGGGCCCCGTTTAGGTAAGTTAGTACATCAACTTCCCGGGGTCGTAACTTTTGCATACGATCTCCGTTTTAGTCGTATGATAGCTCGTTGGAAAGGTATCATTGAGGAGATTCATTTTGGGGGATCAATTATGCCTTTATTTTTTAAATTAATTATTGATAATCTCTATCTCTAAAAACCTTCATTAAGGCCCTCAAAATGGCCCCGGAAGTTAAAACTTGCTAAAAATAGTAAATTGCCAAAATTGCCAGAAAACTGTTTTGAGCCAGTCGGGAAAGGTGGGTGGCCACCGATATCCACCTAGATCATTGATACTCTGCTTTCTTATTGTCGAGGGATGCATAGTTCCTTGGTACATTTCTGTCCATGTCCTCCCTTGTTTCAGCTTGATGTACATTGTGAACAATTCTCACTTTTTCACCTCTGTGAGGACAATCCTTGAACATATTATCTACTTAACAACCCCAACATTAAATAGGTCTCTGCCTTGGCCTTTGACCCCTTGTATCAATTGTTCTGGGTTCTTTAGAAGTTGGCTGTCCCTGAGGATTATTTTTGAAGAATGGCGGCTTAAATCCCTTCTTCCTCTGATCCATCTTGAATTTCTTTTTGTCTTCCCAAGATTTTTGGAAAGTTGGCCTTGATTTTTGCTGATCATATAGGCATTTAGCTCGCCTTATGGTCTCCTCCAATTTCTTGGTATCATCATACTATATTTTGTCACTGATAAATGATGGCAATCCACTCAAATACCTCTGAATCTTAACTGTCTCATCCTTGATGAAAGAAACATACTTCATAAGTTCTAAAAAACTTCTTTCATATTCATCCATTGTCATACAAGCAAGATTGAGTTCAAATAACTCTTTCATATTCTTGTCATAATATCTCTTAGTCAAGTATTTCTTCTCAAAATACTTCTTGAATTCCCTCCAAGTAACACTTTTCTCTTTAATATGTTGCACCTGCATAAGCTAATCCCACCACATGGATGCCTTTCCCTTGAGTTGATAGATGGAAATTATACCTTCTGCATGAGATGAATAATTATGCAATTGAAAATAATTTCTCATGCCCAACAAACATGTCTCTGAATCTTCATCCTTCTTGTGCTCACCATCAAATGTAGGAGGTTTGATTTTGTTCATTTATCCTCGTAGCTCATCCACTCTAGATCTATTATGCTTCCTGACAGGGGATGGACTTGAGATTTTGTGTTCCCTCTTATGGGAATGCCTTGGGGAGTGATGGCGATGTCTGCTAACACTTCTTGTTCTTCTTTTCTCATCAAGAGACCTATGACTTCTTGATTTTCTAGAGCCAGTCTCCTTATCCAATTTATTTTCTATTCTATGTAAACTCTGCATTAAATTCATGTTGAAGTCCTCTTGATGCTCCTTGGATTTCATAAGCCTTTCATTATTAGCTTTATGTCTTTGGACATCCCTCTGCAAATTTTTAATGGTCTTAACCATATTCATGTTTTCATCCCTTCCTTCTCCATGTCCATTGGAGTTTGTTCCTTCAATGCCCAAATGGACATCCATCCCTCTAATATCATCATCCTGGCTGTATTTTCCTTGGGAATATTCCATTCCTATGGAATTTTTGTTGATCCTGATCTGATCTATTTTTTTCTAACTCTGCAAAATGTGCAACCAACAAAACTTTGTCAGACTAACTGTTTCAACAATTTCATGAAAATATGAATCATTTTGGTTAAATAATATATCAGAATCCTTTCTTCTGATTTCCTGAAAAATTCAATGCCTAGATCGATTTATAGGTGGATATTTATATTCTACTATCCGAGACCTTTCCAACGCCTACTCCCATGCTCAATTCTGAGTCTTGAGTAGAAAGTTATGGCTATTTGAAAATTGCCCATTAATCTTTTTGTTCATTCTTCAACTTGGCGCAACTCTACGCTGTAATTATGCATTTTTGCACCTACTCCATTAGAGTTTTCGTAGGATATAAATCATGTTTCTTCATATACATATTCTGGACACTCTTTCCAAGTTTCACCTCTTTATGGGTTGCTAGTTATAACCTGCTGAAGTTCCAAGCCAATTCGTGTTTTTGGTATTGAATGCTATAGGTACCTTCTTTGCCATATTAAACATTTTTAACATGTCGCGAAATTTAATTCATCTCTAATACTGTCTTCTATGGCTCAATATATTTCCATTGACTTCTCCTGCGCCTCAATCTGATTCTGGAGCAGAAAGTTATGGCTCTTTGAAGTTAGTTGGGTCTTAAAATTTACCCTCCACTGTTTGTGCTGTAACTTTCTCATAAAAGCTCCGTTTGACGAATGGTTTACACCATTAGAAAGATCTCTTCAAGCTCTTTTATTTGAGCTGCATAGACACAATGTGTTTTAATATGATTTGTTATCGTGGTTTTTGAGTAGCTAAAAATGCTCTTAAGGGCCTAAAAACGCGCTGCAAAAAGATGATGTTCAAATGATATAAAATGTCGTGGAATTTTGCTGGTTTTCTGCGTTCACCCTCCAAATGAATTTGCACACACAAATTTCAATCTGTACACCCATATTTATCATGTGAAACACCACCACAAGTCAAATCATGCTCCACGCACCTATAAACACTGTGCATCACTTCTCTGTCGCACCAATAACTAACACGCACTACTGTTGTGTCGCGCGCCAATATCCACTATGCACAATTTTGGTTCTTGCACTATTACTTTTTGCATACAATTTTTGTATCGCACGCTAATATTCTGTGTGCATTTCACTCTATGCACTGCACCATGCCAAATTTTAGCACACCCTCACCGGGCACCAATACTATGCGCGCACCATTAACTAAACTGTCGCGCGACAACATATACCCACATTGCGTGCGCACCAACCAAACTCCTCTATGCTCTGCCAATACTGGACAAACCACACGTGCCATTATTATGTGTGTGCACACCACACACACCTTACTATGTGTATGCACACCGCACAATTCTCAATTTAGCATGCACACCCGCACACCAACATTTTTCCGCGCCGCCAAAATTTAGTGCGCGCGCAGCACGCCAACATTTTTCCGCGCAGTGCCAAAAATTAATGCGCGCACCCGCACACCAACATTTTTGCGTGAGGTGCAAAAATTTATTGCGCGCACATGCACACCAACATTTTTCCATGCGGTGCTAAAATTTAGTGTGCGCACCCACACACCAACATTTTTCCGCGCGGTGCCAAAATTTAGTGCGCACACCCGTACACCAACATTTTTCCGTGAGACACCAAATTTTAGTGCACGCGCCTGCACGCCAATATTTTTCTGTGTGGTGCCCAATTTTTACATATCACATGATTTTTACTATGCATCCTACATTCATAGTGTGCCCACCTGCGCACATACATTTTTATGCGCATCAATTCCTCGTGAATTCCACTGCAGAAATTGGGGCTTTTTCTTTTTAACTTTTTCCCCAATTTGCAATAGAAATTCTGCAACTATGAAATTTGTTCAATTTCACCCCGATAACACCAATTCAGCCTCTGCAACAACAAATCAACATGGGTTGACATTTCGGGAACGAATTTTCCCCAAACTCAAGTCACGAATTGAGAATTTTAATTACTAATCTCGCTCCAACTGTCATGATTTTACTATAACTTCAAATTCGACCAATTCCAGGTGTGAATTTGCTAGAAAAGATATTAAATCAATAATATCTCACCATGTGGAAAAATTTCTCAATTTCCCCATGAATCTAACAATAGAAATTGGGGCTTTCTCCCAATGGCACGTCTTTTTTGTTACTTTTTACCATGGACGCTCTGTAACTCAAAATTTAGCCACTTCAAAATAAAACCTATGTGAAATTTTGCTTCAACTCAAACTTTCTCAGCCCATCCAGGCTCAATGTTGAAAACTGAAGCTCTGATACCATATTGTAACATCCCCGATCACCCATGCAGGGTCATGATACTCCAGAGAACACTTTTCTTTTCTCTACGGAACATACTGTAACATACGCAACATCCAACTGAGCTATGCCACACAAATTTTTCGAACTGCATGCAATTGAAATATATACACACATAACTCTTGCGGAACATTATATATAAAACGTAAACATACAAATACATTTCGTAAATGCACATATTCATACTGAAATAACAATAAACATATACATGCAACATATACAAGCAATACCCATACATATAAAGACAGTTATAACCACACATAAGATAAACCCATAAAAATACACACGTAATTAGTAATGCAACATGCAATTTTATCACATAGTTGACACTTATCTTGGTAAGAGTATCACCATCTACGTGAAAACCTTCCACGAACCTCCTAGCCTTAGACCACACTGCTCATCACTCTCAGCAGTGGTTCACCCCCGAGCTGGGACTAAACTCCACCCAGGAAAAGGGATTCCTAACCAGACTAATGGTTCATAGGCAACATGAAAGACTTTGTGATAGGTGCCAACTCAAACTAACAACCTACAGTCCCTCATTGCCCACATGCCTGTCCCACCCTAGGAAGTGCGCCCCTTCTCCGCTCAACAGTCCTTCGACTGCCCCACTTCCTTTTCAGGCTTTAGTAACAGGCCAGACAGGAAGTCTCAGAGCCCTGTATCTGTAGTTTAGCACCTTCAGGAAATCGATACCCATAAATTATCTCACCCGAAGATAAATTTCTCACGGGCCTGACAACCCGCCTCTTCAATATCGCACGGGCCTGACAACCCTCTTATTCAGTCCAACTCCCAAGCTAACCTACTACACAAACATATATGACTATGGATACAGGTTCAGGTATAGTGACATGAAGGTATGGAGGATAGCTCAATGAGTGAGTGAAAGCTCCTCGGATGGCTGCATGGATGATCGAATGATGGAAGGAATGATAGGAAAATGAACCAAGTTCCAACAATATGTATGCATGTCCCCAACTTGACACTTGTCATGTTGGGAGCTACTTTGGCCCACTTGTCCCCAACTTTGGAACTTAGGATAAAATAATTATCCATACTTTATACTTTAAGATATATTAATATAATATTCCTTTTTGGCTTAAGCTCCCTAGCTTAGCCCCTTTTCCTTAACTTTTAGCCCCCCACACTTTCCCTAACTAGTGGAGTTTAGTCCCCCATACTCTTTTATCGTGGTCGGTGTTGGCACAGGGGCAAACCAAGGGTTCAACGCTACAACAATGCACCAAAAAATCCCTAACTACCAGCCCTTTCAGAAACACCTGCGAAGCAGATGAAGTCTCACCCGAGGTAGAGGCAGGGGTGGTTGCAAGACTCAGGTGTCTGCAACCTTAGCCGGGACACATATATGTGATTATAATACTTGATAAAGCACTTAACACTGTCAGTTCCTCAATATGCAATCACTATCCACTTCGATGATAAAACAAAGTTTCACAGTATTCACACTAATCTACAGTATTTAAGCACTTAGCATATAAATGGATCAAAATAAGCATATCAAGCACTAATCATGACTATCTTGATCATATATGATATTCTCACATATCATAAGCACAAAGAAGAAGTAGATCTATCTAAACATATCAAATCACTTAGAAAATAACATGTGAACACATTAAGACAAAGCACAAAGCACATAACACAGTGTTTACATGGTTCACCCCCACCCTAGGGCTACGTCCACCAACTCTTCTTCTTTATTGTCTTCAATCAATCGGTTACAAGCACAAAGCCTTCAAAACCCTTACTCTACATAGGAAAAAAGATCCGCGCTGCCAGCGAGATCCTTCTTCCTTGCATTACAACACAAATCCTTCTACAATCTCGCACAAGGACTTGCACTTAACTTTGCAAGTCTTACCCAGAATACACAAAGCCCTTACAATCCACACTAGCACTTAGCATACATTCACATCACATAGATGCACTATTCGACTACTCCTCCATATGGCCTAGACATCTATATATATATTACAAAATAGGCCTACACATGGGTAAACCCATCGACTGACACCCCATTCCCGTTACATATTCCCATATCCCAAAAAGGGGCCCAAAAGGGGGCCGAGATCCCGTGATCTCCGCTTCGTCCTATGCTCCTCCTTCGACAGGCTCTCGAAGTCCCAAAATAGGTCAACATGACCAAGAAACTCCCAAAACTTGGTCAAGGGCCAACAATCAGTCTGCACGCAATGATGTATTTTATATTAATTATGAGACATATACAAAAGTTATGGCTATTTGAAAATTGCCCAGTAATTTTTCTGTTCATTCTTCAACTTGGTGCAACTCTACGTTGTAATTATGCATTTTTGCACCTATTCCATTGGATTTTTCATAGGATATCAATCAAGTTTCTTCATATACATATTCTGGACACTCTTTCCAAGTTTCACCTCTTTCTGGGTTGCTAGTTATAACCTGCTGAAGTTCCAAGCCAATTCATGTTTTTGGTATTGAATGCTACAGGTACCTTCTTTGCCATATTAAACAATTTTAACATGCCCAGGAATTTAATTCATCTCTAGTATTGTCTTCTATGGCTCAATATCTTTCCATTGACTTCTCCTACGCCTCAATCTGATTCCGTAGCATAAAGTTATGGTTCTTTAAAGTTAGTTGGGTCTTAAAATTTACCCTCCACTGTTTGTGCTGTAACTTTCTCATAAAAGCTCCGTTTGACGAACGATTTACACCATTAGAAATATCTCTCCAAGATCTTTTATTTGATCTGCGTAGACACAATGTATTTTAATATAATATTGTTATCATGGTTTTTGAGTAGCTAAAAATTCTCTTAAGGGCCTCAAAATCACGCTGCAAAAATATGACGTTCCAATGACATAAAATGTCGTGGAATTTTGCTGGTTTCTCGCGTTCACCCTCCAACCGACTTCGTGCACACAAATTTCAATCTGTACGCCCATATTTATTATGCACAACACCACCACAAGGTGAATCATGCTTCGTGCACCTATAACCACTGTGCATCACTTCTCTGTCACGCCAATAACTGGCACGCACCATTGTTGTGTCGCACACCAATATCCACTGCGCACAATTTTGGTTCTTGCACTATTACTTGTTGCACACAATTTTTGTATCACGCGTTGATATTCAGTGTGCATTTCACTCTATTCATTGCACCATGCCAAAGTTTAGTACGCCCTCACCGGGCACCAATACTCTGCGCGCACCATTAACTAAACTGTCGCGCGACAACATATACCCACATTGCGCGTGCACCAACCAAACTCCTCTACGCTCTACCAATACTGGGCACACCACACGCGCCATTATTATGTGTGTGCACACCGCACACACCTTATTATGCATGTGCATACCGCACAATTCTCAATTTAGCATGCGCACCTGCACACCAACATTTTTCCACGCCGCCAAAATTTAGTGCGCGCGCCAGCACGTCAACATTTTTTCGTGCAGTGCCAAAAATTAATGCGCGCACCCGCACACCAACTTTTTTGTGTGTGGTGCCAAAATTTATTGCGCGCACCTGCACACCAACATTTTTTTGTGCGGTGCTAAAATTTAGTGCGCGCACCCGCACACCAACATTTTTCCGTGCGGTGCCAAAATTTAGTGGCCACACCCGCACACCAACATTTTTCTGCGAGACACCAAATTTTAGTGTGCGCGCCCGTATGCCAATAGTTTTTCGCGCAGTGCCCAATTTTTACATATCACAAGATTTTTACTGCACATCCTGCATTCATAGTGCACCCACCTGCACGCATATATTTTTATGCGCATCAATTCCTCGTGAATTCCACTGCAGAAATTGGGACTTTTTTTTTAACTTTTTCCCCAATTTACCATAGAAATTCTGCAACTATAAAATTTGTTCAATTTCACCCCGATAAAACCAATTTAGCCTCTGCAACAACAAATCACTATGGGTTGACATTTATAGAACGAATTTTCCCCAAATTCAAGTCACGAATTGAGAATTTTAATTACCAATCTCGCTCCAACTGTCACGACTTTACTATAACTTCAAATTCGACCAATTCCAGGTGTGAATTTGCTAGAAAAGATATTAAATCAATAATATCTCACCACGTGGATGAATTTCTCAATTTCCCCATGAATTTAACAACAGAAATTGGGACTTTCTCCCAATTGGGGCTTCAACTCAAACTTGCTCGGTCCATCCAGGCTCAATGTTGAAAACTAAAGCTCTGATACCATATTGTAACATCCCCGACCACCCATGCTAGGACATGCTACTCTAGAGAACACCTTTCTTCTCTCTGTGGAACATATTATAACATACCCAACATCCAACTGAGCTATGCGACATAAAATTTTTGAATTGCTTGCAATTAAAATATATACACACATAACTCTTGCGGAACATTATATATAAAACGTAAACATACAATTACATTTCGTAAATGCACAGATTCATACTGAAATAACAATAAACATATACACGCAATACCCATAAATATAAAGACAGTTATAACCACACATAAGATAAACCCATAAAAATACACACGTAATTAGCAATGCAACATGCAATTTTATCACACAGTTGACACGTATCTTGGTAAGAGTATCGCCAACTACATGCAAACCTTCCACGAACCTCCCAGCCTTAGACCACACTGCTCATCACTCTCAGTAGTGGGTCACCCCCGAGCTGGGACTAAAATCCACCCGGGAAAAGGGATTCCTAACTAGACTAATGGTTCATAGACAACAGGAAAGACTCTGTCATAGGTGCCAACTCAAACTAACAACCTACAGTCCCTCATTGCCCACATGCTTGTCCCACCCTAGGAAGTGTGCCCCTTCTCTGCTCAACAGTCCTTCGACTGCCCCACTTCCTTTCCGGGCTTTAGTAACAGGCCAGACAGGAAGTCTCAGAGCCCTGTAGCTACAGTTTAGCACCTTTAGGAAATCAATTCCTAGAAATTATCTCACCCGAGGAGAAATTTGTCACGGGCTTGACAACCCGCCTCTTCAATATCCCATGGGCCTGACAACCCTCTTATTCAGTCCATCTCCCAAGCTAACCAACTACACAAACATATATGACTATGGATACAGGTTCAAGTATAGTGACATGAAGGTATGGGGGATAGCTCAATGATTGAGTGAAAGCTCCTCGGATGGCTGTATGGATGATTGAATGATGGAAGGAATAATAGGAAAATGAACTAAGTTCCAACAATATGTATGGATGTCCCCAACTTGACACTTGTCATGTTGGGAGCTACTTTGGCCCACTTGTCCCCAACTTTGGAACTTAGGATAAAATAATTATCCATACTTTATACTTTAAGAAATATTAATATAATATTCCTTTTTGGCTTAAGCTCCCTAGCTTAGCCCCTTTTCCTTAAMTTTTAKCCCCCCACCCTTTCCCTAACTAGTGGAGTTTAGTCCCCCATACTCTTTTATCGTGGTCGGTGTTGGCACAGGGGCAAACCAAGGGTTCAACGCTACAACAATGCACCAACAAATCCCTAACTACCAGCCCTTTCAGAAACACTTGCGAAGCAGATGAAGTCTCACTCGAGGTAGAGGCAGGGGTGGTTGCAAGACTCAGGTGTCTGCAACCTTAGCTGGGACACATATATGTGATTATAATACTTGATAAAGAACATAGCACCGCCAGTTCCTCAATATGCAATCACTATTCACTTCACTGATAAAACATAGCTTCACAACATTCACACTAATCTACAGTATTTAAGCACTTAGCATATAAATGGATTAGAATGAGCATATCAAGCACTAAGCATGACTATCTTGATAATATCTAATATTCTCACATATCATAAGCACAAAGAAGAAGTAGATCTATGTAAACATATGAAATCACTTAGCAAATAACATGTGAACACATCAAGACAAATCACAAAGCACATAACACAGTGTTTACGTGGTTCACCCCCACCCTGGGGCTACGTCCACCAACTCTTCTTCTTTATTGTCTTCAGTCAATTAGTTCCAAGCACAAAGCCTTCAAAACCCTTACTCCACACATGACAGAAGATCTACGCAGCCAGCTAGATTCTTCTTCCTTGCGTTACAACACAAAGCCTTCTACAGTCTCGCACAAGGACTTGCACTTAGCTCTACAAGTCTTCCCCAGAATGAAAAAAGCTCTTACAATCCACACTAGCACTTAGCATACATTCACATCACATAGATGCACTATTCGAATACTCCTCCATATGGCCTAGACATCTATATATATATTACAAAATAGGCCTATACATGGGTAAACCCATGGGCCAACATCCCATTCCCGTTACACATTCCCATATCCCAAAAAGGGGCTGAGATTGTGTGATCTCTGCTTCATCCTGCCTCCTCCTTCGATAGGCTTTCAAAGTCCCAAAATAGGTCAACATGACCAAGAAACTCCCAAAACTTGGTCAAGGGCCAACAGTGGGTCTGCACGCATCGATGTATTTTATATTAATTATGAGACATATACAAAAATAGGCTCATTGGCCTTTAACATCTAGGCTCCCCAGCCCAATCAAAACATAAGAATCCTAGCTTACAATAACTGGCTCACCAACCTATAAAACACATCATATATACAAAGGTTCCCTGGCCTCAAAATGGCACGCACTTAAGTTGCTGCGCGCAGTATCATGGAATGTGCACACTTCATCATTTTACTGCGCAGTACAGACGTGCACTATGCCATGAAAGGTGCATACAAAAATGATATCAAAAAACTCACCAGCTTAAGTACATTTTCATTTACATTACAATTGGGTTCAACCTAGGGATATTACAATATTTTATTTATAATTCATTTATCTCATTGAATTTGTCTTATGTATACATGTGCAGTTGAATAATTGTTCATTGAAATTTTTAGGATCGTGATTCAAGATCGAGTTTAGATGCATAAGATATTCCAACAGTCCCAAAATGCTGTAAGATCTTATCATAAGAAAGATACCACATGCAATTTTTTGATGAAAATGGGCAGTTGCTTTACCTTACCAATTGTAACATGCCATCTTCTGGCAACTAGCTTGCGTCAACAATAGTACACCTTGAATTGGATCTCTTTCACAACACTCCTTAGAGTGTAAGAAAAAGATGATTGAGTAATTGTATTTTTGGATTTTCAATGGAACTAAAGTAAATGTATTACTTAATTCGACATTTGTTTTATAAAGTGGTTGGCCGCATGTTTATTATTGGGAAATTTTTTTCCATGCTTCTAACAAATGTTTGGTATAATGTTTGAACATACTAAAAGTAGTGTGTTATTGATATTATCAATGTAATGTTCAATATTTTTACAATCATGGTTCTAACGATGAGTGTAACACCCCCGTTTATAATCCCTATTTTAGCGATGTGTAATTAAATACAATGTATGGTTGTAGGTCTGAATATGTAATTGTAAAAAATTTATATGATCATAATAATAAAGTAAATGTGACATTCGTTGCGGGTGAACATAGACATAGTAATTGGGGGCTAAGTTTCCACATGAGAGGGGAATGTATAGGAATTTCTAAGGGGTCCAAGGAGGGGGGGAATTATTCATGGGTATTAATTCCAACCCACTTTCCTAAAATGATTACCTTGAGTGAACCTTCTAATTTCCTCTTGAGTGTATGCGAGCCCAATAATTAAAAACATGTAAGAGGGGTTGGTGGAAAAAGTCACATCCCATAGTTATGAGAGCATGGGGGATAAGTATAATGAACCATGGGGAATGTGAGTAAACTCTCAAGGGTAAAAGAGAAATTCAAGTGGCCATTGTGGGTAGTTTTTATATGCATTTTTCAGAGTAGTAAAGGAGTGGAGAGAATTGGAGCTTGAGGGAAACCATAGTAGGTGTTGTGGGGAGATTATTGGAGTTGTTTTTGTATGAAGAAGTAGTTTGTTAGGTCTGTAGAGAGGGAGATTTTCTATGTGAGATATTTCCCTTGAACAATGGGTTGTTTTGTTAGTTTTCTTGGGGCAACTAGCATCCCTAGAGTCCCCAACATTAAATATTCTTAGCCAACCTTGTGCTCAAACCATGGAGGGAAGAGGGAAGGCCCAAGGGACCATGTGTAGTGAAGGGGGATCCAAATTCCTTGGGTTGAATAGGTTGAGGGGAAGAGAGATGGAGGATTGGTATAGCTGTTAGGAAACTGGCTAGTTGTGGGCATGAATTGGACTATGAGAGGGACACCCTTTTTTGTGGAATCATAGCCCCATCTCATTGGTGATTTGTTGTTGAGATTTGGAGTATCAAATATATGCTTGGGAGGAATGTCCATCCCCTACAATCAGTTTCTCACTTGTTGTTAAAAAATAAGAGATTTTATCTATGTTTTATCAATTTTATTTATGGGTTTTTATTGATGTGCATGAAATATGAGTTTATAACAATTTATATGTTGATTTGTGAATGATAAATGAGTTGCATTCATGTTTAAATAGTGTTTTTATATGCATTTGGTTTATTTGTATCAATATTTTTTTTATGGGTTACATAGTGGGGACACTATAGAGTGGTATCAGAGCTCTAGCTTCAACACCAGGCTTGTATGGATCTGCTACAACAATTAAACTTAAATATGTGTGTAGTTTTTGGGTAAAAAATTGTTTTTCACAACCATGCGAATTTGGGGTTAAGGACCTAAATTTAAGTTTTTATATGTTACTATTGATTTGTGTGGGGGGGGGGAGGGTGGGGTCAATTTCCCCCCTATGTCATTAAATTTGGCTCAGAGGGCTGAGCAAAGCATTTTCGTGATGGTCACGACAATCACGATCCCAAAAAATTGACCGAGTGTCGAGATGTTAGAGTCATCAATACAATGTCTTTCGACGAAGAACGAGGATCTTCATCGATACATCGATGAGGGAGAACTTAGGAAATTGTTGAAAATAAGTTTCAATGAAGAAAGAGAATTTTTCACTGCAAAGTTGGAGTGAAATAATTTTTTTCGTTGATACAATATGTTTCGACAAAGAATGAAGATTTTTTCCAATACACCAACAAGGAAATAAATTAATTTTCCACTAAATGAAGACAAGTTGCCGGTGAAAGATAGAGTTTCATTGCTGAAACACCGATAAAAGACAAGTTTTTCATCGTCGAAAAATATAGTGTTGAAAAATTGGTTGTCATTGATGTCAACCCTAGAAGAAGCCTCGAAGCAGGTCTAGAAGCCCCTAAAAGTGATGGGTTTATTTGAAGGAGTCTCCAAAGTGGTCCCCTTATGGTGTATCTCTAAGCATGGCCCTCATGGGAAGACACTTTGAAGAAGCCTACAAGAATCCCTAGTTGTTAAGAAAAGAAATTAAAATGAATGGTCAAGAAGCCTTGAACATATGGTGAGGAAGCCCTAGAGGTTTGGTCATGAAGCCCGAAGTTGATTGAAGAAAAATAGTATGAAGGACATTGAAAATGCATGAAAAACCTCTATGGATTGATAGTCCTCTTCAATCCATTTCAAACGGTAGGTGGCATGCCATGTGATTCCTCACGGTTAAGGAGATATGCCCTCTTAAAGATGATCATTTAAATTTGGTCCCTAAAGGGTTGCAAACAAGAAGCTATAAGTCGACCCTAAAATCAAATAAAGGAGAAAAATGGTTGCAACAAGAATTTATAGGTTGGACCTAAAGAAAAATAAAGGAGGTACTTGGAAGGATATAAATACACATCAAGAGCCTCTCATTTTCATCATGAAAACTTGTGATCTCTCAATGCAAGTGAAGTAGTAGAGTCATGCGAAGGAGGGAGTTCTTGAAGTTGAAGATGTGAGAAGAGTTTTCGGGAAACCCCGTCTGAGGTGACCCCAACGATTCAAGTATAGGGTTTCCCACGAGGCCCCCATTGGTTTTCCAATACTTGTCACGCGAGGCCTCACCTATTGCTCAGTATAGTCCCACAAGGTTGAGGAAGGGTTTGAGGAAGATGATCTATTCTTGATGCTGAAGTTGAAGAAGGTTAGATGGTCCTAGATCTCATGCATTAGGGTCTCTACATGGTGAAAGTCATGATTTTCTATTTGTCTTGAGGCTTGCATCTTGGAGGTTTTGGAATATTCTTTGAGGAATATCTTGGATGTTTTGACATATTCTTTGAGGCATATATTGGAGGTTATGACATATTCTTTGAGGCATATCTTAGAGTTTTGGCACATGCTTGAGGTATATCTTGGAAATTTTTGGCACATGGTTTGAAGCATATCTTGGTGATTTTTGGTATATGATTTGGGGGATATTCTTGGAGATCATGGCATATGCTTTATGTGGTTATTTGGGTTGAACAAATTTTGATGATGATGATGTATCAATATTATTAATAGTGACAGGTTGGTTCTCTTATTTATATTTAAGGGAGGAAGGAAGGAGCAAGGAAAGGGAGTTGTATCTTCCTTCAGGTTGGAGCCTATAAAGTAGGGGGTTGGAGCCTCCTTCCAGTTGGAGCTGGAGAATATAGGGAGTTGTATCTTTCTTCAGGTTGGATCCTGTAAACTAGGGTGTTAGAGCCTCCTTCCATTTGGAGATGGAGAATATAGGGAGTTGTAGCTTCCTTCAGGTTGGAGCCTGTAAACAAGGGGGTTGGAGCCTCCTTGTAGTTGGTGCTGGAGAATATTGGAAGTTGGTGCTTCTCGTGGATGTAATATTCAAGATATATATTAAAAAGCGTTGTGTGGTTTTCTCCCATTTGATTTTCCACGTAAAATTCTTGTGTACTGTGTATGTTTGTTTACATGTTTATGTTATCTTGAATGAAATTATAAGTGATAGATTGTTGATAAATTAATGATTACATATTGTGATTAAAAATGTGTTGAGCACTGAACACACCCTAAAATATTTTGGGATTTTTTTTTTTTTTTTGGGTATCGCTTATCATTTTTTGAATCAGAGTCAATATTGTGGGATGGATGAATTTATATGTTGTTATTGGGTCTTCTTATCGATTATTCTTTTTTGGCTTGAAGTTATTGATGGATTGATATTTTAGTAACATGACATGAAAGGCCTAAAACGTACACAACTTTAACTTTTTCAACGGTCATTGATCGACAATTTCTAGTCTATAATACAATTCTTTAACATAGCCAATACGTTTTTGACATCAACAACATCCCAGTTATAAATCACAAATGCGGACAACCATGAAAAACCCCCGATCGCCGATACATTTTCAACATCGACGAACTCGGAGGGTCGAAACGATGAAAACATTGACCGACACAAATTGACGATCATCGATCGTGGATACGTCTTCAACATCGACATGATAGGACACTGCAGCCATTGATGTTTGTTTGAAGAAAGTCACCGATGCCGAAAAAAGTTTCTCACGAAGAGGTCAAAATCAATAAGCCATGTGTCTTTGCCATTTTAATAGTCCATATGACTTAGTCTCTTCCCYGGGTCATCTTTTGAGGTTCCCCTATGTCATATCTATACTTCCATGTTAACATTTCCACGTCAGCGTTGTATGGTGGTTTTAATCGGCGTCAGAACTTTTTCCTAAAGGTATGAACGAAACATGTCTAAAGAAAGATATCGACGTTGATTCACTCATTTACTATCGACAGACTGATAGGTCACCAAATGAGGGTGTTTTTCTTCGAACCTTCATCATTCTACACCGACAAACCTGGACAATCCGTGCTATTGTTCCATTCAGAAGACGTTGTTTTATTTTTTCCCGATGCCGATCATACTAGTTTCTTGTGAACACAAAAAGGCCTGGTGATTTGATGGGACACCCCTAGCTGAGGTAAGAAATATTTATGGGTTTTGATAGACAAATTAATTTTTTGTGCAACCAACACCACAATATCACGTGCTGGCCAACCGTTGGAATTTGAATTCGCCAATGAACTACATAAACCCGCTCCTACGCCGTCAGCCTACGTTGCATTTAATCCTAAGGATGGTGCAGATTCTGTAATAGATTGCACACATCACATTTGCACTCCCGAATTTAAGACTTGATGCGACAAGGTAAGCATACATTCTGTTTAAATTTACAAGGTCATACCCAAACATGCCATTTCTTTCACAAATTGCTTATCCCCTGAAGCAGACGAAGGAGAAAGAGAAAGAATCGAGGAGGTTACAACCCGCTCCATGAATTTGATTACCAGTAAGACCAGGTTAATTTCTTGCAAGAAAGAGGAAAGTGCCTCCAAGAAATATAATGACCAGGCGCTCACCTAGAACGCCCAAAAAGAAGGAAGCAGAGGTCGGCAAAGGTTATGCACCAAGCACTACAAGAGAACTTGATTTTGTCTCAAAGACATAATCAATTATCTGCACATCCACCAAAAATAAAATTTCCCAACCTCCAGCATTCGGTAACACAGAGACAATCATTGGATCTAAAATGGTGCTCTTGCATTGGGGAGACTTGTATAGAAAAATTGGCCAGGAGGATTACCTGAAGTTCACACCCCACAACAACCTGAACGTCAGAATATTGGATGATCAAGTATTCCCAAACATCAAGAGATCATACCTGCATAGGGTGGCTTATCAGAACCCAGTTCTACCCTATATCGAGACTTTGGGATGGATAATCGACCACATAGTCATAATGAAATGTGCTATCAACAATGTAGAGGGTGAATGCATTGGTGTTTTCCTTCCAGTTGATGTACACAAGTTTTATAAACTCAGGGAACTAGAGGAGAGGTTAAACACAGATTTCATGGTCAAATTTTATGAGTATCATGACACCGACAAGTTACTAGCCTCATGGTGGAAAGAAGACAAAAAATTCACAAACAGAAACACCGGCTGGTAAAACACAGTAAATCTTAGAGAACCCTACATGTATCCAATGGATTTAATTTGCCGATTATATGGAGAAAAGGACTGCTCAAAATTTTAAGAAGCTTGGATGCCCTTGGCATATACCGTGGCGATTTTTGGGAGTAGCTTCAATTGGGGAGCCATTATCTCCAAATAGTTGAGTATAAATATCCTACAGGCCTAGACACCAAAAGAAGGAGAATTTCCAGTCTTCTACATGGCATCCTACTTGCTGGACGTAATCTGCGCAATAAATGTTTTCGTAGGTATGAATTTAAGATGGCATATTTCCAAATTACATGTACATGTTTATTTCGGTATCTTATGGGAAAATAGGTACAAAAGATCGTATGACATGATCTGTGATGGGTTCATAGCCATGATATACTTCATTATATTTAGAAAGGAATGCCCTAGGATTTCAACGATAACAAAGAAGATGATAGCTAAAGTTAGCCACTAGTACTTCGAAGAGACAAGCACCTATATCAGGGTTTTTGGAGCTACTGGTGTGCCCCACCTACTCCCCGTTCATGTCCCAGATCATATCATATTGGGAGATATTTGTTACTATACTATTTTACAAGGTTATAATGCTTCCCTAGTAAAGGATAAAAAGAGATCTTTCATTCCCTATGGTTTTCATATAGGATTTTATATGGTCAAAGACATTGCACAAGAGAAACAAGAAGGGTTAAATCAACTCGAGTATCGATTCCCCACAAGTCTCTTTCATAAGCATGATCCAAAGTTTTTAGTTCCCCAACATGCGTTGCAGGTATCCTCCTATTGGTCATATTTTCATGATAGTTTTGAAGATGAAATATTTACAGAGGGCGCCTAGGACTGGGAGGAGGTGCTCCATAGAAAGGATAACCCCAATATGACCAAATTCAAAGTGATGACTATGGATGAGCAGGTTGAAATGATATAACAAACAACTAAAGAAGAACTAAGGGTAAGAGAAAAAAACAAAGCAAAAGAAGCAACATAGGCACATAGGAGGGGGGTGCTATTACTAGAAGAAGCTGAAAGAGCTATACAAATATTTGGAGAAGATTCCCCACTCAACCCTTTGATAGAACTCTTGAGGATTACCTTGTCTGATAAAATCCAACCCGAGGAAGAGATAAATGGCTCACAAAAAATTCCACTAGAGGAGACCGCCAACCAACAAAACCCCAACCCCATGTCACCACATGCAGGATCGTCGATGACTACGACAACTCAGTGGACGATATCAAGAGAATTAAGTGGGACGGGTGTGCCTACTGTCCTCATAGACTTAGTTACCATATATGACGATGATGAAATTTCATAGGTTTCGCGCATAACCCCGGTACCAATCATAGAAGAGGAAGAACCAGGGGAAACATCTATTCCATCTTCCAACGCTTTGACCCCAAATCCCCAGAAAGGAAACCATGAGACATGAAACACTATGGACACTAACTTTCTCGACCAATTGGGAACACAACCTAAAAATGACATCTCCAAGAATTACTTGGGTCCTGGTGAACAAGAAGAAGAAACACAACATCCATAAATCGACATCTCAACAATGAACCCCTAACCAATGTGGATCCTTTTCCTACTTCCCCATCTAGGACCAAGACTCCACCAGCCAACAAGCACTAGCAAGAGGCCAAGTCACCAGAACATACAAAAGTTTCCCCTGCGAAGGAACTAAGAGAACCTACCATGAAACATCTCTATATGACAGGAAGCCTAGGAAGAACTATGTCCTGGGGAGATCAACAGATTCCTAAACCAATAGATGAAATTGATGATATACAGGAAATTTCTTATGACAAGAAAAGGAAAGCTGTAATGAGAATAAATACCAAGAAAAGGAGGCTCACGCTCGATAACACACTTCTCATAACCACAGAGGAAATACTGTTAGACACAAAAAATGCTAAGATGACTGAGCTAATCGGAGATACTATGCCTATAATTGATGCTACTTTGGATAGGGAAAAAGGGATTAAAGGGAGGTAGTTTCCATGAATAAATAACTGGACCATCTGCGACATCAAGAGAAATATTACCAGAATTCGACACAGGAAGTGGCACTCCTGAAGAGTGATTTCTGAGAAATGTATGCACAATTCACTAATGAAAGAGATCTCTTTACCGCTCACATAATTGATTTCCAAGAAGATACCCTCATGGGGCTAGAATCCTGTAAATACATGCAACGATGGTATGAAAAAGCACATCAATCCTTAGAATGGATATACTACATCAACAAAGTGCAGAAGGGTCAAGATACATAAGAGCATGGCATCTGAGTGTTGATGGATAGTAGTATCACCTAAATAAAGAAGGCAACTGAACACTGGCTAAGCATGGTCCAGGATCCTCAGCGGAAAATGCAGGAAATATGGGGAGAATGTGAGAAAAGTTGGGAGAAAGTCAATCGGTAAATGAAGAGCATTGACCTACCAAAGTTTGGTCCACCAAAATATTTCGCCGATCTTCATGACATAGTTAAACAACATCAAGAGAAAGACCTGGCACGAGAAGCGAATATTTCTCATATTTCAAGCATGATATCGGGTCAAGTGAAGAAGTTCATGGAACCCCCAATTAAATCTCTTGCATTCCTACAATGCTTAAGTGTCAAGATAATAAAGTACAAGGAATGAGCAATAGAGATAAAAGAGGTCCTCTCCACTCCGATGGATCAACACATGTTTCCATATGCAAATACTTGTGAAGATCTCTTCTTCAATTGGTTAGAGTATGAGAAGAACAATCCACTTCAATAAAACCACTAGATGAGCAAAAGAGAACAGATAGATAAATCTGCCACATGGCATTTTATTAATTCAACACAACTTTAGTAGCTATTTTTAGTTTAGTTATTTTTTTTTATAAATAAGGGCATCGACCTGGGGCAAAGGGTCGATGGTTTTGGAGAGAAAGATTTTTTCTGAAATTTTGTAAGAGAACTATTTCTGTGCAAATTATCTTAATTAAGAAGTTATATTTAGAACCAAAGACACTTCAATCATCTAAGGCATGAATGTGATTGGATCGAGGGGGATTATCTCTATCCTCGGATTCAATATTTGTTGCTATATTGAGTAAGAGTTGTTGTATCTGTTATTTAAAGTTATCCGATAATGCTATAATATAGTTCTTTTATTCTAGTTGATGAATATAAATCAATTGTGTTAACCTGTGATTGATAATAGAGCATCGAAAATTACTTTTCTTGCACTAGCTTCTTGTCACGTGTATGTTTTTATTTTCTGTAGCTGTTATCTCATAAAATTTTGAATGTCCACTAATCAAAATGGTATTAATGCTGGTTTGAAGTATTTTAGATCTTCTTCGTTTGCATGTTAAGGTATAGAGGTTATCCTAAAATACCTAGCCTTCTCCCAACACACAATTTAACTTCCCTCTTCCATTTAGATTAAGATTTATCTTTCTTTGTTATAAATATTAGAAAAATAACCAAAAAGAGAACTACCCAGCCTAAGGAAATGTTTCGCAGAAAATACACATCTGTCAATCATGATTAAATCTAATTCCATCCAAATCACGAATCTGGAGAATCTTACCACTCATCAAACACTTACAAGTCTAATTGGGCCTCTTAAGCGGGTTTGGTTCCTCCTGTTGAGTTAAAGGGACCTCAAACCCCTCAACAAAATTGGTGCTAGAAGGAAGGCTTGAACGAATGCATGGCTAACAATATTTCTGATAAAATATTCTGCAAAGCCTATATATTCAAAACATCCGACATGCATGACTAGTCACTCTCAAGACAACCCACATACAAAGAGTAATCCCGATATGAGTAACTCACCTCAAAATGAAGAGGAAGAACACTTGTACCCTGAAATACCTTACGATCTTCCCCACGAAGATTTAAATAAGTTCAAAAGAATCACAAGAGATTACGCCCAACAAATCAAAGTATTACCTTTAGCTCCTTTACTTCCTCGAAGAAAAAAATTAAGCAGACCAATTGTTGACACCCCTGACCAGGTATTTGTTCACATGGTAGAAGACCTGATATATTTTTCCCTTACTGAGATCGAACAACCCCTTAATCTGATACCCAAAACACCAGCTAACAACTACTCTGAACTTGGAGATTTGAATCTGAAGAGGAAGGGTCTAACTCAGATCGCTCCGGTTCTGAATTAGAAGACATGGAGGATAATAACAATAAAATTGGAGAAGGGGGAAATAAACCTCAAGAAAATCAACCATGGTTGGCCATAGATGCTCTGGAAATCCCAGGATGGGTGCATAACCTACCCAGGCATCTAGAAAAATTACTACCTAAATTTGACCCCGAAACCTCCGTATTGCCTGAGGATCATATTAAGAAGTTCATATTAGCTATAATATTGATGAATTTCTTTATACATTTGAGAATTCAGCCTCGACTTGGTATTTCAACCTGCTAGTTGGTTCCATAACTAGCTGGACAAAGATTCAAAAGGATTTCTTGGACATATTTGCTGAAGAAACTACCACAAGAGCTTTGATGGCTGAAATTTTTGACGCCATTATGAGTCCAAAAGAAAATGTTAAATATTTCAACATAAGGTTTACCACCATTTTGAACAAATTTCAACCCGAAGCTAAACTTACATAGGATTTGCAAATTGAAGTATAAGCTAATGCTCTCCCAGCTTCTATTTCAATGTTCGTAAAAATGACTGCCAAACATACCTTAGCCGAAAATTTTGAAGAAGCTAAAACGATTGAATTTCAAATGAAAGGATGCAAAGAAGGCCAGATCTCACTAATAAAAAAATAAACCCAACCTCTACCTAAGAGAGGAATTTTGTTAACAAGACCCCTGGGAAAACAAACATAACAAGGTCCCGATAAAGAAGGAGGAGATCTAGAAAACCTGTAGTGGATGATAAACAAAATCTCCAACGAGATCGTATATATGAAAAGGAGTGCTAGGGAGGGAAACCAAAATCAAATACCTTATATACCCTTTTTAAAAATAAATCCACCCTTCAAAGCTATAGAACCTCCCCTAGCTAACCTAAACGTTGACTTAGGGAACGTAGTATCTGACTCTTTCTCCACATATAACCAAGAAAGACATTCAGAAAGAGACTTCCCCCGATGGGTACATGCTATGAATATAATGGAAAATTGATTCCTAGACAAATGTTCTCTAACCGAACAACCCAGTAGCTCGACAATAAAAGCCATCGATCAAGAAAGTCAAGAGCCAACGGAAGAGACAACCATTTTGTTATGGGATTCCAATCACCTGATGCCTTTCAACGCCGCTGCTAAAGTGTAAGGACCTCCCATTGAAGTTATAGTTGCACATATGTGAAGTAAAATCCAACCTGTCCCAAGTAACCTCACCACTACGCAGTTAGCTAGAGGGAGCTGAGCGATCGACATGGATGATTTTAAGGATGGAAATTTATATTAAAATGTAGAAACTTGAGCTAATATTATTGGTCCTTAATATGAAACATGTAAAATGTTTGGCGATAGTTTTGTAAAAATATTCAAATTTCTAGGGATTTAATATAGTTTCTATAAAATTTTGGCGATTTTTAAGATAAAATAATTTTATTCTGTGGAATTTGGGAGAATGTTTTTTTAGAAAAAATGGAAATTGGCGAATCATTTTTTGGAAAAAGCATGGAAAATTAGCCCATTTGCGAAATTTAGCCCCTAAAATAATCTATGGCGACCGATCACCCCAAACCCCTATTTTCTTTTCGAAAAAATACCACAAACATACACATACATGGAGATCCTAAACTAGACTACAATGTGGTAGAAGACTTGAAGAAGATGAAGGATAATGTGTCTATCATGGACATGTGTAGGATCCCTCAACAAAATGATTTTCTGTTGCAGGCCTTAAAATCAATAGATACACCTATAACAAGGACTGATCAAAGTGAGGTCCCATCTCCCACAGATTTAACAAATAAGCCAAGTGTGAATGCTTTCTCTTTAGACAAAAGGGGAAGGCCTTTTGTTCCTACTTTTGATGTTTGAAGTTTTTAACATAAATCTACATAATTGCCTAGTCGATTTAGGGGCATCTTCCAATGTCATGCCATTTTCAATCTGCAAGAAATTGAACGCAACCCCGCTCAAAAGTGATAAACACGTTATAAAACTATATAGGACTCAGTTAAAGGTCATTGGGGAACTTAAATATGTCATGATCATAATGGATACACACCCCAAATGTTTTCAAGTAATTGACATAATCGTAGTAGACATCCCAGAGTCCTATGGACTACTACTTAGCCGAGACTGGTCCGAGAAATTAAACAGATACTTTAGTACTGACCGGGCTCACCTTTGGTTGCCATTAAAAGGACATACAAACATGATCACGATTGATAGAGAAATATATCTCAAACATACCATCACTGATTTAGAGACCCCAAATGAAACCTCATCAACATAGTTCCATGTTGTAGGAAACTACTCCTGTGATTCTGATTTTGGTAATTTCATCCCTCACGTGTCTGACATACCTCCCACACAAAAATACGAAATGATTTTTCGATTAGAATTACTAGCAGCCACATAAGGAAGCATCCTCTGTCAGTATTCTCCATCAGGAGTAGCAGACAAGGAAGATGAAAGTGAAAAAATAGATAGATATGAAGAAGTTAGTAATTCCCCCCCCACAAATTTGGACACTGTACTTTGATGGTTCTAAATTGAAAGAAGGGTCAGGAGCATGATGTATCCTCATTGATCCAAATGGGAAACAAAACTTCTTATCATGCAGATTATAATTTGAATGCACTAACAACACTACTGAATATGAAGCTCTAGTCCAAGGATTAAAGAAGGCCATCGACTTAAATGTCAAAGAATTGAAAGTTTTTGGAGACTCTGAAATTATTGTTAGACAAGTAAAGAATACTATCCATTGCAATTCACCTCACTTAATAAATTACCAGCAAGAGGTACACAAGATAATAGACAATTTTGAGGCTTTCAACATTACCGTTGTTCCCAGGACAAAAAATACTCTTGCTGATTCTTTAGCCACCACAACCTCAATATTTTCTCCTTTAGAAGACTACGAAGCCTCAAGGTTTGCAATAGAACTTCTCTACAAACCGTTGGTGCCTAACAACATTTCTAACTGGAAAGTCTTTGAAGGGGATGAACAGATTGTAGATTTCCTGACTAACCAAAAGAATTTTAAGGATTTAGCCATTGATGATGAAATATTACAAGAACTACTGACATAATCGAATTTACACAAACAAAAGAAGGGAACATATCACTATGATGGAAAACCAAAGTTTCACACAATACCAAAAGGAGTGGCCAATATAGAGAACTGTTTTGACCTAAGGGAAAGATTTAGAGGGACGAGGAATGCAAAAACAGGGAGCTCATGCCCTATATATGAAACTATAAACCTATGCATCCCTGAGAATCCCAAGCATGTAAACCTAGGCAAGGAAGTGTCCAAGGAAGACATGAAGGCTTATCTTAAACTATTTAAAGAATATCAAGATGTATTTTCCTGGTCTTACCAAGAATTGAAAATGTATGATAGTCGCATTATCAGACACACAATCCCTTTAAAGTCTGGAGTAAAACCATTTCAACAAAATATTAGGAAGTACCAACCATCTCTAGAACCCTCTAACACCTTGGGTTTCGAACCCCCATTTTAAATAATGTATTGCTACAATGCTGAGAGGCCAGAGTGCCCAAACAATTATTAAAAGGCAAGTGTGCCCAAGACATGTAATGTTTTCTATCATTATTAATAATAAATACATGGCTGGCTGCTAGACGAATAAGGACTAGAGTTATAGGGGGATATGATTCCACAAGAGAGGGGGCTTGAGGGGCTAAGTGTTTATTCCTATGTTAATTACCCTTTTTTTCTAAGGGAGGGGAATGGTTACGTGAGCCTCTTGGGGAAGGCCAGGAGGTTCTTGATCCCCCATGAAGTTACTTAAACCCACCTCTGGTCTGATGGGGGGGTTCGACTGATGGCTTGTTCACTGATTTTCTCGTACGTTCATTCATTTCCCTCATGCACTTTCATGCACTCACTTACCCATCCATTGATCCGTCCTCATGTGTGTCTTGGCCTGGTAAAGGTAAAGGAACTGCTGAGAATTAGCCACATGATAGTTGGCTGTAATGGTCGCTGGTGCAATCTAGCCATGACCTGGGGCTTGCATGTCTGAGATGCATTGGCCTGTGCCCCATTTTTCTCACAACTATGAGTCTTGAGATTTCCATCATTGATATTATGGACCAACTGTGCCGAAGGCCCTGGAAAAAGGAGAAGGACTACCTGAGGGACTGCATGGTAGAGAAGGGTGGAGGTCCATTATCTTGGGCGGTACAGGCTGGGTACTTGGATAGTTGCGGGTGCTGGGAAACCCATGAGATCTTGAGAGCTGTCTGGTTTGGGAACCCAAGTACACTCTGGAACCATCCTTGTGGATTCATAGCCCTGACTCGGGGGTGACACTGCTGTTGATATTTGGAGGAGTGGTGTCTATGGTTGGGTGGAACGTCCTTGGTCTGTAGCTAGTTGGTGTCCCCTTTTTATAAAGATAAGTTCTCTCTGTTGTGATATTATTATCTGTGTATGAATGTATTTTGCTGTGTATTTTAATTATCGTTTAACTAAATCTTAGATTAAGCATAGTTGCTTGATATTGCTGTGCATGTCGCTAAATCTTGTATCTTATGCGTTCTTATTAATTAAACAAGGTATCGGTAAAAGAAAGAAGTCTAAGGGAGGGCTTGAAGGTAGTGTTGTATCCCTTTTGTAACCTAAGTGAGCAAAATAAGTGCACCTACAAGTCCAATTGGGTTAGCTAGACAGGACAAAATTGAATGCAAGAGTTAGAAACATCAAGCATAAGAAATAAACAAACAACTAAGCTAATAACAATAAAAGAAGCTAAACTAGAGTGCATAAGGGAAATAGAACCAAAAAAATAAACAACATTCATGACCCAATGGATAAGTTGTATTAGTGGGAAAACACCAAAGAGAAAGGGAGACTTATGGGTCCCCTCTTCCTCCAAGGGAGGGCTCTTGAACCCCCAATGATTGAGCTCTTCTTACAAATAACAAAGTAGAAGGAAATGGTGAAGAAACCCAAAGCTCATTCACTCAAGAGGTTATGTGAATGGATAAATGATATGATGCTTGTACGCTATAATGAGGAAAGATGTTCCTCCAAGAGAATATAGGAAACATAACAATACAAATGAATTCTTGGAAATGTAGTGCACCCATGGCCTCTTTTTATAGAAAAGTGTTGAGGCATTATTCAACCAGTCCTTAGTGTGAACAAGGGGCTCTTTAGGGCACCCTTAGGTATTTGACCAGCCCCCCACTCAGATTCAAGTCGGATTTGGGTGTCAAATCGACTTGGGAGATGAACCAGAAGTGGGTGGAAGGCCGACCAAAATCATAAATGCATGGTTCTGAGGTATGCACGGATTTTTGCGTCCACAAACGCGCATCGAGCGCATGTGCACTTTTTCCAGTGTTTTCGATTGGCACACATGCGCACACTTCCTTTGTATCCTTAGCACATGCTGATTTTATAACTAGTTGTATAGTTTTGTGCCCTTTGGAAATGCATTTTTGAACCTGTGGGTGAACTAATAGGTGTTTGGAGATGTTGGATTCTTGTAACCATTTGCGGATGAAATTTTAGTGATATCATATGCCCCCTGATGTGTGAGGTTAGGAGCATACGTATATCCGAAATACATCAATGTTTCTTCTACTGAGAGTACCATTGTAAAAATGAGTGTTGAGAGAAATTGCAAGAGTGACCCATTGGAGGGAGAGGGGAGCCTGTGGGACCCAAATTTTTCGCCAGTTGTGGAAAAATAAAACTATGGACAAACGAGGCGGGCATGCCTGATGCTCGTGTCATGTAAATAAAAAATGTATAAGACAGTAACTGAAGCTGTATGTTGACGTAGATAACTACAGCGCCCTCCGGGGCAGTTTGATAATGGTAGAGGACAATTATGATGGTGGACAAACTCTGAAAAGAAGCGATGACACCTGTAAGAGGCATCGATGATTCGCAGGAATTGATAGCCTATCAAATTTCATAGGTCTTCGGCTAAGATAAAACAACTGCAATAGTCACAAACTAAGACCCACCGTAACATGAGATGGTGTTGAAGTCGAATACTATGGGGGTCAACGACAACATAGAGCAGTGATGGTTCTCCTTGTGCCGTCCGAGACTCCTCATTGTAAAGGTAATGGGAGTCAAGATATTGTCACCCATATGGAAACTATGCTGATGTCGACAAGAAGGGAGACACAACTCCAAGAAGCAAAGGGATTCATGAAATTCACTGGATGAGATCAGGAACTGATGAGGTACATGGGCGAATTCAAGATGCAGTGAGATTCAAGACTACCCTTGGTTGGGGATATATCTGAAGTATGAGTGGAAACAACCGTGAAACTGGATCTAGTGTCAGGGGGATGACTAGACGTGGGTTAAATTGTGCCAAAGGCCTAAAAAAGTGGACAAACTTAGAGATCGGGGGTACATGGACTGTGGGATCCTCAGGGTTTTGTGGATGCTATCAATAATAGTAGGAGGTAAGGAATGGCCCAACCAAGGGTGACATGGGTTTCTTTGCCAAGGAAAGAAGGTCGCCAAAGGTGACGACAAAAGGTGATGTAAATGCTGGAAACAAAGGCTTTGTAAAATGACCAAATGAATAAAGAATAAGTTGGGAAAAGTGTACAAATACAAAAACGGGTGCCCCAGTGTAAGATGGCTTGGCCGGTGAGGGCTCAAGTAGCTTGGAAATCAGGTGGAGGGTGGGGGCCCCCATAGGTGGGTTTCTATATTAGGTAAATGAATGGAGGACACTATGCAAATGGACAACATGATGGTGGATGAGATGGAGAGTTAATGATACTGTGGAGGTGCAGTCAAATGTGAACCATAATGAGGTTACCCGGGAGTTCAATGTGGGGAAGCTAGCAAAATGAGGAGAAGGAGCATGTGGCTGATTCTCGGGAATGCAAAGGCTATTATGAATCCCATCCCTAGGGGGTGAAAACAACATGAGTGTCAAAGTTCCAGAGGGAACTACGATGGGGAAAACTCATGTGGGAGAGAGTGCTACTGGTTGACAGTACTGAAATGCTGCGGAGGTGTGACTACTGCAGAGACGGATGGGTGGACCCTAGAGGAAAATATCAGAGGGTGTGACTGGGAAATTCAATTGATATTCAGAGGGAATGATTACATGAAAATATCGATAAAATACCTAAAAGGGTCATGTTGGTGGGTGATGAACAAGTACCTACACACATACAAAACCAAATACCCGCCGTGAATGATATCTGAAAGTAAAGAACATATAACAATTTTTTGAGAATGTTGAACATGAGCATGCATACCTGGGCATGATGTGAGAAAAATTATCCTAGGGGGTCGAGGATGGATGGTGGCCCGAGGAGTGTGACTATGTAGGTGGCTGGATCCTGATCCCGTGGCTGAAGATGGATAAGAAAACGGACGCTCGGAGCTCCCAGAATTGATCCTAGAAGTTTGGAAAATGGACTATATATAGTTGTAGGGTGCACAATGCCACCTCATTTATAATTGTTGTCGTAGTGAGTGGATGAAATGTTTCAGAGGAGATTTGGAGATTCCAGGATATCGAGCCAGCCGATTCAGGATCAACGAGTGCCATGTTAGTGGTCATATCCTCCTTCATAGTAAGTAGGATTTATTTTTTGGGCAGGGCTTGTACAGGTGGCCATACAGGGGGGTTTTGTGAGGGTGGGCCCCCCAGTGCACGAGCGATCAAAGGATTCACGTGCACGAGTGCATGGTTGTAATTGGGAAAAATTCACACAGGGGCACCCGAATGGGGAAAACATGCACGTATTGGATGCATGCATGTTCAAAGAACAACAACACATGCATGCACGATTGTGTTCCTTACAATTGCACATGTGTGCGCAACTGTGTAGCGAACATGTGCGCTAGGATGCACGTGTATGTGTGTGACAGGGGTGCATGCATGTGCCCCTATATTGATGATGGTTACGCATGAGTGCATAACTGTGGGATGAACAAGTGCGCATATGTGCACGCTTGTGGGGAAAAAAACCACGCCTTTGAGGCAAAGCTGAAGGGTGAAAAAACTTATCGTTTTTGGAGATTTTGGTGTTTTTATGGGTTGTGATGGCTGATCAAATATTGTATGTGTGGATGCAGATGACCAGTTGACGATGCCAATCCACTAGAGGGAGAGGGGTTGGGCGCGCCTGAGAGAGGTGGTGAGAGATGAGGAGCCAGCTGTACGAGGCCCTTTGGGTTGCTAAAGTTTTTTGAGTGTTCATTGGTGCGGGCATAGGAGTACCATCCATAGTTCTTGATCTTGATGTGGAGACCTAATCTACAGTGCTTCATTGTACGAGGTGAGCATCTCGCATTCTCTGCGATGGAGGATGTGTATTTTTTGACTGGGATCCATTTTCGGGGAACCCTGCTACTGGTGGAGCCCGTGTTACCCGAGGATGGACAGTTGGCTGTCTTGGCCCATACCTATTGTATTGGAGAAGAATTTATGTTAGGCTCTGTGGTGAGGATAGGGGCGATGGATTCCCTTGTGCATTAGTGGATTGCATCAATGATTGTGAGGGTTTATGGGTCTCTTGCTACTTAGCGGATCAGTGGCGGTCAACTGAGGATCATGCAGAGGGCACTGAGCGGTGAGCACTTTTCCTGGGGGTTGATGCTACATGCCAAGATGGTGGGGAATCTCAATAGGTGTGGAGCTGCAAACTCATGGGAGTTTGCATTTGGGTCGATCTTGGTAGCTTGGTTTTTGGAGAGGGTGTCGATGTTGCGCCCGATGGTTTTTTTGGATGCACTTGGTGTGCGAGAGCCGTGACTAAGGCGGTGGGTGATGATTTTGCTTCGTCATGGGGGTGGGGAGGGTGGCCATTACTTTACGACCGAGGCTACATGGGTGTGGCATCAGATGACACAAATCATACTCCGATACCCATATAGTGGGGTGGACTTTCGGGAGGACCCAGATATGGTGCTACCCCCTAGAGAGGTGTTCGACCGTAGAGGTATGTTAATTTGATGGTTTTGATTTTTATATAGTATAGCATATATTTTATGTATGGATGGATGCTGATGCAATCATTTGTGTTTTTTGTGCAGATGTGGGACCTCACGGGCAGGAAGTTGATTTGGTCAGTGCGCTAGCTCATTAGGGGCCTATGAGACCACCATGGGAGGAGCCATGGGAAGGGGAGAGACGACGGTGGGATGAGGTTGGTGTGAGGCTGATCGATGATGAGAGAGAAGGAAGGAGACGCTGATTTGAGGACCCCGGTGCAGGGCCTTCACATGCTCCTCCGATGGGGGCCGAGGGGGAGTTCGAGGATTTCCACTGTCGATTGGAGGCGGTACTACAGAGGGTGCCTGAGGGCATGTGGACGCGTATCTAGGATGAGGGATTCTTGGAGCAGTGTGTGGGCCTTCCGTCGAAGCTGTGGACGCTAATCCACAAAGCAGCTGTGGCGGGGGCGGCTATGACTGGGTGGCTGCCCCCAAGACTTGAGGGACCCCTAGCTGGTGGGGTACCTCCTCCAAAGAGAGGACCAGGTGGTGGAGCCCTAGAGGCACCATGAGTGCCTCTTTATATGTATGTTTGTATTTGTATAGGCTTGTGAGCCCATTTTGTATATGGTGTTGTGACACCAATTTTGTACTTATAGGGGTGAGGTGGTTCACCTACCTATAGATACTGTACATGTTGTAATATATTTTGAAAAAATTGATGGCACATTGATTGATTGATATATATATATATATATATATATATATATATACATTTAGGATCGATATGATGTTCACATGTGATGATGATTTGTAATGATTTTTATGATGTTTGATCTATATGCTATGACAGACTTTGTGATGATTTATGTATGTGAAATGGTATGCTGATGTGATAAATGCCAATCTAACACTAGGTTAGCCATATTATCTACTATTTGATTAAATTGTCTTGGAATATGTGTAAATGTGATTGAATCAAAATGTCGAGATAAAAGTCTAACTTGTAGGTATTTGCGGAAGAGGCAAGGATCACAGACACGATAAACATTGTTGAGTTGGAGGACAATGAGTTGGGAATCGAGTAATACGCTAAGGTGACGAATATGTTGGTGAATGTCCTTGGCAAGGAGGTCAATTACGACTATGTATTCTGCTTGGTTGTTGGTTGTTGAGCCCAGACATATGTCGCTAAGTGGAGCAGTTCATGTGAGGGGGTATAGAGGGCCGAAGTGGCCAAAGTGAGATTCTATGTCCAATGGCTAGATCCGTCGGCGTAACCGATGTGGTAGGCCGATGGAGGATTCATATGTCAATAACACAAATGGTAGATTATACGCAAGGCATGGAGGGAAAAAGAATTAAAAACTCTACAAAAAGTGTACAAAAAGAAAAAGCCTAGTGTAGAATGGCTATGCTCAGGCGTAAAATTTCTTTAAGTACAACCTGTTGACGAGTTATTTGAGAGGGTGGCCTTCGGGAGAGGCCAGGATGTATGTGCCTTTAGCAAGGCAATGTTGGATAATGTAAGTCCATGCCATAATGAATCAAATTTACAATGGCTGAGGGTATCGTGAGCGATATCGTAAGCAAGGAAGAGGTCGCCTTCGTTGAATGATTGAAGGTTGACATGGCTATCAAAGGTGGCCTTTGACCACTTTTTGGTTGCTTCATTGTTGTGTAAGGAAGACCGATGATCTTCATCCAATGACTCTAAGTTCAACAAATGTTGTTCCATTGGAGCAGTGTCGGGTAATAGCTCAATAGCGGTGTGTAAGGTGGGGATTTCGCACTCGATGGGGAGAGTGGCCTCAACCCCATGGACAAGATGAAATGGTGTGAAACAAGTGGAAATTTTAACTACTGTGGGATAAGCCCATAGTGCGGAAAACAACATATGGTGCCAATTGGTCTTATGTTTGCTAACCGTGCATTGCAACATGGTTTTGAGGACCTTATTGACCACCTTTACCTATCCGTTGGATTGAGGGTAGTATGGGGAGGCGAACTCGTGGGAGAATCCTAAATTGGAGGAGAGTTTGAGGAAAATATCATTCTCGAAGTATTTCCCATGATCAAAGACTAAATGTAGTGGGAATCCGAAGCGGGGGATGATGTGGTTAAAGAAAAAATGCGCTGCAGTGTCAGCGATGTTTTTGAAGGTGGGAATTGCTTCACCCCACTTGGTGAAGTAATCGAATGCTAGGACGATGTATTTGTGTCCATTTATAGATGGAGGGTTGTAGGTCATGAAGTCTATGCCGCATTTGCAAAAGGGGCCGACAGTAATGACTAGGTGGAGAAGAGAAGGTGGTGCTCTTGATTTGTTGGCATATAGATGACATTTGTCACATCGCTTCAAAGCGTGGATGCAATCATGAAACAATGTGGGCCAAAAGTAACCTATTTGAATGATTTTCTGGGCAGTGGACATCCCTGAGAGGTGGCCACCGTAGGCGTTTCCATGGAAGTCATTCAAGAATCTATCGGCTTTGTTGATAGTCAAACATCAATGAAGTATGGGGTCAACCCCTTGTCGATATAAGATATCACAGATAAGGAGGTAGCGAGGGGCTTGGTGGAGAATACGTCGACAATCATCCTGGGAGAGGTGGTTTTCGAACTTCTATGTTCGGAGGTAGACAAGGAGATCACCGTACCAAGGATCATCCGAAGGGATGAAAAAGAGATGTTCGTTGGGGAAGTTGGTATTGGTGGGAGAGATAGTAGTATCGGAAGTAAATTCCGTAATGAGTTCGACAAGGAAGAGGGCTTTCTTGCTCTTCGGTGTTGAAAATTTGAGGTCGTACTCCTGAAGGATGACGATCCATCGAGAAAATTTTCCATTAATTTGTCGACGACTGCACAAGTATTGCATGGGGTTGGAATCTGCTATGACCTTGGTAGTTCGAAGCAGGATGTAATGGCACATTTTCTGGACTGCAAGGACCACTGCAAGGGAAATTTTCTCTTCATGATTGTATTTCAAGGGTGGCCCTGAAAGATTTTTACTAATGTATTAAATTACATGATCATGGTCATCATCCCCTAATTCGACGAGAACTCCTGCCACTGAGACGACTAAGGATGATAAGTAGAGGATATAGTCGTGGTCATAATCATGTGGGCTAATCAATGGGGTGCTAGAGAGTGCTTCTTTAAGACCATCAAAAGCATTTTGGGCATGTTCATCCCATTGGAATGGGATATTGTTCCATAAGAGGTGAAGGAGACTGTGTGAACGAGTGGCGTAATCAGGGACAAAGAAGTATAAAAAGTTAGCTTTTCCTTGTAATATTTGCAGCTGGCATAAATTCTGAGGGGGGGGGGGGATTTCTGTGATGGCTTGGACCTTGAGGGGGTCCACTGTGATGTCGTGTTGGGAGACGATGAACCCAAGGAGGCGTCCAACAGTGACACATGATACACACTTGAGAGGGTTCAAGCAGATATTGTACTGACAACACCTATGAAAGACAATGCGTAAGTCATCGAGATGTTGAGTTCCCTTCTTGGATCGAGCGGTGAGATCGTCCAAGTAGGTGAGGATGATTTGAGCTAGATCATGAAAAATGTATGTCATGGCGCGTTGAAAAGTGGCACTAGCATTCTTGAGGCCAAAAGGCATGACACAATATGAAAAAGTACCCCAAGGGGTAGTGAATGCGGTTTTGTATTGATCGGTTGGGTGAATCTAAATTTGGTTGTAGCCAGAGAAATCGTCCATGAAGGACAAAGCCTCGTGGTCGACACAATCTTCAATAATTTGGTCGATAAAGGGCATTGGAAAATTTTCTTTGGGACAGGCGTGATTGAGATCGTGAAAGTCCGTAAAGACATGAATAATACCCTATTTTTTGTTAACAGGGACGGGGTTGGAGACCCATGACGTATATGTGATGGGGTATATGAACCCTCTAACGTGTAATTTGTCAATCTTGGCTTTGATGGATTTCACTTTGGATGGGTGTAATGGACGTTGCTTTTGTCGTACAGGGGTAATATCATGCCATGTGTCTATACGATGTTCGACAAAAGAGGGATCGAGGCTGGGCATCTCTGTGTATGACCAAGCAAAAATGTCCCAGTATTCCTGGAAGAGAGATTTGTAAGCTATGAGCTCTTCAGGAGAGCATGCAACAATGATGGTGATTTCCTCTATGATTCCAGGTTTGATGGAAATATCGATTTTGACGGTGGGGGAAATGTTGGCCATGTTTCCTTCTCCAAAAGCATGGGGGGCAGGGATAGGGTTATTAAACCAATCTATGCCCTGATGGGAGAAAGTCTTTAGTTTTGATTGCGTATATGGGGTTTTTTTTGGGAGGCATAAAGGATTCCTGTGAAAGAAAGAGCACTCTGTGATGGAGTGGATCCCATGGGTAATCGGGGGTAGTTAATTCCTTGATGATGTTTTCATCATAGTGGAACTGTCGAGAATATAGGGGATTAAGGGGAGTAACATTGGTGACTATCATCGTGTGGTTGGCTTCTAGTGGTAAAGAATTAGGGGGAATGACGTAAGGGGGTTGTGATGGTTTGCTTGACATAAACCAAATATTGAGGTATTGTGGGTTGAAAATGGTAGTCGGGCGTAAGATTTCCGTGGGGAAATGGATTGGAGAATTGGGGGGGTTTGGGGGGAAATCCTCCTCTAGGATATCTATGAACCATGGAGGAGTGGGAAGTACCTCATACTTCGGAGAGAAGATATAAACCCTATATGGACAGGGAATAGGGGGGACAAATGGCATCACCAGAGGTGTGGTGATGGGAGGATTGGGAATAAGGGTCAATTGACAACCCCTATATTCAATAATTGTGGGACACTGGTAGGTGAAGTGATCTAGTGATTCATAGAGAGATCAAGGACATTTCATACGTTCTTTGATTGAGGTCATGACATAGTGGATGTCAGTGACATGTGTTTGAGATGATGTGGATGGAAGGGGTTCTTGCTGAAAGATCTGGCATACTGCCGTTAGCGTCTGTCGAAATTGAGGTAATGTCGAGCAATGGTGGGTGTAATGGCCATACTCTGAATAGATGGCACATGCGAATTTGGTTCGCATCCCTTTGCTACCTATATTAGGGGGTGCAGTGGTAGTACCAGAGGGAGTGATGAGTGGTGTCGTTGCTCGAGGGAGTTGAATTAAATTGCGTAGCTGGGGAAGAGATGGGCATTTATTGGTGGGGTGTCCATCTTTCTTGCATAGTGCGCAAGGAGGATGAACTCATGGGGGAAGTGGAGCAGTGGGATCTTTATTATTCCATTTTCCCCCAGCTGTAGTAGTGGTGCTAGTGAGTGGGGGTGAGGGAGGTGTGGTTGGAGTAAGCATTGGAATCTGTGTCAAGATTCCTTCGGTTTGGAGAGGGAGGGATGGTTGAGGGACCATCGCAGGTGGATGTAGATACCATACTAATATTTACAACACCATATTGGGAAGGGTAAGCATTGCAGGTACCTGGAAATCTTGTATGCCTGGTGGGGGGTAAAAAAAAGGGATTTGAGTAATGGCTTGGGGAACTATCTCCCAAATCGGGATGTGGCCCTGGAGGAGGGTGAAATCGGGAACAGGGGGAGATGAAGATTTATCAAGGGATTCCTAAGGGAGGAGCTCTACAATGAGTGGGACATTAGATAGTAAAGAAGTTTATGTGGAAGAAAATGTATCTCCAGTTTCTATGCCATTGGATGAAATGACACATACTTGTGCTGAGGGATGTATGAGCGATGGTGCTCCATGGTGTGTCCCTAACAAGGATGGGTATTTGAAAAATACGGGACCCATATCGATGAGTGGGTAGGCATAGGGATTAGTGTGGACAAAAGGTAATATGTTATCGATGTTTGAGGAAGGGTTGGGCTCATAATGTGACACTTGGTTGATGGTGACAATCTTCCCATTGTGGGGGAACATCATTGTGTGAAACACAGAAGAGGCCATAGCCTTCATAGCATACATATAGCTACGTCCGAACAAGATGTTGTAATCGAGCGGAGAGTCAATAACTTCAATGTTAATGAGGATAGTCTTGCAAACTAGTTCAACGGGGACGGTTTGAAAGAGCCCTTCAGGAGAGGATGGGCATCCATCATAAGCTCTGAGAGTGATGGCAGATGGTATAAGCTTCGGGGAGCCAAGTTTTTTCCATACGGTTTTGGACATGACGCATGTGGATGTACCTTCATCAATGATGAAACGGTGAACTGTGATGTTCCAGATTTTAACCGGTATTTGGAAAGCGACCAAAGCGGGGAGACAGGGTTCCCCACTATCAAGATCAAATGTGATGAGTCGAGTATCAACAGGGTCGACTGCCCCCAGGGTGAAGAGTAATGACTTTTGCTGAGTAGGAAAGGTTTGAAGGACTTCTAAAATTGATATGGCAACAAGAGATTGTGCCAAGTCATCGACCATATATAATTGTGTTCCGCCCTAGCTTGAGGGTTGCTAACATTCCGACGTAATGGGATGCGAGGAATATGAAGGGGTGTTTCAGTATTAGGGCAGGGAATCATCAAAGGTGGTCCAATTGTGACTGGGGCTGATTTCGAGGTAGTGGGAATAGAGTCAGGGGGTGCACTATATTGATGGCTGCACGTTTGTAGAAGAACTTCTTCCTCGCTAGTGAGGAGGATAGTGCAGTCTGTAGGACTGCCAAGGTTTGGATATTGTCCGATCTGTGGTGGGGCAGGATGCCTCTCTTATTGGGTGTTCATCACCCCTTGGTGTGGAATGGGGTTTTTCAACATGACTGGGGGTGGTTGTTGGACATATTGTTGAGGGGCTTGCAGCGGGGCAGGTGGTGCTGGGGGACATGGTCCATTTTTAGATTCTTTCATCCGTTTAAAGTCATTGATTTGAGGGAAATGGTGAGTATAATGGCCATACTCATCGCAAAGGGCATAAGGGAAGTTTGTTTGAAGATTGTTGTTATTATTTCCTTGACGTTTGTTATTATTGCCCCATTGGGGGTTTTGGTTCCCCTGATTCTGGTTGCCCTCAACAGATTGGTTATGTTGGGGGTGATTCCCTCCTGGTCCGGTATTATTATTGTTTCAATTTTTTCCTTTATTTTTGGAATTATTCAACTGATGGGTTAGATTTTCCATATTTAGTTGTTCAAAATTTTGATATTGCTGAATGGGAGAGGGCTGAACAAAATTAACTCTAGCGTGTGGGTGTCCTTGTGGTGGAGCCATGGGCTGTGGAGGGCCAGCAAATGGAAAGTACAGGTTATTTGATGGCAATGGTCCATAGGGTACATAGGAAAGCATAACGCTTTCACTAGTTATTAGGGTGTAAGCTAAGGTGGAGGGGGTACCAGAACTTGGTTGGACAACTGGGCATATTGTGGGTGCCGACGGTGGTCCACTTATGGGTGGAGGAAAGGAAACAGGGTATGGTTGTTGATAAGGGGGAGGAGGATAATAAGGAGGTCCTCCATATATCGACGGATATTGAGGTGTTCCATACAGCGGTGGTTGTTGGAGGTGTGGATTGTGGTGTGTTGTGGTACCAATCAATCCATCTGCTAAGTGAGACATCCCAAGTTTGTCCTAACCATATGGCACGGGTCTCGGGGCATCATGTAGTATTGTATATAAGTATCCTGACTGTGAATAAATGAGTTTGAACTATTGAGCCTTGCTGATGGCTTCTTCTTTAGATTGGGGGAAGGTGGTGACCACATCCTTGGCAAGGAGGGAAACAAGTGATTTGAGAAACCAATTGAGGCATTGTTTCTTGGTGGCTTTAGCTTTGCATAGACTACGTCGCCGACACCATTCATGAATGTGGTCAACGCTGTGTGTGGAGAAGGTTTGTTTAAACTCTGAGAGCAGTTCGAGACCATTGTCATGATGGATTGGTAGTTGAAAGAAGGTCAAAAATGATTTTGCCAAAGATTCAAAGGTCACATGGGACCCATATTTTTATTCTACATACCACTTGGATGATGGGCCTGTGAGCGTGCATTGGAATAACCTCAATCAGAAGGAGTCGTCCATGATGCTGTTTGAAGAGAACCATAAGTGGAAGGTCATGATATGGTTGGTTGGGTCATCTCCCACTTTTCCTTCAAACTTGGGGATGTCTGAAGGTAGTTTGGTAGGAATTGTAGGCCATGTGGGGTCGTGCAATATAGGATCAATGGTGAGTTTAGTTAGATCCGATATGTTGAGGGAAGCCAAGTAGGGAATATATGGTGGTGGTGGAGGATTAGTTCCAACCATGGTGTGAGTGTTTTTTGTACCTGAACCTTGAGGGGGGTTAGGTGGGGTTGTACTTCCTCCTTGGGAAGAAGTGTACCCCCAACTTCCTTGTAAAGGGAAGCGAGTGGACGGTTGACCTTGGGAAGTGGACCCAAGTAAAGTGGAACTAAGCAAAGAAGATCCCAATATGGTAGCACTCACAGGGGTGTGAGAAGGTGGAGCCAATGAGTTGGCAAGAGTAGGAACTCCCCCTAGAATGGGAGAGAGATTTAACAAGCGTCTAGAATGACAAGGATTCTATGGGTCCCCTATGATGTCCGACTAGCAAAGTGGGTGTGTGCAAATGGTGATGAGAGCAATAAATGAACAAGAATATTTGTTATAATTTTTGGACCTTCACAATATATATCACAATCGCATGTAATCAAAAGAGCATCATACATAGATCAATTGATAAATAGGCATACATGTGGGTAGGTAGATTTTGTTTGCGTGGGAGAAAAAAGAAAACAAATGCTCGTGTCCTAAAAGACATAACATCCTTCCTCTCAAAATAGCACTGGACCTTCCAATAACACTCCACAGTGGGGTCTGAAGCCACTGGAAGAGGAACTAGTGAAGGATGACACAATCAGTTATAATGAGGGGTAGAGGGGGCATATCCCTAAAGAGCTGGCGATATTTCCCAATAGCCACACAAAATTTGATCAAGGTGCAGTTGCAGCCCACAATTGCTACCTGGGTAGATGTCCTAACATTTGGTCACTAGGTACCTCGGTCAAAGTGCAACATTTAGATTTTCGGCCTCAGAAATGGGTCACGGGCTGGATCCTGTCTAAGAGGTGGGTGCCTCAAGGGGGGACACACAAAAAAACCAGATCTCGGCCTTCGACCCTTCACGGGTATCTCCCTGCTTTATGGTGTTAGAAACACTTGACTTGGAGGATTTAAAGTTACCTATTTGACCACTTCTACTGTTTGAAGATGTGAGAACTAGATAACG
>ML778411.1:290054-323700 GCA_009831015.1 Picea engelmannii
ATATTACAATTTGCATAGAATCAAGATTAAGAAGGCTATGGGCCTTCAACAGATCACAAAACCTTTACAATGTATGATTTTCAAGACAAATGCACGGGTCAAAGAGTAGACATAGGTGCATTTGGCGCCAATGCGCAAATAAAAAAATCACCTTTTGACGCAAGTGCACATAATGCATTGAGAAACACAATGAGTTTGGCGCACGTGCTCGAAAGATGCGCCTGTGGGTTAAAAAACCCGTGCACTTTTTGTTACATGACTAGGAAGAAAATTTCGGATGAAATTCTCTCATCTCAGATCTGAATTTAGCTTTTTGCAGGCATGCATGGGCCGATTATGGTTCCTACAAGTTAAATAAACCAAAAAGAAGTGATCAAACAACCCAAATGGGGAGGAAATTGATACCTATCCCCAGTGGAGTCGCCAATATGCTGTGTCCCTTTCATCACCTAAGTGAGCAAAAGAAGAACACCTACAAGTCCAGTTGGGTTAGCTAGACAGGACATAAATGAATGCAAGAGTTAGAAACATCAAGCATAAGAAATAATCAAACAACTAAGATAATAACAATAAAATAAACTAAACTAGAGTGCATAAGGGAAATAGAACCAAAACAAATAAACAACATTCATGCCACCAATAGATAAGTTGTATTAGTGGGAAAACACCAAAGAGAAAGGGAGACTTATGGGTCTCCTCTTCCTCCAAGTGAGGGCTCTTGAACCCCCAATGATTGAGCTCTTCTTACAAATAACAAAATAGAAGGAAATGGTGAAGAAATCCAAAGCTCATTCACTCAAGAGGTGATGTGATTGGCTAAATGAGATGATGCTTGTATGCTCTAATGAGGAAAGAGGTTCCTCCAAGAGAATATAGGTAGCATAATAATACAAATGAATTCTTGGAAATGTAGTGCACCCATGGCCTCTTTTAGCAAAGTTTTGAGGCATTATTCAACGAGTCCTTAGTGTGAACAAGGGGATCTTTAGGGAACCCTTAGGTCTTTGACCAACCCCCCACTCATATTCAACTCGGATTTGGGTGTCAAATCAACTTGGGAGATGAACCAAAAGTGGGTGGAAGGCCGACCAAAATCATAAATGTGTCGTTTTGAGGTATGCACAGATTTTTGTTTCCACAGTCTCGCATTGGGCGCATGTGCATTTTTTTTGATGCTTTCGATTGGCACACATGCATGCGCTTCCTTTGTATCCTTAGCGCATGCTGATTTTATAACTAGTTGTATAGTTTTGTGCCCTTTGGAAATGCATTTTTGAAGCCGTGGGTGAACTAATAGGTGTTTGGAGATGCTGGATTCCTGTAACCATTTGCAGACTAAATTTGAGTGATAACAGGTAGCATGCTCTAGCCTGTGGGTGGTTGGGGATGTTACAATTTTGTATCAGAGCTTCTTGTTGAAACACCGGGCCGGTATGGGCCGGGTCTCTTGGTCAGAGTCTCGTGGTTACATATCGAACTATGACCATGGATATGAAAATCTCAGAATATATGCATGAGTTAGATCACCAGAGACCCATTGTAAGGAGTTCGAAGGATCGTGATCATCCCCTTCGAATTCATGAGCGATCACCACTGTAGGATCGAGAGAGATCCAGGATCATTGGATTAGAGGACAGGGGAAGAGGATTCGTCCAATGAAAAGGAAGAAAGAGTTAAGTTCACCATCGTTAAATCCCATTAGAGAGAGATATCAACGGACAACCAACATTGCGGGGAACCAAGTTGCACGGGAGATAATTCCTCAAGGCGGTCCCACAATCCAAACAATGGTTCCACTGAGGGGTTACGTGGTAGCGTCAGGAGAATTGCGGGACAAAAAGTGGGTTACTCCAAACCATTGATGCGTGCCCCCACAAATTGAAAGGCATGCAGTGATGTGACTTGCTAGTGCTCGATCATCGAAACTACAAATAGCCAAAGTAGAATAGGACACACGTCGATCCATAGGAGGACACACGTCAACTGATTGTGTGCATCGAGTGAAAGCACTCTGAGAAAGAGCGAGCGAGGAGAAGTTGAGAATTGAGATTTCTGAAGCCCAGAGATTCGAAGTGAATCTCAACCATCCGATCCAGGAGGACACGCGACAGAAATCCACTCACTTCAGGGAAATGAGAAGGTTGGAAGTTGAGATTTATAAAATCCGAAGACTCGAAGAAATTGTAGCCGTCGATCCATGGGAGACACATGTCAGTAGATCGTGAGCTTCATATAAAAACATTTTGGAAAAAGTTGAGGTTTGAGTTTTTCGAAGTCTGAAGGCCCGAAAGAATGACAACCATTGATCCTTGCAGGGGTAAATCCCGAATCCCCAAAGCCCAAAGATCTGAAGGGGTGGGTCACGATGACGTCACTAGGAGGTGATGTGGACCCCAAAATTTTCGAAGTGACATGGCTTGTGAACGTCACCGGGGATGACATGGACACATGGGATGTGCGCCATGTGTTAGTAAGTTTTGAGAATGCGGATGATTGAAATGTCAGCTAGGACATGACATGTGTCACCCACCTGATTGGACCACGTGTTTGCTTCCAGTATTTCACCATGTGGTGATAGATCGTGCAATCCGGAGACTTTGAACTCCAGTGGGGAAATATGTGATAGGTTGCATTGGGTCGAAACTCCCGAAGGCCTGAAGGATGGAGTACATATCGACCGTTGATTCCAAAAGACACATGTCAAAGGATCGTCGACTTCAGGTGAAAGAACTCCAGGAGAAAGCGCAGGAGGAAAGTTTTGAAAGTTTTGAAGCCCAAAGGGCTAAAGTGATTCATAGCTGCTGATCTGTGGGAGGACACCCGTCGACAGATCATGAACTCTGGGTAAAAGTGTTCCAGGAGGAGGCAAGCGAGGAAAGTTGAGACTCCCAAAGCGCAGAGTCCCAAAGTGGATCTCGATCATTGATCATGAAAGAGGACGAGGACTATTGATCCGGTCCTGGCTGGAAGTTACAAAGTCCCGAAGCTCTGGACAAACGTTTTTTCAGCTGGCGCAGGTTCATTGCCATGGTCATATGCAGATTGAGAGCTGAGGGAAGGAGGGCTAAGGTCCGAATTGGTTGTCTTCGAGACATAAAAGTGCTAAGGAAGGATTTAGCTGTGGTCTCTAGTCGTGGTCACCTAGGAAGGCAGTTTGAAGGAAGAGCCTGCGTAGGATAACATTATGTGTGAGCCAAGGATAACATGACATTGTTATTTTTGGAGAATGGGGCTATGATCTCCATGAAAAAAGAAGAAGAAAGAGACCTGTAGCATGGTTTGACAATTTTGTTTATCATATGCATAATTCTAACAAAATGGTCGCTTGCACATTTTGCAAAATTAAGGGGCTTAAGAACATCAACTCAGGATGAGTATTGAAGAAATGGAAGAAGGCGAGGGAGCCTCCAGTCATGATAAGGAGGCCGAAGGCCAAAATACCAGAGTTGGTAATGCAGAGACAGATTCCAATGGATGCAAGGGAAAAGGAGAACATGAAACATTAATAGAAATGGTAAGAATCCTGAAGATGGAAGTGCAGAGCTACAAAGAAGACAACGAGAGACTGATGAGAGATCAAAGTCATATAAATTCTTGAGTGCTGCAGAGCTTAAATCAGTTGCAGAGACAAACTAAGAAGGGATAAAAATCAAGACAAGAGGAAGAAGGTAGGTACCATGAAAGAAGGGATGATCGTGGAAGAGTTGGTTATTCCAGAAGGGCTAGTAGAGCTCATGGAAGCCACTCACCTCCTTACTCAGAAATAAAGTTTTATTCATTGGATGATCCTGTAAGTAGTCCAGAGGTGTCTTCTGTCAGACACCAAAGAAGGAAACAAGAGGTAGATAGTTTGCAAGGAGAGATAAGGAAGCTCAAGCCACCTTCCTTTGAGGGTGAAAGAGAATGGGAAGATAATGTCGAAGCATGGTTGCTTGGGATCCAAGATATTTTCAATTGCATAACTATTCATCCAACCTGGAAGCCATGGTTTCCACCTACCATTTACATGGGAAGGATGCAATGTGGTGGGACCAACTGAAGCAAGTAGAAAATGTTAATGAAAGTAGGATCACTTGGAAGCAGTTCAAGAAGTACTTCCAGAAGGAGTACCTCTCAGAGCATTTCTATGACAAGAAAATGCAGGATTTCTTTGAAATTAGGTTTGGAAGCATGACTATGGCAGAGTACGAGAAGAAGTTCTTGGGATTGTTAAAGTATGTACGGTTCATTGGTGATGCGAAAGTGAAAATATAGAGATTTCTAAGTGGACTGCCAGCCTTTTATAAGGAAAATATCAAGTATGATGAGCCCAAGACCTTGAACGAAGCCATCAGGAAGGCTAAATACCTGTATGAGCAAGGCTAGGGAAGCGAATCTCTGCAAAAATCTTGGAAGGACAAGAAAAATGCGAAGTCCGATCAGAGGAGGAAAGGATTCAAACCTCCCTTCAATAGGAATGAGCCTAATAGAAATCATCAAGATCAATATGCTAAATGAGATTTCAAGAAGGAATATTCCTTGGGAAAAAGGGGAAGACCACCAATCCAATGCTGGGGATGCAAGGAAGATCACCTGTACAAGGATTTCCCACATAGAAAGGACAGAGTGAAGACTGTGCACAACATCCAAGAGGCTACAACAGTCGAAGATATGGGAAGAATATATGCAGCTTTAAATGATCGACAAGCAAAGTACCAGTCCAATATGATCGAGGTGGAAGGTAAGATCATAAATAAACATTTTTCTATTTTGATTGATTCAGGAGCAAGTCATTGCTACATTGATACTAAGATAGTGGAGAGATTACATTTGGAGAAAAGTAAACTTGGAAAAGAAAGTTTGGTTCAGTTAGCCACTGGAACCAAAAGAAGGATCCATGATATGGTCGGAAGTTGTTCCATAAGTATTAATGGCATGAATACTAGTATTGATATAAATATCGTACAATTGGGGTCTTATGATATTTTGGATGGAATGGATTGGTAGGACAAGCATCATGCTGTCCTAGATTGTCATAACAACATTTACATATCTTGATGGAAATGGAAAACATAGCACTGTGAAAGGAGTTCCAAGACCCATCTCTATAAGGGGGATTTCATCCTTACAACTAAAAAGATGTTTTAGGAAAGGATGTCAATTGTATGCAACTCAAGTGGAAGAGCCATAAAATACAAAGGGGCCAAGACTTGAATATTTCTCGATGCTATGGGAATTTGAAGATGTCTTCCAAGAAATACCAGGATTTCCACCAAGAGGGACATAGATTTCTCAATTGATTTCATGCCAGGAGATTTCCCGATGTAAAAAACACATTACAAAATGAGCACACCAGAGTTAAAAGAATTACAAATGTAGTTGGAGGAATTGTTGAAAAAATGGTACATACGTCCAAGTGTTTCACCTTTGGGAGCACCAATACTTTTTTTCAAAAAGATGGATGGAACCTTGAGGATGTGTATTGAATTTAGACAGCTGAACAAGTACACTATAAAGAACAAGTATCCTCTATCCCGAATTGATGACCTCTTTGATCAGCTAAGAGGAGAAAATATATTTTCAAAGATTGACCCGAGGGCAGGATACCATCAGGTAAGAATCAAGGAAGGAGAAATTCATAAGACATCCTTTAGGACCAAGTATGGGCATTGTGAATTTGTAGTGGTGCCATTTGCACTGACCAATGCAACAACTGTCTTCATGTGCTTAATGAATGGCATATTCAAAAATTATTTGGATAAGTTTGTCATAGTATTCTTGAATGACATACTTATATATTCTAAGTCTGAAGAGGAGCATGGACATCACTTCAGACTGGTATTGCAAGCACTAAGAGAACATCAGTTGTATGCCAAGTTGAGTAAGTTTTCTTTTTATCAAAAGCAAATCCATTATTTGGGACACATTATTTCAGAGTAGGACATAGAAGTAGATCCAGAGAAGATCAAATCGATTAGAGGATGGCCAACACTCAGAAATGTGTCAAACGTCAGATCTTTTATGGGATTAGATGGCTAATACAGAAGGTTCATAGTATGGTTCTCTAAGATTGCTCATCCCATCACTTATTTGCAAAAGAAGGGAACTAAATTTGAATGGACACGCAAGTGTGAAAAGAATTATAATCTATTGAAGGAATTACTTACTAGTGCACCTGTGTTAAAGATTGTTGAACGAAAGGAAAGTTTTGTGGTATGTACATACACATGTAAGGAAGGACTTGGGGGAGTCCTCACGCAAAATGGACATGCCATTGGATATGAGTACATAAAGCTTAAGGAACATGAGAGAAACTATGCCACACATGACTCGAAACTTGCTGCCATTATTCACGCCTTGAGGATGTGGAGGCATTATCTCATGGGGAAGAAATTCTAATTAAGGAAAGACCACATTGTCCTGAAGTATCTTTTTGAACAACCAACCTTGAATGCCAGAGAAACAAGATGGATAGAATTTTTAAGTGAATATGACTTCGATATCAAGCATATCAAAGGAAAGGAGAATAAAGTTTCCAATGCGCTTAGTATACGAGTGCATCTGATGCATGCTACTGTTGTCAGTATGCATCAGTCATACTTGAAGTGTAAAATTTTAGATGGTCTTGTTACAGACCAACATTACCTATAGGTAAAGGAAAACTTACAGAAAGGATATGTACAACAAAAAATAAAGGAGTATGAGATAAAGGAAGACAAATTACTCATGCATAAAAATAGAATCTATGTTCCTAGTTCTGGAGAGCTGAGGAATTTGGTATTGAAGGAGATGCATGATGTTCCTTATGCTGGACATCCCAGTTACTAGAAAATAATTACAACAGTAAGAATCTAGTTCTTTTGGCCAGGAATGAAGAAGGATGTTGCTGATTACATCGCTCGATGTATGGAATGTCAGAAGGTGAAGGCTGAGCATAGGCACCCAGCGGGTTTGCTGCAGCCATTGCCAATTCTAGAGAAGAAATTGGAAGTGATCACCATGGATTTCATCACGGGATTACCCAGAACGAATAAGAAACATGATTCAATCATGGTGGTGGTTGAAAATTTAACAAAGGATGCTCATTTTGTGCATGTGAAGACAACACATACATCATATAATATTGCATAAATTTTCATGAAGGAAATTGCTAGGTTGCATGGGATACCTAGGACAATTGTCTCAGATAGAGATAAAAAGTTTACCTCCAATTTCTAGAGGGGATTGTTTAAAGGATTTTGAAAAAATCTAAACTTTAGCACAACATATCATCCCCATACAGATGGGAAAAGAGAGAGGGTCAATAGAATAATTGAAGACATCCTGAGAATGTATGTGATGGATACGTCATCTAAGTGGGAAGATTACTTACACTTGGTTGAGTTTGCATATAATAATGAGTATCAATATTCATTGTGAATGATCCCATTTGAAGCCTTGTACGATAGGAAATGTGATACTCCAGTAAGCTGGGACAACCCAACAGATAGTGTTCTACTTGGGCCGGAGTGGCTCAAGGACATGGAAGACTAGGTGGTCAAGATCAAGCATAATTTAAAGGCAACTTAGGATAGACAGAAAGTTTATGCAGACACAAACATGACAACTAGAGAATTTAAAGTAGGGGATCATGTACTTTTGAAAGTGAATCCCAAGAAAAGATCATTAAAATTGGGTAGTTGTACAAAGATGGCAGCGAGATTTTGTGGTCCATTTGAAATATTAGATAGAATAGGGCCAACTGCATACATGATTGCATTGCCTGCTTCCATGAATGTGCATAATGTATTTCATGTATCTTTACTAAAGAAATATGTACATGACCCTAACCATGTTATTGATTGGCATCTGATTCAGGTAGAGATAGGGGGAGAATTTCAGGTTCAACCAGTACGGGTATTGGACAGAAAGGTAGAAATGCTCCAGAATTGAGTTATAGAGTTGGTAAAAGTTCAGTGGACCTGCTATGGTCCTGAAGATTCTACCTGGGAGCATGAAGATGCAATGCGGGTAGAGTACCCACAACTTTTTGAATAAATTTGAGATTTTGATCTCTAGTTTGTATATGCACAGAGGACAGTGCCAAAATAAGGGGGAGGGGATGTACCACCCCGAGTTTTGAACCCCCATTTTAAATAATGTATTGTTACAATGCTGAGAGGCCAGGGTGTCCAAACAATTATTAAAAGGACAATGTGCCCAAGACATGTAAGGTTTTCTATCATTATTAATAATAAATACATGGTTAGCTACTAGATGGACAATGACTAGATTTATAGGGGGCTATGATTCCACAAGAGAGGGGGATTGAGGGGCTAAGTGTTTATTGCTATGTTAATTACCCTTTTTTTCTAAGGGAGGGGATCAGTTACATGAGATTCTTGGGGAAGGCCATGAGGTTCTTGATCCACCACGAAGTTACTTAAACCCACCTCTGGCCTGATGGGGGGTTTCAACTGATGGCTTGTTCTCTAATTATCCTGTACGTTCATTCATTTCTCTCATGCACTTTCATGCACTCACTTACCCATCCATTGATCCATCCTCACCTGCATCTTGGCTTGGAAAAGGGAAAGGAACTATTGAGAATTAGCCACGGGATAGTTGGCTGTAATGTTCGCTGGTGCAATCCAGCCATGACTTGGGGCTTACATGTCTGAGATGCATTGGCCTATGCCCTGTTTTTCTCACAACTGCGAGTCCTGAGAGTTCCAACATTGAGATTTTGGACCAATTGTGCTAGAGGCCCTGGAAAAAGGAGAAGGACTGCCTGAGGGACTGCGTGGAAGAGAAGGGTGGAGGTCCATTCTCTTGGGTGGTACAGGCTGGGTAGAAGAGAGATGGGTACTTGGATTGTTGTGGGTGTTGGGAAACATGTGAGAGCTGACTGGTTTGGGAACCCAAGTACACTATGGAACTGTCCTTGTGGATTCATAGCCCTGGATCGGGTGTGACACCGCTGTTGAGATTTGGAGCAGTGGTGTCTATGGTTGGGTGGAACGTCCTTGGTCTGCTGCCAGTTGGTGTCGCCTTTTTATAAAGATAATTGCTCTCTGTTGTGATATTATTATCTGTGTATGAATGTATTCTGATGTGTATTTTAATTATCATTTAACTAAATCTTAGATTATGCATGCTTGTTGGATATTGCTGTGCATGTCGCTAAATCTTGTATCTTATGCGTTCTTATTAATTAAAGAAGATATCAGTAAGAGAAAGAAGTCCAAGGGAGGGCTTGAAGGTAGCATGCCCTGGCTTGTGGGTGGTTGGGGATGTTACAAACCCCTTATGTATCAAGAGTTGAAGAAATTACTATATGCCAAGATTATCTTTCAGGTAAGATACCTTGCATGGGTAGCCAATTTGGTGCTTATCAGAAAGAAGTCTGGGGAGATCCGTTTATGTGTGTATTTTAGAAACCTTAACAGTGCATCGAAGAAGGATAACTATCCAGTCCCACTGATGGAACACCTCCTACAGACAATATCTGACTTTGAAATTTTCCCCTCCTAGACGGTTTCTCGGGGTATAACCTGGTCCTAGTTTCAGAAGATGATCAATTAAAAACTACCTTCTCGACCAAGTGGGGAACCTTTTCTTATAAACACATTCCTTTTGGGCTGATTAACACAGGAGAATCCTTCTAGAGGGCCATGGATGTATATTTTCAGGGGTTGATTAAAAAGTGCGTGGTAGTCTATTTAGATGACGTAACAATATACTAAAAAAATAAGGAAGACCACATCCAACATCTGACTCAGATCTTTGAAAGGTGTAGGAAGTATGGAATATCTTTGAACCCTAAGAAAACCATCTTTGGTGTAGAGGAAGGAAAATTATTAGGTCATATCATATCTCAAGAAGGAATTAACATCGAACTTGAACGGATAAAAGTGATAGCTCAACTCCCTTTGCCTCACAATAAAAAGGCAATGCAATCGTTCTTGGGAAAAATCAATTTTGTAAGAAAATTCACTCCTGATTTTTCCAAAACCGTCAAGCCTTTACAAAGAATGATTCACAAATATGCAGAGTTTAAATGGGATGAAGAGAAGAAAGGGGATTTCAATAACATCAAAACTTCCATCTCCCAACCACTACTGTTACAAAGCTCTGATTTCAACAAATATTTTTTCCTTTATACCTTTGCTTCTGACCAATCCTTGGATGCAGTACTTACTCAAAAGGACGATGAAAACAATGAAGCACCAATATATTTTATGAGCACCAACTTCCAAGGAGCCGAACTAAATTATCCTGCTATAGATAAACATGCTTACGTAGTATATAAAGCAGTCAAACATTTCAGATCCTATATCTTGAAGAATCACACCAAAGTCATAGTACCTCATTCAATGGTTTGATATTTTTTCACTCAACATGAGATGGGAGAAAGAAGGGGAAATTGGATGGAATTCATCCAAGAATTTGATCTGGACATAAAACCTGCCAAAATAGTCAAAGGTCAAGGATTGTGTAAATTGGCCGCTGAAGCCCAAGATTTGATTAACGTAGAAGACCCCGGTTGGGAAAATGAGTTGTCATTATGGTGCGGAAAAACCTTATACTTACCTCCCGGGCAAGATTCCTGGTATGGAAACTTATCTTATCTCCTGCATCATGGAACTTGTCCAGGAAACATAAACCATAGAGAAAGGAGAGCCCTCAGGTTAAAATACGCTCAATATCGCCTCATAAATTCTGTGCTTTTCCGCGTAAACTATGATGGAGTACTCCTTAGATGTCTTGAACATGATGATGCAGAAAAGGTACTCAAAGCACTCCATGACGAACCAACAGGTTGACATTTTGCAGGAGAAACCATGGCTCACAAAATATTAAGAGTTGGTTATTATTGGCCTACTTTGTTCAGGGATGCTCTTGCATATGCTAGGAAATGTAAATCTTTTCAAGTGAGCACTGGTAGGGAAAAGAGAGAATCTATTCCACTCGAGCCGATGACCATATCCAGACCTTTCGAGCAAAGGGGAATAAACATCATAGGAAAAAATACCCCCAATTCTTTGAAACAACATAAGTATATCTTTATTGCAACATATTATTTCACAAGGTGGACATAGGCTATCCCTCTCACACATATTAATGAAAAGGTAGTGATCCAATTTTTAGAAAAAAAAGTAATAACAAGGTTTGGCATGCCCTTCGTCCTCGTTTTTGACAATGCTGCCTACTTTTCTTCCACGCACTTGACAAAATTCTCCCTTGATAAGGGGATCATAATAATATATTCTACAAACTATTATCCGCAAGGGAATGGGGTAGCAGAGTCAACTAATAAAAACATGGTGATAATTTTAAAAAATGCAGTTGTTGAAAATCAGAGAAATTGGCATAATTTACTTCATAATTCCCCGTGGGCCGATAGAGTAACACCTAAAGAAGCCATAGGAAAATCTCCGTACTTTCTAGTATATGGGAAAAAATCCATTCTTCCAAACAGATTGTACCTTCCATCTTTACAACTTTCCCATGCATCAAGAGTTCAACCCTCATCCACTCTACAAAAAAGTATTGATACCCTTCTCATGCTAGATGAAGAAAGAGAAAAGGATAAAGTTAGGTTCACCTCTCATCAATGGGTAGTTAAAAGATGGTTCGACAAACATAAGGCAAAATATTTTTTTTTTGAAGTAGGAGACCTAGTCTTGAAGTGGGATAAAGAAAACAAGTCCAAAGGAAAACAGTCAAAGTTGAAAAATCTATGGCTCAGACCTTTTCAGGTGGCTGAGAAGATCGTGGCAGGCACATACCGATTGAAAAATCTGAGGTGCGAATCCGACACCCTCCAGGTGAATGACCATGCCTTAAAAAATACTTCTCCTAAAAAACAAAAAAGAAACAAAAAAGTGTCTTTTGATGTTTTGTTTGAGTTTCTTTTTCTTTTTAGCATACATTTTGATCAGGATGAGTGTGTGGGTTTAGGGAAGACTGACTGCAAACTCCTTTTTATTGTCTTTCTTTTTGCTTTTTATTTTCTTTTAATTAGGTTGTGTTTTGTAAAACAATGGTTGGTTTTAATAAATATAGTAAAACAAACTATGCTCCCGACCTACACTCACATGCAAAATAAGAAACGTCGGGCAAGTGAAATTTTCCAAAAAATCATATTTGTCTTTGTAAGCATACTACCTGGGGAAGCAATGAAATATCTACCTAGTGGTCTGATAATGCTAAATGGAAATATGTCTAGACGGAAAGAATCACATGTACCCATGGAGAGAGCAAGGAAAAAGCTCCACCTTAACACTTTCACCTTGTCAAAAACAAATATCCTCCTCTTCGACTCACTCTTGGAATTTCTACCAAAAGAAAATGATCTATATTAAAAGGAGTGCAAATTTTGAGAGGGTATGTAGATAACTCCGCTGGGGCTATGGATGCTCACTAGCAACGAAGCAAGGTCTGTGATGTCGGGGTGACTCCGTCGGGGCAATGGACACTCGCTGGCAGTGGAGAAACATCATAAGAAAATGAATGATAGCTAAAAGGCCTCACGCTAGTGGACGCCCTACCCGGATCTTGTCTAGAAAGGTCATGGATTGAGGTTAAAAGGAAAGGGGGTGGTAAAGCTAAACCACACAGGCAGATCCAGATTTGTGAACCCAGGAACTTGTGTACACATTGATAGAAAAGGTTCTATTGAAAAGGAATGGAATAAAGCCAGAGGATTTCTCAACCAATTTTCATAGGTTAAGAATGAGGGAAGGATCATAGATTCTATTTTCACCTAGAGAATCACTAGTTTTTGAGCACTCAACACACCCTAAATTGTTTTGCGAAATTTCTTTCTTTTTGGGCACCACTTATCATTTTTTGAATCAAAGTCAGTATTGTGGGATGGATGAATTTATATGTTGTTATTGATTCTTGTTATTCTTTTTTGGATTGAAGTTATTGATGGATTGATCTTTTAGTAACATGAAATGAAAGCCCTAAAATGTACATGAATTTAACTTTTTCAACGACCGTTGATCGACAATTTCTGGTCTATAATACAGTTCTTTAACATATCCGATACGTTTTCGGCATCGACGACATCCCAGATATAAATAAAAAATGAGGATGACCATGGAAAAACGCCAATCACCAATACATTTTTGGCATCGACGAACTCCAAGGGTCGAAATGAAAAAAAAATTGACCGACACAAATTGCCGATCGCTGATCGTCGATACGTCTTCATCATCGATAGGATAGGACGTTGTAGCCAGGGATGTTTGTTTGAAGAAAGTCACCGATGCCGAAAAATGTTTCTCACGAAAAGGTCAAAATCAATAAGCCATGTGTCTTTGTTGTGTTACTAGTCCGTATGACTCAGTCTGTTCCCCACGTCATCATTTGAGGTCCCCCCGTGTCATATTTGTACTTCCATGTTAGTATTTCCACGTCAGTGTTGTACGATAGTTTTAGTCGGCATCAGAACTTTTTCCTAAAGGTATCAATGAAACATGTATAAGGAAAAATACCGATGCCGATTCACTCTTTTACTATCGACAGACTGATAGGTCACCAAACATCGAGGTTTTTCGTCAAACCTTCGTCATTCTACACCGGAAACCCTATCTGATCCGTGTTGTTGTTCCATTCAAAAGACCTCATTTTCTTTTTTCCCGATGTCGATCATACTACTTTCTTGTGAAAATGAAGAGGCCTGGTGATTTGATGGGACACCCATAGCTGAGGTAAGACATTTCTACATTTTGGTAGACAAATTAAATTTTCGCGCAACCAACACCACAATCCTGTGCGCCAGGCAACCATTGGAATTTGAATCCGTCGATGAACTACGAAAACCCGCTCCTGCACCACCAACTTGTGTTGCATTTAATCCTAGGCATGGTGCAGATTCTATAATAGATTGCACATATCGCATTTACACTCCCAAATTTAAGACTTGATGCGAAAAGGTAAGTATACGTTTTATTTAAATTTACAAGGTCATACCCAAACATGATAATTCATTCAAAAATCACTTGTCCCATGAAGTAGATGAGGGAGTAAGAGAAAGTGTCTAGGAGGTTATAGTCCGATCCATGACTTTGATTACCAGTAAGACCAGGTTAATTTCTTGCAAGCAAGAGGAATATTCCTCCAAGAAAGCCAACGACCAGATGCTCACATAGAACTCCCAAAACGAAGGAATCAAAGGTCGGCGAAGGGTCTACACTGGGTGCTACAAGAGAACTTGATTTTTTCTCAAAGACAAAATCAATTATCCTCACATCCACCAAAAATAAATTTTCCCAACCTCTGGCATTTGATGACACAAAGAAGAGAAATGGATCTATAATGGTGATCCCGCATTGGGGAGACTTGTATAGCAAAATCATCCAGGAGGATTACCTGGAGTTAACACCCCACAACAAATTGTATGTTAGAATATTGGATGATCATCTGTTTTCGAACATCATGAGATCACACCTACACAAGGTGGCTTCTCAGACCCCAGTTCTGCTCTGTATTGAGACTCATCAATCTAGACAACTTTGTCTTGATGTGATTTTTTCCAATTTTGCTCTGTTTGGGAGATAACCATTTTTTGTCTTGGAGGAAATGTAAAAGGGAAAAATTGGAAAATTTAGATTGTTGCAAAAGTCGGAGAGAGTGTCAGATGCTAAATCTGAGAGTTGTTGTGTATTAAAAGTCATGAATACTATAAGCGATCAATATAAATTTTTTCTGGTTCTCACCATATTTTTTCTACAATAGGTAGAAGTCAACCCTTGAGATTTTTGGTACTATTAAAATAGGTGCAAAAATGAGTAAAACTATTGATTTCAGAAATCCATAAATCTCATCTCTGAAATCAGATTGAGGCATGGGTATAACCATTAGAAAGATAATTTAGAAGGGAATATGTTTGAAGGTTCAGAGTTTTTATTTGTTTAGCAATGATCCTTTGAGAAATCCTGGAAAAAGGGGTATGTAGCTTAAATTCATGACAATTATATAATATGGTTAACTCCAACAAATGATTGTTACATGCACATTCCTTGTCTAATTGGACGTACATGGCACATATCTGGTCACTATATGAGGAATATAGATATGGATGATGCTCAAGGTTCTTACATCCATGAGGATGATATCCAAGGTCTACATCTAAGCATGATGCAAAGACCGAGTGCAATGGGCATAGAAGCAAAGTGGAGCTAGGAGAGTTGGTTGAGACTATGAGAAGTCTGCAAAAGGAAGTGTAGAGGTATAGAGAAGAAAATTAAAGGATGATGAGGGCCGATGAAGAGATACTACAGAGTTTTAATATGTTTTAGAAGCAAGTCAATAAATATCATGTCACAAAGAAAGCATCTAGTGCAAGGAAAGAAACAACATCTAGATCTCATGACCATGGGGGATCTAGGTAGTCAAGGAGTATGAACAAACATCATCGTCATTCACTAGGACACTATACTAGAAGGGAAAATTAACATTAAAGGTCAAAGAGTAGCCGTAGTGTGTCCCCTGTCATAAATAAAAAGGAGGCTTTAGGTAGATATTTTGCAAGGAGAGCTCATGCAAATAAATACACCATCGTTTGATAGAGAAAATAAGACAGGAGAATATGTTGAATCCTACTTGTTGGGCATGAGAAAATATTTCTAGTTGTATGATTACCCATCCAATGTAGAATCCAAGATTGTAGTCTACGATCTTCAGGGAAAAGCATCTATGTGGTGGAATAAAGTCAAGCACATTGATGAAAAGAGAATTTCCTGGAATCGATTCAAGAGATATTTCCAGTAGCATTACTCGTCAAATAATTATTATGAAAATAAGATGAAAGATTTCTTTGAACTCAAGTTGGGGAGCATGAAAATGGATGAATATGAAAAGAAGTTCTTTGATTTTCTAAAGTATCTGGGCTTCATAAACGATGAGAAATTTAAAATCCAAATGTTTCTACGTGGGTTACCCTCCTTCTACAGTGAAAAGATACAATATGACAACCCCAAGACTTTGGAGGAGGCCATAAGGAGAGAAAATCATCTTGATGAGAAGAGTAGAGGAAGACTAGCTTTCCAAAAGGCTTGGGATGACAAAAATAAAGGAAATATGGATCAGAGAAAGAAGGGATTCAAGTCACCTTTCATCAGGAATAAATCTCAAGCATATCAACAAGAAAAATCAATAGAAGGTGAACATAAAATGACAGATTACTTGGGGAAAATGCCAAGGAAGCATCCTATAAAGTGTTGGGGATGTGAATGAGATCTCTTGTATAAGGATTGTCCTCACAAGGGGGATATAATGAGGACTATGCACACTATTTAGGAAGCTGATATATTGGACGATGTGGGAAGGAGCATGCCAATTATTTATGCAACATTGGACACAACATAAGAAAACTAAAAATTTCACATGATTGAGGCAGAAGGTAACATTGATAACCAATCCATAACTATTTTGATTGATTCTAGAGATAGTCACAACTATATAGATCCAAAAATAGTTGAAAGGTTTAAATTGAAAACATGTAAACATGAAAAGTCTTGGTTGGTTCAACTAGCCAATGGAACTAAGAGGAAAATTAATGAACTTGTCAAATATTTCCCCGTAAGCATGAATGGATTTGAAACTAAGGCAGATTTAAACATCACACCACTTGGGTCATACGATTTCTTAATTGGTATGGATTGGTTGGAAAAACATCATGTTGTCCAAGATTGTTACAACAAGGCTTTCACATGCCTTAATGAAGAAAGAAACTCAAGGATGGTGCAAGGTATTCCAAGGTCTATATCCGTTAGAGAGATTTCATCATTCCAGCTGAAAAGGAGTTTTAGGAAAGGATGCAAAATATATGCAGCGCATATGGAAGAGACATAAAAGGATAAGGAGCCAAGTCTAGAATATTATCCAATACTAAAGGAGTATGAAGATGTCTTTTTGGATTTTCCAGGATTTCCACCCAAGAGAGATATTGATTTATCTATTGAATTGATGCCTGAAGATTCCCTATTGTCCAAAAATCCCTACAAAATGAGCACACTAGAGCTGAAAGAGTTGCATATGCAACTGGAAGAACTATTGAATAAGGGGTACATATGCCCAACTATCTCACCTTGGGGTGCCCCAGTGCACTTTGTGAAGAAAAAGGATGTAACTCTCAGCCTATGTATTGACTTCATATACCTTAATAAGGTCACAATAAAAAATAGGTACCCTCTACCATGGATTGATGATATTTTCGATCAGTTGAAAGGAGGAAAGATATTTTCTAAGATTGACCTAAGGTCATGTTACCATCAAATGATAATTAGAGAAGAAGACACAAACAAGAAAACATTTAGGACAAGTTATGGCCATTATGAGTTTGATGTGTCTAATGAATGAAGTATTCATATATTACCTAGAAACATGCTTCATTGTCTTCTTGGATGATATTATTTTCTACTCCAAGACAGAGCATGAGCATGAGAAACATTTGAGGATGGTGCTGCAAGTGTTGAGAGAGCACCAATTGTATGCCAACCTAAGAAAGTGCACTTTCTATCCAACACAAATTCATTATTTGGGACACATCGTCTCAAAGGAAGGCATAGTGGTGGACCCTGAAAATATTGAAGAAACAAAAAGTTGGCCAGAGACAAAGAATGTATCAGAAGTGAGATCCTTTATGATATTAGTTGGATATTATAGGAGATTCAATGTAGATTTCTCCAAAGTTGCAAATCCAGTCACTTCGTTGTAGAATAAGGGAACAAATTTTGAATGGACTGCTAAGTGCAAGGAGAGTTTCCAACACTTAAAATGATTATTGACTAGTGCACCTATTCTAAAATTTGCAAATACAAATGAAGATTTTGTTGTATGGACAGATGCATACAAGGAAGGACTTTTTGGAGTCCTTACACAAAATGGGCATGTCATATGATATGAGTCAAGGAATCTTAAGGAGCATGAAATAAATTATGCTACTCATGACTTAGAGTTGCAAGCCATAGTTCACGCCTTAAAAATGTGGAGACACTATCTCATGGGAAGAAAGTTCAAGCTAAAGACAAATCATAGTGTTCTAAAACACTTGTTCAAATAGCTGACACTAAATTCCAAACAGACTAGATGGCTAGAATTTCTCAGTGAATATGACTTCAACATAAATCATATCAAAGGAAAAGAGAATAAAGTGGTCGATGCACTCAACATGAGGGTGCATGAAATGCATGATGTAGCCATTAGCATGTATTGTTCATATTTAAAAGGAATAATTTTGGAAGCGATAACATCAAACTAATTTTATGCACATGTTACAAAAGGCTTGCAACAATAAAATATACCACTGAAATTTAAAGACTATAGGTTGGGGGAGGATGGAATCCTCTTCTTTAGAGACAAATTTTATGTTCCTAACACTCAGGACTTAAGAAATTTAGTGTTGAAGGAGATGTACAATGTACCATATGTTGGTCATCCATGATACCAGGAGATAATTGTAGCAGTGAGAAGCCAATATTTATGGCTAACAATGAAGAAATGTGTGGCTGATTACATAGCTAGGTGCACGGAATGTCAGAAAGTGAATATGGAGCACAAACATCCAACATGATTGTCACAGTCATTTCCCATTCCTGAATGCAAATGAGAGGTAGTTATGATAGATTTTATCACCAATTTTCCAAGAACAACAAGGCATCATGATTCCATCATCGTAGTAGTGGAAAAACTTATGAAGGTTGTACATTTTATTCTGGTGTAAACGACTCACAAGAAAACCAACACAGTAGATATATACATGAAGGAAATTGCTAGGATACATGGTGTGCCTATGGAAATAGTGTCAAATAGAGATCCCAAGTTCACTTCCAACTTTTGGAAGTGGTTGTTTAAGGGATTTGGGACTAATTTTAATTTTAGTATAGCATATCATCTAGAGTTAGATGGGTAGACATAGAGGACTAATCGGATAATCAAAGATATGTTGAGGATGTATGTAATGGAAAACCCTTCCAAGCAGGAAGGATACCTTCATCTAGTTGAGTTTGCTTACAATAATGGGTATCCGACATCATTGAATATGATCCCATTTGAAGCTTTGTATGGAAGGAAATGCAACACACCAGTGAGTTGGGATAACCCAACATATAGAGTAGTTGTTGGGCCAAAATTGATAAGGGAAATGGAAGATAAAATGGTAAAGATTAGACATAATTTAAAGGTTTCACATGATATGAAAAAGAGTCACGTGGATAAAAATAAGACATACATGGAATTTAAAGTAGGGGAGCATGTGTTTTTAAAAGTAAAGGCTAAAATGAGCTCTCTAATATTGGGAAGTTTCCAAAAGTTGGTAGCAAGATATTGTGGCCCATTTGAAGTTTTAGAGAAGATAGGCCTAGTTTCATACATGCTTGAATTTCCTACATCCATGATAATTCATAATCTGTTTTATGAGTCTTTATTGAATAAACATGTTCTTGATCCTAACCATGTGATTGATTGGACTATGATCCAGGTGGAGCACAAAGGGGAATTTTGGGTGGAACGAGTGCACATCCTGGAATGAAAATTCAAAGTGCTCTAGAACAAATCCATTAGGATGGTAAATGTTCAATGGAATTGCTATGGTCCTGAAGATTCCACGTGGGAGCATGAGGAGACCGTGCCGGAGGAGTACCCACAAAGTTTTGAAAATTTTGAAGAAATTTGAATGTACATAAGTATGCAAGGCTCCAATTTGGCAGCTGGAGTTCTTGGAGCCACATATTGGAGAGTTCTTGTCCAATATATGCTGTAGTCCTACAAGGGAAGTATTATAGCTTGAGGGACTACGATGCAAAGAAGGGGATACACTTCCTTGGGTTGTGCAAGATGCTGAGAATGAAAGAGTGATGGTTGGAATTGTTGTAGGAGTTGAACTTGAAAACATTTCAAGTATTATGGTGTAAATTATATATATGTATACCGATATGGTGTCACACATTGAGAATAGAGCAATTTGTAGGGGGTGGGGAATGTAAAACCCCCATTTATAATCCATGTTTTAGCGATGTGTAATTAAATACGTTGTACGGCCATGAGACCAAACATGTAATTTTAAAAATTGTATATGATCATAATAATAAAATAAATATGACACTAGCTGTGGGTGGAAATAGACAAAGTAATTGGGGGATAAGTTTTCAAAAGAGAGGGAAATGTATAGGAATGTCTAAGAAGGGGTCCAAGGAAGGGGGTGGGGGGGAGAATTATTCATGGGTATTAATTCCAACCTACTTTCCTAAAATTATTACCTTGAGTGAACCTTCTAATTTCCTCTTGAGTGTATGAGAGATCAATCATTAAAAACATGTACGAAGGGTTGGTGGGAAAAGTCACATCCCATAGTTATGATATCATGGGGGATAAGTACATTAAACGTTGGGGAATGTGAGTCAACTCTCATGGGTAAAAGATAAATTCAAGTGGCCATTATGTGCATTTTTTTCATCCAGGTTTTGGAGCAACACGGGAGTGGGGAGCATTAGAGCTTGAGGGTAGCCATAATAGGTGTTGTGGGATTATTGTTGGAGTTGTTTTTGCATGAAGAAGTAGGTTGATAGGCTTGTAGAGAGGGATATTTTTTATGTGAGATATTTACCTTGACCAATGGGCTATTTTGTTAGTTTTCTTGGGGAAGCTGACATCCCCAGAGTCCCCAACATTAGACATTCCTAGACAACCTTGTGTTGGAGCCCTGAAGGGAAGAGAGAAGGCTTGAGGGACTATGTGGAGTGAAGGGGGATCCCAATTCTTTGGGTTTCATAGATTGAGGGGAAGAGAGATGGAGGATTGGGATAGCTATTATAAAACTGGTTGGTTGTGGGAGTGAATTGGGCCATGAGAGAGACACCCTCTTTTGTGGAATCGTAGCCCCAACTCAGGGGTGATTTGTTGTTGAAATTTAGAGAAGAAAATTTATGGTTGGGAGGAACGTCCATCCCTTGCAATCAATTTCTCATTTGTTTTAAAAATACAAGTGATTTTATTTCTGTTTTATCAATTTTATTCATGGATTTTTATTATTTTGCATGAACTCTAAGCTTATAGAAATTTATAAGTTGATTTTTGAATGATAAATAAGTTTCATTCATTTTTGAATAGTGTTTTTAGATGCATTTAGTTGATTGGTATTGATAATTTATTTATGGGTTGTGTAGTGGGGAAACTATGTCAAGTGACCTATCTACCATCTACCGTTGCACTCCATTACGATGTGAAGTCACGAGCTTTATATTAAACAAGCACAACTCAAAGAGGAAGAATACTAAACATGGTTGAATAAACCACCTATTCAAATCCCACTATGTCCTAAGTCACCAATTCAAAACCTCTACAGTAACACTAGTTTTTCACATGTTGGGGATGGAAGCAATGACATAGAGGTTGATATGGATGAGTTGTTACGAGATACCTAATCCATGGAGGGAATGTTGTTACATGCATTCCAACAAAATGAAATAAAGGATGACACTGATTTCAACGATACATTATTTGAAAGCTCGAAATCTACTTCCACCACCCCTCTCTTTGGTCGATAGGGGTCAAGGTCTACCCAACTAGGGACAAAAATGTTATTGTACAAGTTGAAAGAAATCTATGGTATGTCAAACACATGTTTCTTGACACTTTTGAGGTAACTAACCATTAAGTCCTGTAATTTTTTAAGGAATATTGTCACACAATGAATGAAGAAAATGGTTGATTTTATGCATGCTTAATGCAATGTACATTTCTATTGCCCACTAATTACAAGTTACTCAAAGATAAGGTACTTTTGAGATATAACGTCTTTCTCGATAGCTGCACAAAGGAAAATAAAATGTTGAAAATGTTGGATGTTGAGTACATATCATACCACACATATTTTAATGATTGTATTCTATACATAAAAATATATGGGGACAAAGAGATGTGTCCATAATGTGGGCATGAAAGGTACCAAAAATAAAAAAACAAGGGTAAAGAATATGGTCCCCCTCATAATATATCGAGGAACATGCATATAATTCCAAGGATTCAAAGGCTCTTTCATTGCAAAAAATTAGTCGTGTTGCAGGGGTGGCATGCCTCACATAGAAGTGAGCCAGGAGTTATGTGCATATGTTGTACCCACACCAACAAATTCCCTTTTTCTTGTTTTTCACTTATGACGCTAGAAATTTAGTCAAGAAATAGGGACCCTCCTTATACTTTTCAAGCCCTTTTATCATTTGGAAGGAACTTAGGTTTTGCTTGTGTAAGTTTGAAATTCTTCCCCTCCTATTTAATTAGCAAATTCATCATCTCCTTGACCCTCCGATAAACTCCGTGTCGATGGAAGAAGAATATTCTTCATCGATACATAAGAGGATACCTTCCTTATACCACCAATACACTCATTGTCGACAATATCTTCACTTCTTTACTGATACAATAAGTGAGTCAACACTTAGTTTTTCTCGACAATTTATTTTCCTTCTTCCAATGTTTCGACACTCCATATTCCTTCCTACGCTGAAAAACCATGACCAATATTTCTTCAGAGATTGATACTCCGACATTCGATCCCCATATATATGCCAACAAATTTTAGCTCCATATTTCTTCGGTCACTAACACTTTATAACCGACTCCCCATCTATCGTCGATACACCATGACCCATCAAATTTTAGGTGCCAATACAACGAGACCTCATCTCTCACATGTCGGTGATACATTGTGGCTTGATATCCCCTAAAACTCTAATATACTATTATGACCATTTTTCTCACATGAAAGGGGTCAAGTCCATGCCCTTTACCCTCTTAATTTTTTTGCCTGACACCCAACGAGGCTATTTGACCCTGTTAGGCCCTTTCCCGTCACATTGTCTATGGATCAAAATTAAAGGAGTCGTCACCAAGAGATTCAAATGATTAGTATTCAAGCCACCCCTAACCTCCGATTTATTCTTTGTAGTAACTGGTAATGAGTTTTGTTTTCCCCCATTTCACTTTAGATTACCCTAAAAGTCATATATAAGAACAGAGGGTCGTGACCTAGGTTAGTGATCCGAAAAGATCTTTTACACAACAATGGTTGAGTTATTAATGAATGTGTTTATTAACCATTTAGGAATCTGAATGAAAGAGGAAGAAATATGACAGCCACATAAACATATACAGATCTTAAATAAAGCATAAACAAAAACAAACCATAAACACCAAAGTGATAACGAAGTTTGACAATCTCGCCTATGTCTCAGTGGGTGAAGCTTTCTTATTTCTGTTCAAAGCTTTAAAAGTACATCACATCAGTTCCAAAAGGTTACAAAACTGATCTGGTATTGTTCTACCAGATATCTAGAACCCAACTAAATAAACGACACTCAAATCGGATGATCGAAGCTTCCAGAAATGGCCCGCAAAGGTGCGCTCCTCAACAACTTCCCTGCATAAAAATGACTTTGGATTGGAAAATCTTTAGCATAAACCTACTATGAATGTACTCCCATGGATTCAAGCAGCCTTGGTTTATATATATCTAAAGTTGGTAACCATATCCCAACTTCTCCCCAAAATATGGCCTCAAAAAGGGCCCAATATCCCCCAATATTGGCCAAAAATCTCCAAAAATGCTAAATAAAATCAACAAAAATCACTATAATAAAGTTCAAAAACCAAGTTTGCACATAAATTTAGGGCACAAACCCTTTAGAGCTGGCCCCTAGTCATATTAGGCACCTTCATGTGGCCACGGGCTTATCTACAAATGCGTCAAACCCTTGGCTCTCGACCATGGTCGCATTGGTATCGACCATATGGTCCAAGCCTAGAGCTACACATGTGCGCATATGGTTAGAGCCCCCGATTCTTTGGCTGGTGGTTATATGGTGCATCCTTGGAAATATGGGATATTAGACACATGCCTATGTCATGGACTGCCCCCTCGACGGTTTAGCCCCTGGTCGGCGGGCTAGCCCGATTGACCGGGGCTAACCCCCCTTATCTTTGTGCTATCCGTTATAACCATGGGTGTATGCAAGTTTCACGGGATCGGGATCCAGGGAAGCCCCTTAACACACGCCAACACACCAATCCATTCCATAATGCAAGGGTAGGGGCATATGTTAATCGATTGAACCAGGGGTTGAGGCTAGACCCCAACCCTTTCTCTGCCCGACCATAACAATATTCAAAATTAGTTAAGATCCAAAGTGCGGGTGGGTTGGCTAGCCCGGTCCTACCAAAATGTTTTCCCGATGGATAGGTCATGTGGTTGAACCTCATGTGCTCCAACATTTTGCAATAACCAACAGACCAATCCATGGGTGCCACATAGAAGCCCATGTCTGGGCTATGTGTCACCACACCATTTGCCGAAAACATGCCATGTGTCGAATGTTGAATGACCCACTTGTCTACCACCTATACCTTCCATGCAAGAGCCACGTGTCGTATGGATTGTACAGACCTGCCACATCATCTGTACAGACATGCCGCATGTCACCACTACAAGGGTGACATGTGTCACTCCTTGATTGGTCCCCTGTACCTATCCACATCACCCATCCGTATGCCTAGTCACCCTGCCATGTGTCACCTCTAGAAGCTACCACATCAGTGCTGACTGTGCATGCCACATCATCTATATGGCCATACGGCCTGTACAATTAGCTTCCATGTGGCATTGTACAGATTATATAGACTGCACAGTCATAATTTTTTTGCCTGTTTTGCAGAATGAACAGATCACCATATCAGGAGCATACGACACTTGTTTGAGCCCGTTCAAGTTGCATTGGGTTCGTATCAACGAGGCCTACACACACATTTGTTTTGAATCCATTCCGAGAAATTTGAGTTTTAGTCCTTTCTGAGCCCCATCAAGATCCTAGATCCAATTCTAGATCACACCTCCTCACTAAGAACCTTTTGGTCCCCATAATATTACTGACCAATCATAAAGCTCGAGATAGGCCACCTGGATTGTTCCTTGTCTTTAAACTCTATCCCATGCACTTGTCTCATCAAGATCAACTGTAAAACAATCATGATAACTGACAATATATTGTTAGCCATTTGTACCCTATCAAATATTACTGAAGCCACTATCATCCATGTAGACAACATTACTAATGATAACATCAAAATTATGACTACAAATGAGCTGATATGTTTGTAATATTTGCATGACAATAGCTTATGTTGAAGCAAACTGTGATTGATTTTCCATTCTACAATCATCTCCTGTTCTTGCTTAAGATCGATTACTTGATTTGAAACAATTATAGGTGTGTTTCTTGCGTAAGCTTCCTTTCTTAATTGTTCCATAGTTTGAAGAGTTTTATTTGCCTTTACATGATGAGCATGAACCACATATTCTTGAACTGCTTTGGTTAAATGATATTGACTCTTTTCCCTGCAGAAGATTGCTTTATGATCATACAAGTATGGATTGCCTAAGACCATTCCACATTCACTTAGTGGCACCACATAACATGTTACCTCGTCGACAAACTTAGATGGAATTGAAAATTTTAATGTGCAATGATTGGTTATGTGCATTTGATGATGGTGTCTTATCCATTTAAGTGTGTAAGTCTTATGATGTATATGTGTTTTTAATCCCAATTGTTTAACCAATTCCTCTGAAATTAAGTTAGATTGAGATCCACTATCTATCAATGTGTCAACCTTAGTGTGCCTCATGATGACCTTTATGTGAAACAAGTTACTTCTACAATCAAATCCTTTACCAATTTTACCTTTCATACCAATTAATGAGACTTTATATTCATCACCTAAATCCGATCCCAAGTCCGTTGGTCGTGTTGCTGCTGCAACTATTTTCATCCCTTTCTTTTCCTTGAACCACTTCGGTATCTTCTCAAGATGCAATTTCCAACAACGGTCCTCATCATGCCCCTCTTTCTTGCAATGCTTTAAAGAGGGCTTTTCTTCCTTTCACACCACTGAATTTGCCTTCTTTCCATGCAATTTCCTTGATACACCAACACCTGTTTTCCCTGCTTCAATGTATGTCACTTGAACAAAAACCCCATCAAGATTTGTTGGTCCAAAAATGAATACAATATTTTGAATATGTGTAGGTAAACCTATTATATACTTCATAAGATTTTCTTGGGTATGTAAAGGAATATCTAACATCAAGCCATTTTTCGAAAGCCATATGTGTATGCTTGCACTGTTTTTCCTTTTCTTAGTTTTAAAGCTTTCCATTCAATTAACACTTTCTCTTTATAACCAAAAGGATAGAATTTCTTTCTAAGTGTAGAAATAAAAATTTTCGATGATGGAAATACATTACCCACTTGTTGCATGCCATTTTGCAACTTTCTTTTCCACCAGATGAGTGTTGTGCTTGCAAGTCTAAGTGATTCCAACTTGATCTATGTTGCCTCATCCTTGCTTTGTTGCACACTGCAATAAACCTCCATCTGTCTGACCCAATTTTCAAGTCTCTCTGCATTAACTTCACCATCATACATGGGTAATTTGAATTTAACATCAAGTTTTAATAAAGACATTTCACTCTTATGTTTATGGACATATTTGTTTGCATTGGATTTAGAACTTGAACTTGAAGAAGAAGGAGAAGAAGGAGGTGAAGAAGGTGGTGAAGGAGAAATTTGAGGAGGATCCTCTCCTTCTTCACTCTTTCCCTTTGAATATTCACCCATATTCAGTCTCTTTCATTCCAAGTAATCATCATACAAAACCTTCATCATCTCTGACATGGCGAAGAAAGTTTTTCGAAACTCTTTCTCATCCTAAGAAAGTCCCTCTTCCGATGCCATCTTCTCGCTTTGATAAGTTCTCTTTCTCAATCCAATCAATGGATTCTCTTCAACAATCTCTCCTTCACCACTATGTATATTTTCCCTGTTTAACATTCAAAACTCAAATCCAAACGTCAACTAGCTCTGATACCGCTTGATCTGAAAAGATCTTTTACACGACAATGGTTGAGTTATTAATGCATGTGTTTATTAACCATTTAGGAAGATGAATGAAAGAGGAAGAAATATGACAGCCACATAAACATATACATATTTGAAATAAATCATAAAAAACAACAAACCATAAACACCAATGTTATAACGAAGTTTGACACTCTCGCCTACGTCTTTAGGCCTTTGTCTCAGTGGCTGAGGCTTTCTTATTTCTATTCGAAGATTTAAAATTACATCACAGTAATGCCAAAAGGTTAAAAAAATGATATGGTCTTGTTCTACTATATATCTAGAACCCCAAAAAAGAAACGACACTCAAATCGGATGACCAGAGCTCCCAGAAATGGCCCACAAAGGTGGTTATATGGCGACATGCAGATCATATTAGGCACCTGCATGTGGCCACAAGCTTATCTCCAAATGCGCCGTCCCCTTGGCTCTCTACCTTGGTCACATTGGTATCGACCATATGGCCCAAGCCCAGAGATACACTCACGTGCATATGGTTAGAGCCCCCAATTCTTTGGTCGGTGGTTATATGGTGCATCCTTGGAACCACGGGCTATTAGCCACATGCCTATGTATTGGACTAGCCCCCTAACGGTTTAGCCCCTGGTCAACAGGCTAGCCTGACCAATCGGGGCTAACCCCCCTTATCTTTGTTCTATTCATTGTAAGCATGGGTGTATGCAAGTTTCACGAGACCGGGATCTAGGACTAGGTCCTTAACACACACCAACACACCAATCCATGCCATACTTCAAGGGTAGGGGCATATGTTAACCGATTGAACCAGGGGTTGGGGCTAGACCCGAACACTTTCTCCGCTCGACCATAACAATATTCAAACTTATATATAAGTCGCACCATATAGTGTTAAGATCCAAAACGCGGGCGGGCTAGCTAGCCTGGACCTGCCAAAACGTTTTCCTGGTGGATAGATCACATGATCGAACTGTTGATTAAGGTTGGTTGTCATTGATGTTAACCCTTGAAGAAAGTCTGATAGCGAATTCCGGTATTACATGTCATTGTATTTCTGGTGGTATGTGGAATGTCACATAACTCCTCACGGTTAGAGAATTATGGCCATGAGAAGTTGGAGAAGCCAAGTTTGGGTAATGGACCCAAGTTTGTTTGATGGATAATGGTATGAGTTTTGATATATTTGTAGGTAATAATATTCTATATGGATAGTATATGTCATTCCATTTTTGGTGGTATGTGTAACGTCACATAACTCCTCAAGGTTTGAGAGTTATGACCTTACGAAGTTGGAGGACCCTCATATGTCATCTAGAAGCCCCAAAAGGTCAAAGTAGTCAAAGTGGTTTAAGATATTTTAGAAGGTAAATAATAAAGTGATGTGATGAGTGTACTACAATTCAAAATGAATACAAAATAAATTATTTAAATATAATTTTTTATGGAGATATTAGAAGTGGGTTAACCCTAAAATAAGGAAAGTGGGCAAAGTGACTTAGAAGATGCTTCTAAGGAAGCTACTTGGAGAGTATAAATAAGAGGCAAGGCTCTCTCATTTTACATCACACTTGAGAATATTGAATATCTATAGGTTACCTAGGTAACAAAAATGATATCTAAGCCAAATTTCAGAGGGAAGGTGAAGAAAAGAAGGCTAGAATTCAAGGGAGGATAAATTCTTTTGATGATGCTTTCTAAGGTATGTTATTTACAGGTCATCTCACCATTTTAGAAATAATTTTTTTCTAGAATGATTTAGACCGTGACATTGATAGTCCATTGATTAAACATATTCAAGTATATGTGGTAAAAATTTCATCTTGTGGGTCGTTGTATTTTTGGAGTTACACTCCGTGGAAAACATGGTTTGTGGCTAGTCCTGAAACTAGTCTAAAACAAGTGTTTCGGGTAAAGACATCATAAATTATTCATAATAGATCCAAATGTAGCAAGATTTTTTTTTTTGGTTAGAGTACATTCTTTAGTATTTTGTGTAACATTTTCATATCCATTCAACAAATATTTCGTGCGGGGCACGCTCTACAAGGTCGCTCTCTAGAATACGCTAGAATTCAACAAGGTATGCCATTATTGCTATAACTCCTTTTTCTGAGAGGTTCCAAGTAGTGAAACTTGGAGGAATTGTATAAAACAACCTGAATAACATTTTGTACTATTTTCATATCTTTATTCATTACAGGTACATAGTTATGATTATTTCAAGTTAGGGTTGTTGACTAATCCCAAACTAGTCATCTGCGATTAAAGAAAAGTTTGATGAAAATGATAGTCTCTTTTTGTGAAAGTTAAGGAAGGTTTGCATGTATGTGATCATATACACTAGGTATATTACAGAGTTACAAATCATATTTGGAGGATGAAATTGATGAGGGATTTTGGTTAAGGTACATGTTGGGTACATGGTTGAGACAAGTAGTTGATGAGTTGGCACATAGATGAGGTGTATAGTTGATGTTGTTGGTACATATTGATGAGTCATAGTTTATGAGTAGTTGACACATGATTGGTACATATTTGGTACATGGTTGGATGCACTTGTTTATGGTATAGGTTGATTATAGGTTGTTTGGTACAGGTTGGTGCATGGTTGATGCACTTTTTTATGGTATAGGTTGATTACAGGTTGAGGTACAGGTTGATGCATGGTTTAGGTTTATTGGTATAGGTTTATAGCGGTATATATCATAGTTATAGTTTGACAATGGTTCCATCATTCTAATTCTACTTCAGGGCAGTTGGACGGGGCAAAGACAGGTGGTTGTAGCCACCTTCCGATTGTAGCCGGAGAACATAGGGGGTTGTAGCCTCCTTTTGGTTGTAGCCAAAGAATAGGGGAGTTGGAGCTTCCCTCAAGTTGTAACCTGAGAAACAAGGGGGTTGGAGCCTCCTTCCAGTTGCAGCTGGAAAAAAAAGGAATTTGGTGCTTCCAATGAATGTAATTCTTCAAGACATATAAGAAAAAACATTCCGTGGTTTTCTCCCGCTTTGGGTTTCCACGTAAAACACTGGTGTACTCTATATGTGTATGATTTTCATTTTTTCATTGCTTATTTAATCTGTACTTATTGGATGATAATGCTACATTGATATAACACTTGGATTATATGGTTAAAAATGATTAAATTGATCTATTACTGATTCACCCTCCCTCCCAGTAATCCAACAATTGGTATCGGAGAAGGTTCCTTCAGAAATTAGTTTAACCACTGAAAGGTAGATCATGGAGATAAACAACTTGTATAAAAATGGAATACCACAGTTCAATGGACAAAAGTATGCATTTTGGAGCATAAGGATGAAAACATATATACAGGCACAAGGATTTGAAATTTGGAAATCAATTGTAGATGGATACACAACACCAGCAGTTCTGCCATCAAATGAAAAAGCAGTGAAACCCAGTTAGAATAATTCCAAAGCAAAAAATGCACCTCTGAATGGTCTTAGTGAAACAATATTCACCGAAGTTGCACATTGTAAATCCGCTAAAGATATTTGGGACAAATTTCAAAATATTTATGAAGGAGATTCAAAATTCAAAGCAACAAAGCTTCAAACTTATAGAGGTTAGTTCGAACAACTTAAGATGAAGGAAGGCGAGAATATTGCAGCTTACTTTTTACGAGTTGATGAAACAGTAAATGCAATCATAGGATTGGGAGAAGAAATCAAATAATCTGTAATTGTTCAAAAAATACTAAGATCTCTTCCTATGATATTTGACCCTAAGATATCATCACTAGAAGAAATATCACATCTAAACTCAATAAGCATGGACGAATTACATGGAATCTTCACAACATATGAAATGAGAACTGAACAGGAAAATCCAGATATAAAAGAAGCAGCCTTCAAAGAATCCAAAAAGTCAAAGAAAAAGGGAAGGCAAAAATAAGAACATAATAACAACAATGACGTCTTAGAAGATGATGAAGAAGTGGCCAACTTTGTCAAAAGACTGAACAAGGGAGTCGACAATAGGTATAGAGGTAAGATTCCTTTAATTTGTTTTAATTGTGAAGGTATTGGTCATTTTGCTAACAAATGTCCTTATAAGAAAAAGGGAAATGATGAAGGTTACTCAAAAGGAAAAAAAAAAATATAAAGGCAAAATAACCACAAAGAATTTTTTCAAGAAAAGCTTATGCACCAAAGAAGACATCTCATCATCAGATGAGGATGAAGTCAGTGACATTGAGACAGAAAGAGTTCTATTTATGGAAGTAGAAGACTTTGATAAATAAGACTCTGAAGAAGAATATGAAGAATTCAAAGAAGAAATTGAAGAGGCATAAGTTGACTACCGAGGGGAATTAATGTGTGCCATAGAAGTTATTAGAAGAGAAAAGAAGAAAAACAAGAAATTACAAGAATAAATAGACAAGAAAGAAGACACTCAAGAACTAGAACAAATGATCACAAATTTGAAGGTTCAAATAGAAGAATATAAAAGAATTGAAGAAGCACTCAAAGAAAAAATAGAAGAAAAAGACAAGATCATTGGAAATTTGGAAGCAAAGATTGTCACATTAAGAAAGGATATTCAAAAGAAAAATATGAAGAACAACTCAAAAGTTTTGGATGACATTATCAACAGTAAAAAATCTCATCATGACAAATCCGGACTTGGATACAATTAGACAAAAAAAAGCACAAGCTCCAAAACAAAAGAGCAAGAAACATATCCAAAAAGATTTGCAGAAACAATCAAGGGGGATAGGAAGATCTACAAGGAAGATTACAGGGACACTCCTCCATCGAGAAGATTTATATTTCAGAATCAACAACCGATAGATAAGCCTCAAGAAGAAGAAGAATTATTAATAATACCTCATTTCAAAAGATCTTCAACTCCCATGTATCAAACTATCTTTTTTGTTTTATGTTATGCATGTAATAATTTTGGACATAAAGTTGTGAATTGCAGAGCTAACAACAAGAAAAAAAACAACTTTGAATGTCATACACAAAGGGGTTATCCAAGAAGGCCTAGTGAAACACAGAGAAGAAGTTACAACAGGTTTGAATATTTGAGCATTGAAGTGGAATGTTACAAATGTAACAATTTTGGACACATGGTCAAAGATTGCAGAATGACAGTCCCTCCTAGAGAACCACAACAAAATAACAACAGTCACAGACAAGAACCTCAGAAAAGGACATGGATAAGAAAGCATGATCAATATAGCAATGAAGAATGCACACTCGCTCTACAAGCTAAGTAGAAGAAACATGGTTGGTATGTTGACAGTGGGTGTTCAAAACACATGACATGTGATAGAGACAGGTTTCTTACATTATGAAAGGAAAGAGATGGATCAGTCTCCTTCGAAAATGATGATTTGGCCAAAATCATTGGAAAAGGCACAGTTAGAATTGGGAACAAGAATACAAAGGAAGAAAATGTTCTACTAGTAGAAAATATGAAACATAATCTTCTAAGTGTGAGTCAAATGTGTGACCAAGGTCATAAAGTTACTTTCGATTCACAAAAGTGAGAGATAAGAAAAGAAGGTTCAGGAAAATTGATTGCTATAGCTGTGAGAACTTCAAGCAACATATATGTGTTAGTGAAATTGGAAATGAAAAGTGTTGTATAGGAAAAAAAGATGAAAGTTGTCTATGGCACGAAAGAATGGGTCACATACATTTTGATAACCTTGTCAAAGTCAACAAAAGAGAAGCAGTCAAAGAAATTCCCCAGATCACGAAACCAACCAACACTTTATGGAAGCATTATCAACAAGGAAAGCAAACAAAGACCAGGTTCAAATCAAAGGAATATTCAACGACAAGACCACTGGAAATTGTGCATAATGATCTAGTTGGACCAACTACAACAAAGGGCTTAAAAGGTGATAAATAATTTATGTTATTAGTTGATAATTATATAAGAATGACCATAGTTTGATTTCTCAATAATAAGTCAGAAGATTTTGAAAACGTCAAGATCTACACGGAAATTATTGAAAATGAAATGAATTCAAAAATCAAATGCTTGAGATATGAAAATGGAGGAGAGTTCACTTAAAGTGAATTTATGGACTATTGCAACAATCATGGAATAAAAAATCAATTCTTCGTTTCTAGGACACCTCAACAGAATGGAGTTGTTGAAAGAAAGAACAAGACAGTACAGGAAATGTCTCGAACAATGATAATGGATTCAAAATTGACAGATATTTTTTGGACACAGGCAGTGCATACAAGAGTTCACATGCAAAACATAGTAATTCTCAGAAACAACACTGGAAAAACTCCTTATGAGCTATGGAAAGGAAGACCAACAAATGTAAATCACTTCAGATTTTTTGGAAGCAAATGCTACATCAAAAGAGAAGATGGCAGAATGAGAAAGTTTGACTCTTGTGTGGACAAAGGAATACTTGTTGGTTAATCAAGTACAAGAAAACCATACAAGTGTTATAACCTGAGATTGAACAAAGTGGTGGAAAGCATCAACATAACAATTGATGAAATAGGTAGACAAGAATTAAAGGAAGAATAAAATGAATCAATGGAACAACTTTACGAAGAAGAAATAAAAGATGAAAAATAAGGGGAAGACGAAGGGGATATGACAGAAATAGAAGATCAAGTTCAACAAGTAACTCCAAAAACACCTGGCAGACGAGTACAAAAGAATAATCCTTCAGATCAAATTATCAGAAACAAAGATGCATGAGTTGAGACTAGAAGAAGAATCCGTTCACCAGAACAAACAC
>ML778411.1:334157-418339 GCA_009831015.1 Picea engelmannii
ATCTTCTTCCATGCTGTTCCTCCTGAGCTTTACATTCAAATTTCTTATTCTGCCATCCTCTTCAAATCTCTTATTCTGCCATCTTCACTGTTGTCATCAATGACAAGCATTCACTGCATTCTGTCCACTGAATTTGCCAACAAATACACCCTCAAAACAAAATTATGAAAGGCCTCTACAAACGATATTTGAGAAGAAACCCTTGAAATTACCACAAAGTCATTGTGGTTCTTGGATATAATTGATTTCTTAAAAAAAAATCACATGGGGTAAGGGAATCTAATATTTTTGTATTTTCTCCAATGATCACTACATCACACTATTATTTTTTTCTCCTCCACCTTTGCAGGAAAAAAATATTAAATTTTGTCTACATAGATTCTGGGTCTTCAAATTGGTAAAAAATTAGTGTTTTTATGGTTCACCATAGTTGTTAATGAAGATTTTGATCTCTTATAGGAAGCATATCTCTATGTACAAGTTTGACTAAGCATGTTATGGAATTGGCTAAAGTTTATCTCCTATGAAAAATCCCTAAGAAGGTTGAACAACCTACCCTCACCAAAGGTGACTTCAAATATTACCGTGAGTACCCCCCTTTTCTTACTGAAAAATTTAGGTTTGATGGACCATATATTTTTCTTACAATAATTTTTTGGTTCATGGATCGCTTCATCTAGACATGTCTTGTACAAAGTTGTGGTACATGATACTAAATAGGTTTGTGCACTTGCTTGTGTGTTCACTACAATTTTTTTTCTCTGTTATTGGTTTTAATTTTGATTTTCATAAGCAAAACAACCAAAAGGAGGAAATTTGTGTGGTTAGGATACTTGAGTATTTTACAAAGGTTCTTTGGTAAAGTAAGGGTGATATTTTTTTTCTCGTGTCCCCTCTTTAGTACTATACTATATGGGGTGTTTATTTGTTTGTCCATTACCTATTTCCTCTATGGGGAAATGAGGATCATCTCATTTTTAATTGACAAGGATATACAAAGGAGAGTTTCTTCATTGATTTTTCAATCGACCTTTTTTGAATGAAGAATTTTAAATTTTGGGTTTCTTCTTATTATCAACACCACCAAGGTATGTTTTTAAAGCTTAGGTGTTCTTACAATTTCTTTCTTTAATTTCATGCCTTATAGTCGGTGTGGGAGTCTTGGTCTGCTTTCCCATTGTAGAATCATTAGCAAAGAAATGGATTCTTCAAACTCAATAAAACATGATGCATAAGTGGTCAAACATGATACCATTTGAATCTTTAGCAAGATATTTAATGGATCTTTGAGTGAAAAAGATGATGATTCTTCCATTGTTGCAATCCAAAGCCTTTTGAAGGGAGTTATGGCAACATTCATTGAAAATACTCATATTAGTCAACCAAAGTAGGATCTCTCTATTTCCACACAATCCTAGAAAATGTGTCCTAAAATAATTCAACCCTTATGTGGAGAATCCCATGATCTCCTTCCTAGAAAGAATCTATAAGAGATTAAATCAATAATAACACTTTTATTTTTTGGGTCATAAACTCCTAGTGTAGTGTTTTTTTCTCTTATTAGTCTCTTTGATAGTCAGTTTTCAAAGGGAATCCTCCCAATGTATACTGATGTTATATGTGCCTCAATGCATGATGTGAATTTCATCATGAACTCAGGGAATGTTAAATTATTCATAAATTTTGTTGAAACTTTGTAGATTATCATTATTGATGTTAGTAACCATCAAATGAAACATTATAAAATGTTAAATAATTTTTGATTCATTTTATTGATGTTAATGACCATTAATGAAATGATAGAGCTTTGTATGATGATTATTACAATTTTCTATTCTTTTTTTAAAGTGTGTAAGAAGTAGTTATAATTCGGTACAAATGAGGCATCTTATTCATTTTCCTTTCATAGGATATATTTTACTTATTCATTTTCCTTTCATAGGATATATTTTATTAATATATTTTATTTGACAAGCATGAACTTGTATTAAAAACAAGGCTACATGGTAGCATAGTCCCCGCCGAATTGAATAGGTGGAGGATAGTAATTATATAAACATATAAAAAATATGATGAACTGAGATGTATTTTGTTAACAAATAATGGTTCTTTTTACATCTACTATGATATATTTTGTTAACAAACATTGGTTCTCTTTGTACATGAACTAAGATATATTTTGTTAACAAACATTGGTTCATTGCACATCTATATGTGCATATATTTTGTCATACATTGATTCTTTGTACATCTACTATGCTATATTTTATTAACAAACATTGGTTCTCTTTGTACATGATGAGCTAAGATATATTTCGTTAACAAACATTGGTTCTTTGCACATCTAGATGTGCATATATTTTGTCAATCATTGGTTTTCTTTGTATATCTATTATGATTTATTTTGTTAATCAAACATTGGTTCTTTGCACATGTAGATGTGCATATTCTATAAAGTAAGCGGAATTTGAAACTAAGTGGAATTTGAGCAAAATTAAAGATAGAAATTGCAATTCTATATGAAATTATTAAAAGTTGTATTAATGTATTAATGGAAAATTAATTTCTTAATACTAGATGTTATCTATTAATAACTTTGTCGGTTGTGGAAAAATGATCAAAAGGAAATACCCAAAATTCTCATAATACATTTCATGACATAGGTATTTTCTTGAGATTCCGACAGTTTAAGTGCATTAAAAAGATTAGTCATTAGGGGCTCTTGGAATGGATTTGTGTATGCAAAAGTATACTAAAGTTACCGACCATATTTAACAAGTAGCATCTTCTCAATACAATTAGCAACTTAAGAATGAACGACATTTGATTCACACAAAAGGAACCTCATCAAATGATGCATGATACCCAAAGCACCGGTCTTAGGAATTGATAGTAGAAAGTGGTCAAAAACTTCAATGCATCTGCCTTCAACAATGGTTTCCCATTCACATCCTCACTTTGTAACTTGCGCATGATCATGGCCAAGATGAAATGGTCAAAATTATAGCAAGACTGCAATCAAAATGAGGAATAACTGTTCACAGACGTGTACAAAGGCATCATGCTTATTGGCAGCCAAAATCAGAAGGAAAAAACTATAGTTGAGAAAAATAAGCAGTTTTTACAATTAGTTTTTGGGGACAACAAGGGAGAAAAAAGTGTTGGAGCTTGATGGAAACCATAGTGGGCATCTATGGCAGCTTGTTGGAGCTGTAAATTCATAAAGAATCATGTTGTTAGGCCTTTAGAGTGAGATTTTGTGTGAGAGATTACCCTACAACAATGAGCTTGTTGCTGTGAGATTTTCCTATTGTAGTTGACATCCATCGAGTCCCCATCAAGAGAGATTCCTAGACAACCTATGCTAGAGCCCTAGAGGGAAGTGGGAAGGCTTGAGGAACTCTGTGTAGTTAAGGGCTATCCCATTCCTTGTGTTGTGCAGGTTGAGGGGAAGAGAGTTGGTGGATTGGGATAGCTATAGGAGAATTATCTTGTTGTGGGTTGTGTTGGGTTGTGAGTGAACAATAGAGACAACCTCTCTTGTGGATTCCTAGCCCCATATTGGGGGTGATTTGCTGCTGATATTTGGAACAACAAATCTACGATTGGGAGGAACATTCATCCTCTACAACTGGTTGCATATTTTTTTAAAAGATAAGTGTTTTATCTCTATTTTTATGTTCTTATTTATGGGTTTTGATTGTTGTGCGTAAACTCTATTACTGAGTGAATCATATGATGTTGTGCGTATGTATATTTGGAGGAAATTCATGATGTTGTTAAATTCTTGTTAAATCCTCAATGCGTTGCATTTTATCATGGGATTTATCTACTTCGTATTTTACTCTGAGTTTAAGCCATTGTATGTGGCTGTGTGAATGTTAATTTAGCTACATTCATGTTTAAATTAATGTTGTTATATGTATGGAAATTTTTAACATGATGCATTGCATTTAAATTAATGGTATCACATTTTTTATGGGTTTATTAGTGGGGAACACTACACGTGACCTTAAAATTAGATTATTATTAATATTAGTAGTAGTAGTAGTAATCAAACTAATATAATATATGGAATAGTTTTTAAATTAAATAAAACAATTCTTTATATATATATTTGAATTATTTAATTTAATTTAAAAATAAAGTGTGAATAATATGTATAACATATATGTTATATTTTATTTGAAAACATGGACTTGTATTACAAACAAGGCTACATGGTAGTGTAGTCACTGCCGAATTGAATAGGTGGAGGACAATAATCATATAAACATATAAAAAATATGATGAATTGAGATGTATTTTGTTAACTAACATTGTTAGTGTAGTCACTGCCGAATTGAATAGGTGGAGGACAATAATCATATAAACATATAAAAAATATGATGAATTGAGATGTATTTTGTTAACTAATATTGGTTCTTTGTGCCCCCGGGGGGGCAGCTCAATTGGCAAGTGCCGTGAAAATGAAGTTCCATGAGGTTTCGAGTTCAATTCCCCCCGACTTACCTTCTGTGCCGCGTAAGGGGCATCGTGGGCACACCTGGAGGTTATAGTGGTAGAGGTTGGATAACACGGCCACGTGTAATGCGAGCACGTGCCCAACTAGTTGCTGAGTCCTCCAGACACACCAAAAAAAAAAAAAAAACATTGATTCTTTGTAAATATACTATGATATATTTTGTTAACAAACATTGGTTCTATTTGTACATGAACTAAGATATATTGTGTTAACTAACATTGGTTCTTTGCACATCTAGATGTGCATATATTTTGTCATACATTGATTCTTTGTACATATACTATGATATATTTTATTAATAAACATCAGTTCTCTTTGTACATGATGAACTAAGATATATTTTGTTAACACACATTGGTTCTTTGCACATCTAGATGTGCATATATTTTGTCAAGCATTGGTTCTTTTTGTACATCTATTATGATTTTTTTTGTTAATCAAACATTGGTTCTTTTCACATCTAGATGTGTATATTCTATAAAGTAAGCGGAATTTGAGAAAAATTAAAGATAGAAATTGCAATTCTATATGAAATTATTAAAAGTTGTATTCATGTATTAATGGAAAATTAATATCTTAATACTAGATGTTATCTCTTAATAATGTTGCCAATTGTGGAAAAATTATCAAAAGGAAATACTCAAAATTCTCATCATACATTTCATGACATAAGGATTCTCTTGATATTCCGACAATTTAAGTGCATTAAAAATATCAGTCATTAGGGGCTCTTGGAAGGGATTTGTGTATGCAAAAGTATACTAAATCTATCGACCATCTTTAACAAGTAGCATCTTCTCAATACAATTAACAACATAAGAATGAACGACATTTGATTCACACAAAAGGAACCTCATTTGATGAGGCATAATACCCAAAGCACCGGTCTTAGGAATTGATAGTAGAAAGTGGTCAAAAACTTCAATGCATCTTCCTTCAACAATGATTGCCCATTCACATCCTCACTTTGTAACTTTTGCATGATCATGGTCAAGATGAACTGGTCAAAATGATAGGAATACTGCAATCAAAACTGGGAATAATCTTGCACAGATGTGTACAAAGGCATCATGCTTATTGGCAGCCAAAATCAGAAGGAAAAAACTGTAGTTGTAAGAAATAAGTAATGAAACAATGGATAACACACCATCCTACAAGTGAAACATATCAAGCAAAATAAACAATTAAAACCATAACAATAATAATTGAGTGGCGTATATCAAGCCATTAAATATTATAAGAAGAGTCATGCAGATTTTATCATCTCTCACTTAATGTTCTTCAATTTCGTTCTAGGACCCATGCCACCACTCATCTGCCAATAGAAATCATTTACCTTAAAATTTTATCATTGTAATATTCATTCCAATATTATCGACAAAATTTTATCATAAAATATTAATAAAATAAATTTCATATAATACGCAAGATCTCACAACTATAATAATATATATAACCCATACCCATATTTTTTATAAATATATTTATTATAGCTATATTTATTTAATAAATAATCAAAATTTATTCTCTTATTTTTTCACTCAAAATAATTTTAAAAGATAAAAACACACACATAACTCCATTGTAAATAACTTGTATTACCTGTCACAATAAAATACTTCATTACATATTTAATAAATAATCAATATTTATTCTCCTATTTTTTTACTCTAAATAAATTTAAAAGGAAAAAAACAATGTAATACCTCATTATTTACAAACACATGTCAAAGCCAATGCTCTGTATCCCTTTGTAGAGATGCACATGTAAAATATAATGAGCACATGACGATAAGGCCATAGTAACTTATTATTACATAATGTTTTATATCACGTCTTCTTCCACTAAATAGTATTCAATTAGAATATATGACATCGCTGGCAAGATGTTTTACTTCCAAAATAGTACCGATTAGAGTATAAATTAAGGCGAGTAAATATTAGATAACTCCCAAATCTGAAGATAACATGAATATATATTTGGGCATAGGCTATGGTATGTTAAGTATGAATACTTTCTAGAGTTTCGATGGGGGGAGTTTAATGCTGAAAAGATGGAGATTAAGCTTTAACCGTGCCACTGAGTATTTTAGCATTAGACACGTTTGGGTGCTTCTTCTGAGCCTCCCTTTACAAATATGGAACAAAAAATCCTTTGAAGCAATCGACAATGCCATAGGCCGCTTCCTAAAAATAGATGAAGTTGACCTACACACAACGGATAAGAGAATGGAAAAAGTATTAGTTGAGTTAGATGTCCATGAAGGATTCTTGGAAGTACTTGAGATTGAAAGGCAAGGTCTGTTATTTGTCCAGAGACTGGACTACTTGGGTCTGTCGTTCTGTTGTACCCTCTGCAAGTGGACATACCATTTTCGAAAGGAATGCACATTGGTCTATGGCTCCTTGCCGGATGATGATTCAACAGTTGATATGCTTGGAGATAGTGTTACTTGTCTGGAGGAGGATGACATTCTGGTGGACTATCCTGGAATCTGTTCTGAGGACAGTCCTTCATCTCCGGATATGTCTTTTATCGGTAAGTTGAAGATTTTCTGCCCCATGTTTTATTCTTCTTTAATGGTGTGGGAATGAGACCACATAAAATCCATTCTTTTTCCAGACCCCTCTGTTAAGTTGGCTACTGATTCTGATCAGTTTACTAACTATTCTATGGATAGTAAGACTGTGGATGGGGATATTTCTCGAATTCCACTTATGGTTACTCTTCCTGAAGTGGGAACAAACCTTTCTTGTAGCACATCTAGGTTAGAGAATGATATTGTGGTCCCAGGGTATACTGAACCAACTCTTAGTGACAATGCTCTAGACTCTTTATTATCAGAATTAATTTCTACAGGGACAAAATTTTCTAAGACTTTACCGATACCAACTTTCCTAGGCTCTACTCTTATGCTGAGGCCATCTTTGCTAGGTTATTCTTATGACAACAAAGGGAAGGGTCATTCTGAGGTTTTTGATCCTACGTGGTCAAGGGGTTTGGGGTTTGAATTTTCTCCAATAAAAACTCTAAGTGCCCGTAAAAAAGCGGGAACTCCACTTAACCCTTTACCTACTGATTCTAATATTACTTCTGAATTGGGGGAGCTTAGAGGTTTAAAAGCCCTGGCCAAGGAAAAAACATGATTTTAGTAACCCTCAATATAAGAGGGGTTGGAGGACCGCTGAAACAAGCCTCCCTTCGCAGATTGATAAAATCTACTTCTCCAAGTATTATCTTCTTACAAGAAACTATGGTGTTGGCTGATAAGGCAAGGAATTTAAGCTTCGACCTGATTGGATGATCTGTGCTGTGACTGTTGTGGGCACTTCTGGTGGGTTACTGGCCTCTTGGGATCCCAAATTATTTATTTTTGACCCTTGTCTAAGTACTGGTGGTATTCTTTTGTCAGGATACTCTTTATTGGATAAAAGGAAGCTTTCGCTACTAAATGTTTACAACCCCTATCAGGATAGAAAGGATTTTTGGTTCTTGGTGGAAGCATCGGGTATCTTAGCTCAAAAGGATCTAATCATTGTTGGAGATATGAGTTTCACAACTTCATCTATGGAGGTCTAGGGGAAGTCAACTTTACAAGACTCCTTGGCGGGTTTTTTCAAATCTCATTTTTTTTTAAACTCATTAGTTGATGTTGCTCCTTCTGAGATAGTTATGATGTGGAGAAATGGTCATGCTGGGGTGGATAGTATTGCAAAAAGACTTGATAGGATTTTTATTGCAGAGGAACTCTTGGCTACAACTTAGAGGTAAAGGACGTGGGTTCAATATCTGTTTATGTCAGACCATGCTCCAATATTTCTTGAGTTTGGAGTTGGGATCCCGAGAGTGACTTATCCTTTTATGATCAATTCGGTATGGATGATGGATGAGTCTTTTGAGATTTTGGTAAAAGATGTTTGGTTGGATCCTAGTTTTCAAAATATTATTGGTGCCCAAAGGAGGCTGATGGGGAAACTCACTGCTTTAAAATCACGTGTCAAAAGTTGGGCAAAGGAAAAAATGTGTTAGAGATTTGAGGGACCTAAACATAATCAAAGAGACTCTTAATAATTTTTATGAGTTGATAAATAACGGAAATACTATTGAAAACATTAACCAAACAATTATCAATCTAGAATCTGAGAGAAAGAAGTTACTGTTGGCAGAGGAAGAAGAGTGGAGGCAGAAAAGTAGAGCCATCTGGATAAAAAGTGGTGATAAGAACACTAAGTTCTTTCACCATTTCGCAAGCTACAGGAGAAACAAAAAATTCATATGGGAGATTAATGATGGTTCATGGGTTTTACATACGGGACACCAATCTATTAAGGTTGAAGCAGTTAAGTTTTTTAAATCATTCTTTAATGATACCAGACAAAATACCATTACAAATCAGATCAATACAGTCATAATGTTTCCCAACATTGTGCGAGAGGAGGATTTAAGACTCTTGGAAAAAGCTGTGACAAAGAATGAAATATTGGAGATTCTAAGGGGCTTTGCAAAGTAGAAAAGTCTAGGACTAGATGATTGGACTGTGGAGTTTTTATTACACTACTTCAAGTTTATTGGTCATGATTTATTAGATATGGTGGAAGAATCTAGAATTAGAGGGGAAGTAATCAACTCGATTAATTCGACCTTCCTCGCACTGATTCCCAAAGAAAACAATCCCACAGAGTTCAATGATTTTCGATCGATAGATTTATGTAATTTATGTTATAAGATAATATCCAAAGTGATTGCTAAGAGAATAAGACCAATTCTATCCAGATCATTATCAGAAGAACAATTGTGTTTTCTTAAAGGAAGGCAAATACTTGATGCAATTGGATCTGCACAAGAATGTTTACATAGTATAGAGAACAAAAAAATACAAGCTATTATTCTGAAACTGGATTTAAAAAAGGCGTATGATTGTACAAACTGGGATTATCTAAGGTTAATTCTGCTACAGAGTGGTTTTAGTATTCCAACTACCAACTGGATTATGACATGTGTCACTTCTACAAATTATGCCATCCTGATTAATGGAGAGCCCACAAACTTTTTTAAAAGCTTCATAGGTCTTAGAAAGGGTTGTCTGATGTCACCTCTTCTTTTTATCTTGGCTATGGAAGGTCTTATCCTAGCTCTCAAAAAATCTAAAGCCGAAGGTACTATTTATGGAATCAAGGTTTCTAGACTGATTACAATTCTTCATCTTTTATTTGTAGATGATATTTTAATAATGACCAGAGAAACCCTTTCGAAGTGGGAGGTTATTCAGGATATTCTTCAAAATTTCTACTGCGTCTCGGGTAAGGTTATCAATCCACAAAGGTCGGTCATATTCCATTCGGGGGTACAGCTAGAAACTCTTACGTCTTTAAAGGAATTTCTCCTCTTCCCTTTGAAAGATTTGGCTTTAGGATTCAAATATCTGGGATATTTGTTAAAATATGACAGTTATAAAGATGATGACTGGAAATGGTTACTAGATAAGTATGAGGCTCAGATTACTCAATGGAGTAATAAGTGGTTGTCTCTTGGGGGAATATATGTATTGATAAAGGTGGTCCTGGAGAGTCAACCAGTTTATTGGATCACCTTAGCTCACATCCCAATTGTTGTACTTCAAAGAATCCGCAAATTGTGTTTCGATTTCCTTTGGGCTGGGAACAAGAATAGTAAAAGGTATCACTTAAGTAACTGATTGACAATCGCTAGAACAAAAAAACATGGAGGATGGGGCCTGCAGAATATTTTCTTATTCTATAGAGTATTGGCATCAAACATTATGTGGAGAGATCTTATGAGACGTGGAATATGGAAAAATATTCTCAAGGATAAGTACTTTCCTCATACCTCAGTTTTGACTTGGCTCATATCGCCGAATCTGAAACATACTTTTGGTTCTCAGATGTGGAAAAACCTACGTAACACATTGTCAATTATTATTCATTGGTTGGCTTGGAAGCCGGGCTCTGGTGTCTCAATAAAAGTTGGAAATGATGTGATTATAGGTTTGGGACAGGAAGCCATCCTGTGAAGGGAAATGATAACCAGGCTCAATCAAAATCATATTTTTCTCTTATATCAAGAGAGTTGGCCATGGACTAGGAATGTGATAGGTACCAACTAGATCAACAATGCCGAGTTAGGTTTGGACGAGCCTCTAGATGAAGAATGGGAGCACTATACACAATCGTTGAGTGATTCTTGCATAGCGTTAGTTGAAAAACAAGATAAATTGATTTGGATGGGTGGAGATAAGTCAAGATATATCTCTATCAAAAATATTTATGAAGCATTATCAAACTCATTGTGCAATTATAATCTTGGGGGTTGGAGGAGAGATTTATGGAATTGGGACTGTCCTTTGAAGATAAATCTCTTCATTTGGCTATTAGAAGAAAATAAATTACTGAACTGGATAAATATTCAAAAGCATGGATGGAAGGTCCAGACATTTGCATATTATGCAAAACAAAAAGAGAATCTACAAATCATTTTTTTGTTAATTTCCCCTTTACCCTGGCAATTTGGGTGGAAATAAAAAAGACTTTGGACTTAGTCATTGGTTGGAATGGAAACACAGTGATAGAATCCTTCAAAAATGGGGCATTACAAAACTCAGCTATGAAATCTATGCTAGCATACATTTGTTGGTTTATATGTATAGATAGGAATAGGTCTATTTTTGAAGAAAGGTCACCTTCAGTTCAAAGAAGAGTATATCTAGCAAGGAGTGCTATTGGTTTATCAAAGATTTCAATTCAAGATAAATTTCCTCAGATAAGGGATTATTCCTATCCTGTAGACAAAATACTTGCTTGGTTTGATGGGGTGTCTCAGAACTATGGCAGACTAAGTGGAGCGGGTGGAGTCATTAAGATTGATGATTCTAGAGAGTACAAATGGATTCTAAATTGTGGGACTAAAAATAATACTAGAGCGGAACTAATGCGAGCTTGGGTGACTATAACTCTTGTTATTAGATTGTCTGTCACTGCTTTACATGTTTATGGGGACTCTAGGACAATCATTGACTGGCTCAATAGGAGAGGATATCTAAGGGTAGAAAATCTGGATGCGTGGAAGGATGGAATATAATAAATCTGTCAACAATTTTGTTCCATATCCTTTGAGCACATATACAAGGAAGCAAATAAACAAGCAGATCAGATATCAAAGAAGGCACTCCTCATCTACCGAGGGAGAATTGCATATAATTTATGGGTGGAGGGACATGAGGGACTGTCATAGTTCATATATCTGTAGTTTCATGTTTATTGGATGTTTCTCCCATGGCACTTTATTTTTAGTCACATTTTGTTGTATCCACCTCTAGGATAGAGGATCTTTTTTGTTTTTCAAAAGTAAAGTCCTATTTGTTTTTTGCTCAGAAGTTTTTGTAAGCAGTGTTAGCTATGATCATTGACTGACAAGAGTGTCTGGATGCCTTGTCAACAAAGAATCAGTATATGAAAAAATATTATATTATTATCAATATAATGTGAAATTTTCCATTGGAAAAAAAAGTATGACATAAATTGTCTCTCCATCTGTCCATTCAATTGATCAATATTAATCGCCAACTAGTCATCACATAAATTAGAACAACAACCTGCTATTTAAAGTCTATTATAAATGGGTAATCACCATTATTTAATGAAAAATGATTTTTCCCATAACTCCGATGTCTGTCCAATTCTTTGAACCAATAGCTCTGTGAAGAAATATGTTTTTTTTTTTAATATTTAAAACATAAAATTCCAAACTGAAATAAAAACTTAGGATTAAATTCAAATACTTGAAAGTCAAGTAGAACTAATACATGGTCAAACGATGAACTCATCGCTATAGTCCCTCTGGCAGGGACTGATAACATTTTATGTGTATTTGTTTTGAAGCAATTGAATTTGATTTCTCCATCATACAAATCTTATTTACATTTTGACAACGATTAGTTTCATTGAGGTCATATTTTTTCTAACACGTAAGACTTCATGAAGGTTGGGATACTTGGCTCCTTGTCCCAATGAGAAACAACCTCATATTTAAGAACTAACATATTTTAAATATCATTAAATACACAATTTAATTGAGTTTTCATTGTTTTTCAAGAAGGAGATCAATATCCATAATAAAAGGAATAATTTAGGAGTGTTTATAATAAATGTGGACACTTTGAAAACATAGTCTCAAGAAAATAAATTCGTTTTAATTGCTACTTATGAACCATTTGAGGGCATGATCACAACTTCAATTAAGGAGATGAAGAAGGAAAAGTGATCCATAGGTAGTTCAAGATGCATATCAAATATACCTTTTATGGTAATGATTTGAAAATGAAGAATTTATTTAGTGGAGTTGGTCATTGTTAGCATATCCCTCCAAAAATAATCTAACATGGCCTTGGTCGCTTATCTACACACACAACTATAAAATATACATCCGATTATCAATAAGAAATTGAATAAAACCAATTATCTAAAACAATGTAACACACCTAACCCCATGATATTTGTTTAGGATGGTGGGATGTTCGGTTTTCATCTCTTTCCTCAAGGTAAATATTCAGGTTGATCAATTTATTAAGTGGATACTTCTCTTATCACAACATAAATTATATTAACTCTTAATAATTTATAGAAAAATCCTTTCATATATTTTACTAAGGTGACCAGGGACCTAAACACCCTCAATCAAACAATCAGTTTCACCTCTCGACATCAACTCAATGATCTGTAGATATCTAGACTCGTCCCTGTCAAAATGATCAATCACCAAGGTCTACATCCTTTCCTATGGAATCATTCTGACAGATCATTCTCAGGGATCCAATGGTCCTCAGATTCGGGAATACAACGACTCTGATTACATCGATGCCTCTACTTACTAGATAGTTACTCTCCACTTCAATGCCCATTCTCCTTGCTAACTAATGGGACCCATAGAATATATGGCTAAATGAAATCTCACCCACACACCGATCAGGATTACACCTCCATTCTCAGGATCCCTCCCCATCAGAGTGCCTCCACTTTGGTATCACAAACCACTCTGTCTAGCTTACTTAGACCACACACGCTCTACAAATCGAATGGTTCTCATTTTCTTCATATGTCGGTCATGGTGCACTCGGAGGTTACAACTTCATGAAAATTATGGTTCTAAGGCCAATATATTCATATCAAACCATTATGGATCCAACGGGCAAAATACTATGATACACCTACCAACAGATCAACGATCCTCAGACTCCTTTGAAACCTTCCATCCAAGCCTCCAACAACCTTCCTTATGACAGAATGAAAACTTGTATCAATATTCTAGGACTCACTGATACCACTCTCTAATAAGTCAATGACTATTTTTTATTCTGATCTCTCCCCTTTGGAGTCCCCACACATCCTTGTACTAGGCCACTCTGACGACCGCGTCCTCTGACCAATGGTCATGATCTTCTTGCTATGTTGATACAATGGATGTGATTCCTTTTGACTTAAAACATTTGTTTTCTTCATGGTAATAGTTTGAATCGAGACATAATCAGTTAAAGGTTCCTCCTAGGTATTTTCTAAGGTTCTACCAGGCCTTCAAGAGCTTGGGAATCCATGTTCAAACCGACTAAGGAATTTCCTTTGGGACTTGGATGCATATTTACATGTCCTGCAATATTTCCATTTAAGATAGGAGGTTTGTGAATTAAGGTTCTTTAACCTACACAGGGCTTCCTAGATACCAGGGCATTCCTTTCACTTCCCAGATGAATATTTTGTCGATATCTTGCAAACTTTCCTCTCAATACTTGCAAGGGTATGAAGGATGCATGCCACCCATACATTTATTATTTAGTCATATTAGATTCATTTGATTAATAGTGAAAATAAATGTACATCACCCATTTTACTGAGGAATTTAGTTATTCCTTACATACATTCACATTTCCCATTTAAGCCATAAAATGACAGGCTTACATTACTAAAATTACATCAAACATATTGAGTTGAAACACTTATATGTTCAGTGAATAATGATATCCAAATAATTGAGAGATGATTCATTTCCTCCCAACCTTAGGCTATGTTGTAGGGTGCCATATTATAGCATGTCATCCCTGTGCCAATACATGATATCATAAGGGGATTGATTCAGCTAGTTCTCATATTGAAAATGATCCAGGAAGGTTACTCTCCTTCCTCCACTAACCACCGTAGAAGTTTCTCTCTTCCCATTGAGCTCAAGACTTCCATAGGCTTATTAGGTAACCTCCCAACTATATTTTCTCTGCACAAGGGAGTCCCTTCTCTTCTACACAGTCTCTCGGTGACCTCCTTGTGTCGGTTTATTTCTAGTAGATACCAAGTTGTAGTCCTATGTTTCTCCCGTCTGGATCTAGGTCTTCTATGTTCTAGGGTGATCAACAATATTTTGGAGAATATTTATATTTTATTCAAGAACAACTCTCCAATTTATTTTGTTACTAATATATGTGCAAGTGAACACCTCTTTTCATTTGACCATCTGTTTGTGAGTCTACTACTCACTTTTTCTTCCTCGGGTTATTCTCCTTGGGTAGTCTCTACTCATCCATTTTTTTTCTTGCACATTCGTTCTTGTGAACTATTGATCTTTTATTCACTTTGTTCTCCTCTCTCTACTCAATGTGCATGCTTCTCTTGTGTCTTTGTGTGCATATGGGTGATGTTTTTCACCTTTGGTATCTTCTTCCATGCAATCCTCTGGATTCCCATGACTTTTGTCAGATGCGACCTCCAACCAAGGATTTGAATTTGAAGGGGTGATCCAAGGGATGTACTTCTGTCAGGTTTTTGAGTTGACCCTTACCTCTTCAAGAGGTCAGGTTTTTCAGTAGCTATGACTACTTCAACCACCAATCCTACCCTCAATAATTGATCATGTGGCTATAGGAAGTTCAAGTACATTGGCAGGTGATGTATTTTTTTTTTTTATATGTAAGCTGGAATGATGGATGCGATTCCTAATTTCTTCATAGAAACTTCTCCGTTTTACCTCCTTATTCCACCTAACCAATCCACCTTACCAATCCCACTTCATCGATTCCCACCTGTGATATGATGGCTAGTACTCAAGGATTTTCCCTCCCAGTCACCTATCTGGTGTTTTTCATTAATAAAAGTATAATTACATGCTTCACAATCACATTGTATGAAGTCTTATCATAATTACAATTATGGTGGAAAACATGGTGTTACATTCCCCTGCCCTTAAAGAAACACCATCATCGTTATTTGAAAACACCATATATATACAATTATACAAAAGAAAAAAAATTGGGTATGCCACTCTCATGGTATCTTCCAGCTACCAAGTGGCCTCATCTTCTCCAAAGTGTTTCCATTGCACCTTGACTTGTACAATGGCTCAGTTCTAGAGCATTGTTTCTCTCCTGTCCAGGATGCATTCAGGTTCATCTAGAATTATCTTTCTAGTTCCATCTGTATCACAGTCAAATCGATGATATGATTAGAATCATGAACGTATTTATTTAACAAAGATACATGGAACACATTATGAGCTCTAACAATAGGTGGTGATGCAATTTTGTATGATATTGATCCCACTATTTCGAGGACTTCAAAAAGTCTACAATATTGGGGTGCTAACTTAGCATAAGTCCCCATCCTTAGGGAAATCCTATTGGGTTTTACCCTAAGATACACATGATGATCACCCACCTTGAACTATTTATTAGTTATTTTTCTATATGCATAGCTCTTTTGTCTATACTGGGATATTTGCACATTTTTCCTTATCTTAATCATTGCTTGTTCCATTTCCTTCAACAATTCAGGTCCAAGTGTAATATTTTCCACTGGACTTTCCCAACTAATTGGTACTCTACACTTCATACCATACAAAGCCTCAAATGGACTCATCTTCAATGATTCTTGATAGCCATTGTTATAGGAAAACTCCACTAGGGATATATTCTCTTCCCATTGCTTGGGTTGATGCATAACATTCATCCTCAACATGTCTTGTAGTACTCTATTTACCCTTTCGATTTGACTATCTGTCTGAGGATGGTAGGCCATGCTAAATGTTATTTTTTCCCCAAGCCTACAAAAAATATTTTTAAAAAACTTGAGGTGAACTTAGAATATTTGTCTGAGATTATGGTCTTGGGAAAACCATGCAATCTGAAAATTTCCTTCATGAAAATGTTAGCAACATCTATGGCCTTAAAGTTATATTTAATGGGAATTAAGTAAGTTTCCTTGCTCAATTTTTCCACCATTCCCATGATTGGATCATGTTTCTTATTTGTCCTTGGAAAAACAGTAATGAAATCCATGGAGATTGTCTCTCATTTCCATTCTGGAATTGGTAATGGATGAAATAATCCTATAGGTTGTCTTTGCTCAACTTTCCCTTGTTGAAACTCCAAACACTTGGCAACGTATTCAACAATACATTGCTTCATCCTATGCCAAAAATACAATTCTCTTATTGTAGTTACCATTTTATGATAACAAGGATGACTTACATAAGGTATCCTATGGGATTCATCCATAATCATGTGCCTCAAACTTGTTGAGTTGGGAACATACAATATGTTGTCATACAACAACAATTTATTAGTTGTAAGTTGATATCCTTCATATTTTCTCTCCCTGGGTTCTTGCTGCAACCCTTCTTTCACCTAATTGAACAAATCATCTTATTTGGAGAGGAATTTTATCCTGTGTTGGATGTCAGACTCTCCCACACTTGCTGTTACTAAGTGTATAGTTTTCACACTATGACTGAGTACATATGCCACTCTCTTCTTCTCCTTTCCTTTTATGTGTTTGATTTCAAAATCAAACTTGCCAATCAATGCCATCCATCTAGCTTGTCTAGCATTTAAGCCCAGATGGTCAAATAAGTATTCCATACCACAATGGTCTTTCATCAAAGGGAACCTCCTTCCGAGCAAGTAATGCCTCCACATATTCAACACATGCATAATTTTTACAAGCTCCAGATCGCGAGTGACATACTTTTTCTCGTGCTCATTTTATTTTCATGATTCATAACAAAACACTTGTCCCTCTTGCATAAGGAATCCACTGATTCCTTCTTTGCAAGCATCAATAAAAACTAAGAAATATTTTTTCAGGGTATAGAATATTCAAAACATGGGCATTGGTCAAAAGGTGTTTCAACTGTTGAAAGACGGCTTCACACTTTGTTGACCATATAATTTTTTTCCCTTTTCTTTGTAATGAGGTAATGGGATGAACAACCTTGGAAAATCCCTTTATGAACCTTCTATAATACCCAACCAATCCCATGAAAGATATTACTTCTATTATTTTTCGAGGGTTTGACCAATCCATTATTTCCTTGATATTCTCAGAATCTATTGCCACTCTTTATGTTGATATTATGTGTCCTAAATATTGGATTTATCCTTGAAATAAGTCACACTTGATGAACTTAGCATACAATTGTTGATATCTCAACACTTGTAGCACCATCCTGAGATGCTCTTCATGCTTTTTTTTGGTCTTGGGATACAACAATATATCATCCACAAACACCAAGACAAACTTATCTAAATATTTGTTGAGAACACTATTCATCAAGCACATGAAGGTAGATGGTGCATTAGTAAGTCCCAATGACACCACTACGAACACATAGTGTCCATACCTTGTCCTAAAAGTTGTCTTGTGAATGTCCTCATCCTTCATTTTGACTTGAGGATATCTTGACCTCAAATAAATCTTTGAGAAAATTGCAGCTCTGATGAGTTGGTCAAAGAGATCATCGATCCTAGGTAGTGATTATTTATTCTCAATGGTCATCTTGTTCAACTGCATGTAGTCAATACATAGTTTCAATGTACCATCCTTCTTATTTACAAACATGGCTAGTGCTCCCCATGGGGACACACTCGACCTAATGTAACATTTATCCAACATCTCCTTCAATTGCACTTTCAACTCCGCCAATTATGGAGTTCTCATCTTGTAAGGTACTTTTGATTCTTGTATTTATGCAGGCACAAGATCTATCAAAAACTCAAGATCTCTCCCGGGAGGTAATACAGGCACCTCCTCTGGAAACACATACTTAAAATCCCACAACGTAATTTGATATTTAGCCTTCAACTCTTTTCCTTCAACTGAGTTAAGCACTTGTATCACATACCAGGGGTACCCTTTTCTACTGAATTTGTTAAGTTGTAGTGCTGATATTTTTCTAACTGAAATTGGCTTCCAAATGCCTTGCAAAACTCTTCCATTACATTTTTCATCTTTGTGTTCCAAGTTTTTCTCATAACATTTCAATTTTTCCTTTTGATCCGATAACCAATCCATACCTAACAACACATCATATGATCCCAAAGGTAGAATATTTAGGGTTTCTTGAGTATGCATTCCACTCATTGAAAGGACAATGTTCTATCACCTCTACCACTTTCCTCTTTGTCCCTGTGGCTAGCTGAACTAACCGTGCCTTAGCATGCTTCAACAACTTGATATGAAACATAACTAAGGTTAGATCTAGGTTTAATTAGAATATAAATAGGTTTCTTGGAAATTATACCTTCCATCTCTACTATAGAAGCTTGGTGGTCTGCTTGTTGATTTTCCACAATTGCATATATCCTAGGAATTCTTATGGCCACAACATTGATAGTAGAAACTTCATGTACATGATAAAACCTTTTACTATCATGTGGTTCCCCACAACCCTGACATTGCAAGGGTCCTTTCTTTGGTTCCTCTACTCTTTCTCTTTCCTTCTATCCTGGCTTATGATCCAGGTGGATATTGGTGGCCACCCACCTCTTCCAACTAGCTCCTCGTGTCCATTTTGATTCAGCTTGTCTTTCTGTACTGCTTTATAGTTGTTAGTTATACACTTATGGGGTTGTATGAAGCCTCACACATTCTCCAGGTGGATACGGGTGGCCTCTCACCTAATCCAACTAGCTTATTTTGTATGTTTTCATGTCAACACATCTTGATGTACTTCCAGGGCTGTTTTGGGGCCCTAAATGTTGTTTTTTTTACTTGCCATGGTCAAACTGTAGACAGAGTCAGATTCTGATGACATAATGTGTATTTCTCTGAAAGACCTTTCCAATGGGATATAACGCGCTTGTTGGTTACTATTTCCCTTCTTGGGTTGTCTGAGTTATTGACCCAGGGTTCATGTCATTTGGGGTTCCAACAAAGCCTCTAAAACTATCGACCCTCCTGGTAAACCAGAAGGCAACACAACACCCGAAAGGTACTGTGCAGTCTCACCCGAGATAGCTTTAAATGGGTGACTGTAAGACTCAGGTGTTTACAGCCTAGGAAAAAGTAGGGGATATGGGTTTCTTGATTAAATCCAGGTACCATGAGATGTAAGGTAAACTACTTATTCCTTGAAGTCACATACATATATCCCACAGTTTAATTCCAACTAAGTATAAACAGATTCATAACAATGTATTAACTCATTCATCAAGCTTAACCATTAATTGCTGAAAGAAAGTAGAGACATGCATACATTCAACACATTACACAAGTATTACCGTGTTTCACCCCCTCCTGGCCTACGCCCACAAATATTTGTCTCTTGAATATTTTATTATGGAAGTTCTGCATTTCTGGCACCGTGTGATTACAATTCTCCAAAAAATTGGGTAAGATCTATGTGAGGCGAACTAGATCACATCAGGATCTACATCTTGCAGTCTAATCCTCATATCTACCTTACCTCGTATCTTCTTTTCTAAACAACTTACAAAATCGATTCATACAACTAAAAACATTACATATCGCCTACGCTCCTGCGTGGTTATAGTCTCCAAAACTTCACTCCAAAGCCCAACCCTCAACCACAACAATAATAACAACAACCATCCCTATATGATACTTTTGTATCTATATTTATACATTTCGGGCTCTTCATCCTTTTACAGAATATTACCAAAACCCTAACCCTTATTATGTTAGGTCTTTATCCCATGCGCGTGTTGTTCTTCCTCCAGCTATTGCTTTCCTTTGTGCACACTTTCTTGCATGAGTGCATGTTGTTCTTTTGCCAGTTGTTACTTCAGTTTTCTACAGGCTTTCTTTCCCATGATCGTTCTTCTTTCCCCTTCGACCTAGTGCCAACAAGCCCCCAAAACTGACATGTGACTCATCTCGAGTCACCTAATTGCTTTGTGCTTCCTCGAAATCCTTGGTGATTTTCTGGAACTTCTCCTGCAACTCTGCTGCTTTTGTCAGTGCCTGCACGGTTTTCTCCTTGATGGTGTCGACTGTCTAAGTTGCCACTTCCTTGCTCATCAATCCCACGCATTCTAGCTGAGTCTGTGTTGTCTATTTTCTCGCTTCCTCTGCCTATGCAAGTACTTTTTCTACCCATTCCTGCAACGGTTCTATTTGAGCTTGACGCTTTTGTTTCTATGTTTGCGCAGTGATAAGTTCTTCCTGTATCTTCTTCAACTCTTACACTCCCTTGACCCGTTATGGAATTGGTATGGTCTTTTGTCGCTGCTTGAGTTCTTGGATCGTTGCATTGATCCTCTCCTCCTCCTTGTCCCAATGTTGGACCTGTGGATCCTCTTGCAGCCTTATCCAAAGTTGCGTTGTTTTATCCAGCAAGTCGGATGCCATGCTAACCTGTTTTTCTAGCTCCTGCAGTTGCATTGTTTCTTCTTGCTTCCTTTGCTCCTTCACCGCTGGTGGAGTTGTCGGTCTAATCTGTCTGCGGAGAGTCTCGATATCCTTCTGATATTGATCAATTTCCTGCGTAATCTAGTCGATCTTTTCTGTGGCTGGGAATTCATTTCCTTGCGCAGTGGTTGGAAGTTTCCCAAACATTTCTTCCACTTTGTGTTCCATCTCGTTTCTGCGTTCCTTCTCCTCTTGAGTTTCATATTTGGCCTGCGCAAAAATTGTTTCCAGTGATTCCCACTTCTTTGTTGCTTGTTGTAGCTCGACTAAGATTTTATGTGCTCGTGACTACATCTCGTGGTCGACGCTAACCTGTAGTTTGTGTAATTCTCTTGATGGCATCTGTGTCAATACCAATTGGATATGAGCCAAATCCTTTAGTGGTGTCTGTCCCACAATTTCATCCATTTGCAGCATGCTAGGCTTCATGTAGACCGTGGAATGTGCGTGTGGCATTAAAAGAACCGGGTCAGGTTATTCTACCTCCACCCTTTCTATGGTCTGTGTGGTCCATGGCTCTATGCCTCTACTTCTACTCATGATCCGGGCTTCCTCGAATTTCTTAAGGAGATGTCCCATTTCTGTTAGTTCCTTCTGCAGTTTATCCTGTGGTGCGTAGCATGATCAAAATCCTCTACGAGGCAGTCTTGGACCATTCTAGCAATCATCTCTCCATCATCCTCCCTGATTGTATAGTTCGGTGGTGGTCGTTGTGCCTTCATTTTCTTGCGTGCACCTGCTTCCTGTACTATTGGTCTGTTAGTTCCCCTTAGTTCATGTGTGATGGGGTTCGATGCGGTTTCCTGTTCTCCCTCAGCCAATTTCTGTTGTCCATTGGTTGGCTGAGTGGTTTCTATCCTCCCCGTCTAGGTCCCTAGCTTCTCTGAGTCGTCTTCTGCCTGAGTCAACTTGGTTTGTCCCATTCTTCGTTTCTTGGGTATTGGGATTTGTGGAGGCTGTGTTTTTGCCTACGGATCCCCTCCTTCTATTGTTTGTCTCGATACTTCTCTGGGTATGGTTGGAATCCTCCATTCATCAGGCCATTCACTGATGATCATGTTGATATCTCCCTTGGTGACGCAGTAGTGCATCTGTAGACATTGTTTATCTGGGTCCTACCTTGGTTGTATCCACATGGCTTGTCACCTAGCCCAGAAATTGGCGATGCCTCTGTATCATATGATAGCCTTTGGTGTTATTCTCCATGCTCGACCGATGGCTTCCTGTATCTCCCATAGGTAAGCTTCGAATACGATTCCATTTTCCCTCTTATTCTTGGCTAGTGGCACGGATATCAGGACGCGATATCTTGCTCCTCCTGACTGTGGTGTGACACAAAATACAACGTGTTCTAGTTCTTTCCATCCCATGAAAGCTATGAGAGTGATCAACCATGAGTAATGAAATTTCATACCTGCATCCTATGTGTCTTTGCAGTCTACTGGGAACAAGTTTGATAGGTATGGCGCCCAACTCATGTAGGTGCCTTCTGTGCACTGAGCCGCAACAACAATGACTCCTATCAATACTTCATCTTTGCAGCATTTTCTTAGCAGTTTGCAGGCTAAGATTTTTTCTCCCAATTGCATCATGACATTGTTGATCCATTTAATTACAATGACTCTTGTTCCTCTCTCGGTGCCGTATTTCTTCTTTATCTCTTCTGCCAATGTTTTTTCCTTGGACTTATCATACAAAATCAACGCAGGATCCATACCCCGGGTGGGTAGGCCTGTTATCTGTGCGATAAGTTCGACATTTATGGGGACAGGTTTGTCCAACCATACATCCCCTCTGTGTGTAACTGCTAACAGTTGCCTGACGCATGTTGATGCATATTGGCCTCTGCCAAAGTGTGGTATCTTCAACAATCCTAGAATTCATGTTCTGTCCAATCTAGTTGCCCACTGGTGTGGATGAGTGATGGTTTCTTTGAGTTGGTTCACAACTATTTTCTGCATAAAGACCTGTGGTGCAAGCTATGGATACTTGGTTTCATCTTCTATGTCATGGTCAGAATACTTGAGCTTCCCAACGTGACCCAATAGCTGTGGGTCCACATGTACTCCCTCTGGTATGTGAGGTAGCACAATATTTGCAGTTGGTTTCTTTCGAGGTGAGCTCGGTATCTGAACTCGGTCCTCTTACTGTGTTGGTTGGCTCAAAGTTCCAACAACTCCTGGATGTTCCCCTTTCCTCCACTCTAGCCACACCCAGGTAGTTCCAGCGGTCTCCTTGGCTGGGTGAACTAAGCTGGGTGCTTGCTTTTCATGTGGTTTCTCCTTTGCTCCTAGATACTGTGTCATTCTGTTCACTTCCACGACTGCTTCAATATGTTCCAGTGGTATTTCCTTGTGGGTTTCTTCTTCTTTGTTCTGAGGCTTGTGCACCACTGCTGGTGTATCCTGTTCCATGGACTCTGTTTGTGGTTGCAGAATATCCTCTAGTATTGGTATGGACTCTACTGGGATTTCCTCTGGTGATGGGATTTTGTCAATATTGACAATATCCGGTGGTTGCTTCTTGTTTTCTTCCAGTGGTCCCTGTGACCTAGTCTGAGCCCTGGTTGATATGGCTATTCGGCTTGGTTTTGCGAGCTTCGGTGGTGCCATAATGGTGTCTTTTGAACGTTTGTTGTGTTCGAATGGCTTCAGCGAGCTCTGTGGTTTCACTCTATTCGTTCTAGCTATTGTTGCTATTTTTTTGTTCTCCTTTCACAAATAGACTAACTACTGTTGTGATTGTGTGTTGTATGGGCTCATCACGAAGCTTGTTGAGGACGCTTCCTCCATCATGCGATTAATGCACCATAACTATGGGTTCAATGCATATGCAGCGGTTTCATACTTGCCATTATGCCTGCTCTGTCATCTCTAGTTGGCGCATTTAATGTGACATCCCATTCGTCCTTGCCTTGCTTTAACTCTGCCTCATGTTGTCCTATCAACCTGCTTTTGTCGACTTTCATTTTCCCACTTGTTTCCTTTTTTGATACAACTGTTATCATTTCCCTTGTTGGCTTCGTGTTTTGTATGCAGCTTGTTCCTCATGCCGTGCGCTTATTTTTATTTTTATTTTTACCGCGCGGTGGGTGGTCGACTGTCCATGTACAGCTTCAACTGGCTCCCATTGATCATTCCTTTGATTTCTGTGCCTACTAGATCTCTTCATTGTACAACTCCTCCATCTATGATAGATTTTACCTTGTATGGTCCTAGCCAATGCATCATCAGCCTTCCTGGGTGGTGCAACGATTTACTGTCGTAGAATAATGCTAGATCTCCTTCCTTGAACGTCTTCCTCTTGATGTGGTGGTCGTGCCAAGATTTGTCTCTTTCTTTCCGTACTTATTGGTGGAATCCTGCCAAGATATGGTCTTCCTCCATCGACAGTAACTGATTTAGTCTTTCCTGTACTACGCCTCATTCTGTCATGTGTGTGATAACTGCTACATGTAGACTAGGTATTAAAAATTCTAATGACACTACTGCTTCTTGACCATAGACTAGTTTGAATGGTGTGTGGCCTGTCAAGTTTTTGCATGTGGTTCTATACGCCCATAACACTGCTGGTACCTTGAAGTCCCAATCATCCCTGTTGACGTTACATATCTTTATCAAGGCGTTCTCTAGAATTTTGTTGAAGGCTTCTACCGTGCCATTTTCCCGTGGATGATACGATGTTCTTTTTTGGTGATGAACTTCAAACTCTTCGAGCATCGCTTGGATGGTGTTGTTTATGAAGTGCATTCCTTGGTTGCTCATCAAAATTCTTGGGCACCCAAATCTAGTAATTACTTGTTCAAACAAAAAGTGTGCAACTGTCTCTGCGCTGCAATATTTTACTGGTGCGGCTTCCGCCCATATTTTTAGGTATTCCATCGTAGTGATAATATATCTCGGCCCCATTCTTTTGGCTGGTGGGTTAATGGGTCCCACAAATTATATCACCCATTTTTCAAATGAAGTGTCACTTGCAGTCGTAGTTGGATTTTTTCCCTTCTGTTGGGTTTGCCTACCCTTTGACAGACATCACATTGATGAAAGTACTCTTTTGAGTCTCTGTGGATTGTTGGACACCATAATCCTACGTGTAGTACCTTCTGCACAGTAGCTTTTCCTGCATAATGCCCTCTTGCTATTCCCTCGTGGGCTTCTGCTAAAATTCTTGGTCATTCGTGGTCTAGTACGTATCTTCGTAAGATGTTATTTCCGCCCATCTTGTATAGATGTCCTGCGATCAATTGATAGTCGGATGCACGGACTACCAGGTTCTTATTCTACGTAGTGGTATATTCTTGCGGTGTAGTACCTATGCTCAAGTACTGGATGATCTCTGTGAAGTAATCGTCAACAATCTGTACTGAAATAGTTATGCATCTGTAAAGTTGTCTTCTAAATTCGTTGGTTCCTCTCCATTTGTGACCCTCTATAGGTGTTCAGGTCCTGCATTCATTTTTCCTGGTTGAACTATTACCTCAAAGTCAAATTCTTGAAAAAGCAATAACCATCGACATATTCTCCCCCCCAACACTAGCTTGTTGACTAGGTATTTCAGGGCCGAGTGATATCTAAACATATTAAAGTGTTTTCCCAATAGGTAATGTCTATATTTAGGTAGTGCATAAACCATATCTAGGCCTTCTCTTTCTGTCGTGTTATAATTCTGTTCTGAGTTTGATAATTTTCTTCTTGCGAATGCTATAGGGTGATCCAAGTCTCCTGCTCCTGGTTGTGCTAAGATAGCTCCAAGTTCTATCGCTGATGCATCTACATGTACATGGAATGTCTTCTCCCAATCTGGAAATACCAATATTTATGTGGTGACCATCTTTTCCTTCAGGGTATCCATGCCGTGTTGGCACTCATCATTCCATTGATACTTGGTATCCTTCCTTAATAGTTTTTCCATTGGTGTTGTAATCTGTGCGTAGCCTTTGATGAATTTCCTGTAATATCCCGTATGTCCTAACGTTGCTCTTGGTTGGCGGACTGTTTTTGGTGCTGGTAGATTAACAATGACTGCGATTTTGGCCGGATCCACTAGAAAAACCTATTTGCATACTATGTGTCCCAATAGTATCCCAAATGGTGTTCCAAATATGCATTTCTTGATATTCGGTGATATCTGGCACTATTTGCATCATTCTAACATTTGTCGTAAAACTTCCACATGGTTTTTTAGTAAGCAATACACTGCCCAATCATCCAGAGGAATTGGTGGATGAATTCCTTAAATGATGTGATGACCACTCTAGAAAATATCACAGGTGCATTCTTCAGTCCGAACGACATGACTGTATAATGATAAGATCCCCATTTTGTCATGAATGTGGTCTTGTGTCTATCTTCTTGTGATATCTTAATCTGATGATATCCTGAGAATCCATCGGTGAATGAGTAAGCTTCGTGGCCTCCTACGTTCTCAAGTACTTCATCTGTGAACAGTGTGGGGAATGGGTCATGTAGGCATGCATTGTTCAACTTCCTCAAGTCGATGCATATCCTGATCCCTCTTCCCTGTTTCTTGTCTTGTACTACCATTAGGCTTATCCATTCTGATTCTTTGACTAGTTCGATGTTGCTGGCCTCGAGCATCCTGTCGATCTTGTCTTTAACTTTATGTTTATATATGGCGTTCAATCTATATGGTCGTTGTTTAATGGGTCTCGCATTAGGTCTGAGTGGTATCTTCATTTCTCCTAATTCTCCGACTATGCCTTTCATCTCTGTAAAGGTTGTGGGAAAAAGGTCGTTGTATTCTCACAACAATTCTGTGATGCTTTCTAGTGTCTATTCATCCCCGTAATCTCCAATGTTAACCATTTTGGGCTACTCGACGGTCCCTATGTTAACCTTCTTTATCTTGATTGGCGCATATATGACCTCTGACTCTAAGGGTGGTCCTTCCACATCTCTCTCTCCTTCGACTTCTTCGATCTGAATATCGCACATATCATCTTCATCCGGGGCTTGCTCCTGTACATGGTAGCATGATAGTAGATCCTTGATTGTCTGCTTATTCCATTGTTGTACCTTTGTTATAGATTCTACTTTTGGTTCTTTAATGAATATGACGTTTCTAATCCGTTTCAGGGCCACATCTATGTTGGGGTTCTCATGATCGAATGAGAAAGTCACTGTAAAGTTATGTTGGAGTGTCACCCATGTCTTGGTACCTTTATGCATTTCCTGGTCCATATACCAATTCGCTGGTATGCCCTCTAAAGTATGAATGAAGTGGTGAGACCATTCCTCCGATGGCGTCATTTTCCACAACATTTTACACACCTCCAAGTGTTTTGCTAGTGTTCCTAGTCTGTCATATTTCTGTTGTTTGTTACCTATTTGTTCTGTGCCAAACCTTATGTGCAGTAATCTCTTACATTCGTACTAATCTGTGATAGTCTCTTTGTGTGCACCCCACCATCTTGCGGGTGTAGCCTTTAGTGCTAAATCTAGTACTAGAAATCTCTGGTTTTCTAATACTTTGTCTTCATATTGTGTTAATAAAGTTTCCAAATCATTTATCCTGTGAAAACTGGGTGGTTCTCTGATTTATGTGCCAATCCACCTTACTGCGCGTTCTATTCTGGCACACCTTCTCAAAGATACTTCGTGTAGTATTTGTTTCCATTTTTATAACCCGGTGTCTGAGTCTGTTGTACATGAAGTAATGCTCCGCCAATTGAGTACCCCATATACAGTTGGGTTTATATAGTTCACATCGCGCACAATTGTTCTGTACAAATGGCTGATCTCTTCTAAATCTAGACAAGTGGGTTCTACGAACCTCTCACCTTCTGATGGGTTGAGTGGGGCTATGACCCTATAGTCCCTCGACTCAAATTTCATTTTTCTGGTTTTTAAGTTAATTATGGCCTGGTTGTCGAACGCCCAATCCAGACCAAGTAGCATCAGGTAAGGTGTTGTGTCGTCTACTATTTCGATGATTTCAAAGTCCGCCTTAGTGCACACAACATCCATATCTACCATCACTCCTTTTAGTCTACCTATTGGTAGGACTCTATGTTGATTTGCTAGCTTTAATTGAACAGTTGAGTATCTTAGTGTAGGTTCTCCCATGCACTGCCATGCATCTTTTTGTAGTAAATTCACTTCGGATCCTAGATCTAGTATAATATATACCATATTGAAATCCCCAATGTTAGCATTTAGTCTAAATTTCCTACTTGTTCTTCTTCTTGTGTGTAGGTGGTTGACAATTTTCAATTCTGGCTTCTGTTCCATCTCGCTGCTACATTTTTCTAGGATGTTTTGCAATATTTTGATAGATGAAGGATCACTTAACATTTTGATGCATGATTGAAAAAAGTCTTTGATAGTACTTACTTGTTCCTTGGGTTGTATTCTGTTGGTATGGTCCAATGATGGCGAAATTTCATATTCCATAGCTTCCTTGCTCTACTGTGCAGTCGACGCAATGTTCTCCTTCTAGAATTCTTGTCGGGCTTCTGTAAATATCTCCTTCTCCTTATGCGTGTTGAACCACTTCTTGGGGTCAGTGTTCTTCTTTACCCATAGGATCTATGTTGGTTCCTGTCGATCTGCGTCATTTCCTATTTTTGTTCCTCCTCGAGTGACTATGTTGATGTTCCGTCCGTCATCCCTTGCTTCGGCTGAAATCCACTGAACATTCTAGTTATTTTGATTCCTTTTTTCCTGGATATTTACAAGCAATGTTGGATATTCCTTCATATCGTGGCCCGATGCGCGAAAATACGTACAAGTCACTGGTGGCAGTGGGCAGTCCCGTGCATAATGTCCTGGTTGCTAGAAATTGTGACATGTGATTGGTCCTCTATTGCATCCAAAACCTCCTATGGCTTGTCATGCTCCTTTATAAGTTGCACGATCACCTCGCGACGTGTTATATTGTGGTCCTTGATTATATTGCACAATATTGTACTGGGGCTATGCTGGTTTGTACTATGGCTGTGCGTTATCGTACGGTTGTGGTGCAGTATTATACTGCTGCTGCGCAGTGTTATATGGGGCTAGGTCTTGAGTGAACTATTGTGTTGCTTTCCTAGTCGTCATTTCTACCTATACCATGTATGTGTCTGATGTTCTTTCCCACATCAGCTCCATAGTTCCGCAATCTTTGTCGTCATGGATGAATGACTTGCAAAAGGTGAAAAATGAGTTCTTTGGAATTGTTTGGTATTTTTGCATCATCGTGTAGTGGTAAGGGTCATGACCTGATTTATTTCATATTTCACACCATAATCCTCCCTGTGGTAGTGGTTTTGGCATCCCCGTCTCCATATACTGTGAAAATGTTGGGCATTCATTCTTGTGGTGTTCTTCCGTTCTGCAGGTAGTGCACCAAACGTCTTCTTGTTTGTCCTTGTTCTTATTCTGGTTCAGCTAAAATGTTAAGTTATTCAGATCCTCTTTCAGTTCTTTGATAGTCGGTTCCGTCTGCCGGTATTGATTCTCTTCCAATTGCAAGGCTTCCTGCAGAGCCTCTGCCTGCGTTTGAAACTTCTGTTGTCGTAATGGATATTTTAATTAGTGTGGGAGTAGTGAGTTGACAAATAGGTGCCAATGTTGCATATCGGTCATAAGGTATTTTAACTTTCATTTTAATCTCTTGAATCTTTTATCAATCTCCCATACCAATTCTCCTAGTTTCTGTCTTATTTCAATCATCTCATTCATGTATTGATCCTCTGAGATCGGCTTCTGGAACTCATTTATCAATAGTTTCTTAATGTCGTCCAGTGTCCTTGTCATTTTGGGAACACTGTTCATGTCTAGACTCATGTACCAGTATAGTGCTCGGTCTCTTAGCGTGATCACTAGCAGTGCGAGTTTGGTGTCTTCATCAATGATCTGCTTTGCTTCCCAGATCTTTGCACAAATGAATAGATGCTTCTCAGGGTCTTCTACTGCTTCTCCTTGAAACTCTGGTAATTTGATAGTAGGATCATGTCCTGCCATTTCAAATACTGAGCTACTCCCTCCTCCGTGCGGTGTAGATACTTGACTAAGGTTGCCTGAACTAGCTCCTCCATTTGTTTCTCCTTGTGTATATGTACTTCCTACTGTCGGACTTCCTCTGAACTTTGGTTGTCTAAACAATGGTGTTCTCTTTGGTGTATTGGTCACACATGGGTTTATGGGTTCCACACTAAAATTAATGTGAAATGGATGGTTGACTTCTCCTCCTATTCTTGGGCCTCTTGTTTTCCTCTCATATGTGGCACACAAGATTTCCTCAATCTGCTCCACAACCTGGAGATCCTCTACCTCTTCCTCATCACTTGCCAAGCCCTCCCTCTCGGTTACGACTCTCTTCTTGGTATTCACCTTATACTGGTAGGGTGATTCGCTACACATTGTTCTTGATGACACCAAGATCCACTTAAGTTGGTCATCATCCATCAAGATCGGGTCCAAGGGTTCCTCCTCCTTCTTCTCTTTATCCTACCCTCCTTCCATTCCTCCTCTCTCTGTAAGTGCTTCCCCCCTTCCCCCATGCACGCAGGGAAGTCTAGCTGTCTGATCCCATTGTCATTACACCTTTTTTATATAGCAATATATTGATAGAAGTATATAGTGATCGAATGTACCTTCCTCTAGGTCCTCATAGAAACTCTTGCTCGACTGCGTTGTATGACTTTTTTTTGTCTACCACAAATTTCGTGATAAAGCCTGCCATAATATTGTCAAGCCAAAAGTTGACTGTGCGGGTGAATTTGTTGTTCACCTACTGCAATTGTTGGATATGTACTAGAGTCCAATCTAGCTGTCGAATCTAGTTTGTCATGTGGTTATCCTTTAACCTTAAGATCCACTCTTGTAGTAGATGCGGAAAATCACAGAAAAAGACTTCGTGTAAATCCGTAAATACATATTTATCCAGGTATTTACGTAGTGTGATCCTGGGGTTTCTATTGTCTTTCTGTAAAAACTCTAGCTCTTTAGTTCTCAACCAGCCCTTGATTTCTTCTCTCTTGGGGTTCCAAGGTCTCAACATTCCCTTCTAATGAATCATTGCTCTTCTATTCCGCTCCTATGGTTCTTATTCATTCTATCTCATCTACTCAGTCCTCTCTTGTTCCTCTTAACACGACAACATAACAATTTGTTGGTTACTATTTCCATTCTTGGGTTGTCTGAGTTATTGACCCATGGTTCATGTCATTCGGGGTTCCAACAAAGCCTCTAAAACTATCAGCCCTCCTGGTAAACCAGAAGGCAACACAACACCCGGAAGGTACTGCGCAGTCTCACCCGAGATAACTTTAAATGGGTGACTATAAGACTCAGGTGTTTACAGCCTAGAAAAAAGTAGGGGATATGGGTTTCTTGATTAAATCCAGGTACCATGAGATGTAAGGTAAACTACTTATTCCTTGAATTCGCATACGTATATCCCACAGTTTAATTCCAGCAAAGTATAAACAAATTCATAACAATGTATTAACTCATCAAGCTTAACCATTAATTGTTGAAAGAAAGTAGAGACATGCATACATTCAACACATTACACATGTATTACCGTGGTTCATCCCCTCCTGGGCTATGTCCACAAATATTTGGCTCTTGGCTCTTTTATTATGGCAGTTCTTCATTTCTGGCGCCGTGCGCTTATAATTCTCCAAAAAACTGGGTAAGATCTATGTGAGGTGAACTAGATCACACCAGGATCTATAGCCTGCAGTGTAATCCTCATATCTACCTTCCCTCATATCTTCTTTTCTCAACATATTGAAAAATCGGTTCATACAGCTAAAAACATTACATATCTCCTATGCTCCTGCATGGTTATAGTCTCCAAAACTTCACTCCAAATCCTAACCATCAACCACAACAATAATAACAACAACCATCCCTATATGATACTTTCGTATCTATATTTATACATTTCAGGCTCTTCATCATTTTACAAAATATAACCAAAAACCTAACCCTTCTTACATTAGGTCTTTCTCCCATGCACGTGTTGTTCTTCCTCCAGCTGTTGCTTTCCTTTGTGCACGTTTTCTTGCATGCGTGCATGCTATTCTTTTGCTAGTTGTTACTTAAATTTTCTGCATTCTTTATTTCCCACGATTGTTCTTCTTTCCCCTTCGGCCTGGTGCCAATAACACCTAAAACAAAGGTCTTATGCAGAAGTTACAACCCTAGGAAGTTGAGGTACCAAATTACACCAACTTACCCATAGGGCCCACATGACTTTTGGCATTTCACCTTCTAGGGTTAGGTTTTTGGATGTCTGGGGTTTTGGCATTCATGAGTAATATAAAAAGGGCCTCTGGAGCCTCATTGTAATACATTTCTACATAGATGGTTGTGCGTAGCATCCACATCTCTTCTCAGATATAGCTACCACCATTTGAGCAAGTTTCAGTTCTGCAGTTTTATAGTTTCAGCCTATTTCATTATTTAATAGAAGATATTGTTCACTAGACGTTGGCACAGGGGCAGACCCAGGGTTCAATACTCAAGAGCACACCAAAAATCCCTAACTACCGGCCCTTTCGGAAACACCTGCGAAGCAGATGCAGTATCACCCAAAGTAGCTATAGGGGGTTGCAGGACACATGTGTCTACAACCAGAAGGAATGTAAAGTGGATTCAAAGCAAGAACACACAACAACCTAGTATTCTTTTATCTTCCTTAAACCTACTGCACAAGTTATATTTCATATCTAACACAATATCACAATAACAACATATCAAATGACATAGAACACAACATCAATCACACATAACACAAGATATATGTGGTTCACCCTCTCTCTAGGGATACATCCACATAACTGTTCTTTATAATATATTAAGCTGAAAGCATACAATTCTATCTGCACTCTTAGCTAGCAAATATTCTCTCTTCTCCTCTCTGTCTCCCCTCCCTGTGCACCCAGTTGCAGGGTTGATCTTCTCACCAAGTTGAAGATCTACAATACCAGAAGGCTCCCGCACTCAACACTTCTCTCTCACACAATAGTACTCACTTGATCACACAACAATAATGACTCTCAACCACCCTAGCACCAACCATAACAACAACCCATCCCAAGTCCTTTAGAAATTTATTTATACATTACAATCACTCACTCACAACCTTAGGCCGAGACCTAAGTGTTAAAAACCCTAGATACCAAAACCCTAGGTGTCTAAAACCCTAAGTCAACTTGACCCACGTTTTCAGGGCTTCGCCAGCCTGTCTTTCCTTCCTTGTCACGCGGTACTCCAAAGCATCCAACAATGGATTTTTCCTCTTGCTAAGTTGTCCACGATCCGTCTTCCTTTATTATATGTCATCCTCGATCCTCTCGTCCGACAACCTGATTTCTCTTACTTTGCACCATCTTTTCTGCTCTTTTGCTCACTTCAACCCAGTATTAGTCAATATGTCTTCCACACAGTTCACATTCCTTCTTTTTTGCCTTAATCTTCACTTACTTCCATACCCAAGGGCCAATAGGCCCCCAACACTCACCTGTGACTCGTCCCGAGGCACTTCAAGTTTGAACTTTCTGTTCCATTTCAACTTCAGATTGCACAGGGCATCCTGTGCGTTCTGCTCTATTTCTCCCTTCTATGCTCAGACTGTCTTTTCTATTTCTGGTACCCAGTTTCAACTGCACCTGGTACCTAGACCCTTTTCCTTTTTCTTTTACTAAGAGCTGCGAGGCAGCTGGTTGTTGTAATGCAATTTCAACTAGCTCCCGTTCACCAACCCTTCCTTCCATTCTCTAGTCAAAGTCTTCAACTGCGCAACTCCTCCTTCTGTAACATAGGCAATCTCAAATGGCCCAAGCCAACGCATCCTGAACTTCCCTAGATGTCTCATGAACTTACTGTCATATACCAATACTAGATCTCCTTTCTTGAACGCTTTCTTCTTGATATGTCTGTCAAGGTAGGCCTTTTCTCTTTCTTTCTGAACCTGCTGGTGAAATCCTGCAATAAATTTGTCTTCTTCCAGTTCGACCAACTGCACAAGTCTCTCTTGCATAGTGCCAGTGTCATCCATATCTGTAAAGGTTGCAATTATCAGACTAGGAACAAAATATCCCATGGGTACAACTGCTTCTAGACAATAGACCAGTTTAAAGGGGGTCTGCATGGTTAGTTTCTTGCAAGTGGTTCTATAGGCCCATAATACTGCTAGTACTCTCAAATCCCAGTCATCCCTGTTCACACTACATATCTTTGTCAACACCGTCTCCAAGATCTTATTAAATGCTTCAACTGTCTCATTTGCTTGTGGATGATAGGGTGTGCTCTTCTGATGGTGAACTTCAAATTCCTGAGTCATGGCTTCAATAGTCTTATTAATAAAATGTGTGCCTTGATCACTCATAAGGATATTTGGGCATCCAAACCTGGTTATGATATCATCAAATATGAAGTGCGCAGTTGTAGTTGCACTACGATCCTTAACTACTCTTTCTATGGCCCATTTGGTCAAGTACTCTGTCGTAGTGATTATGTATCTAGCTCATGTGTGCTTTCCTAGTGGGTTTATAGGTCCCATGATGTCAATGGCCCATTTCTCAAAGGCTTGTAAGGTTAGATGGGGTTCTAACGACATTTCATATCTTCTGGATGGTTTTCCAACTCTTTGGCATACATCGCAGGCTCTGTAATAATCCTTAGCATCTCTGTGTAAAGTAGGCCACCAAAGGCCAACTCTAAGAACCTTCTGCGTTGTTTCTTTCTCTGTGTAGTGTCCTCCTATAATGCCTTCATGGGATTCGACAAGGATCAATGGTCACTCTGCTTTCATAACACACCTCTTCAATATCTCATCAGGTCCATCTTGTATAGCTATCCAACTATAAGTGAAAAATCTACAGCGTGCACTACCAACTATTTCTTTTGAATAACCGTATAGTCACTAGGTGCCATTCCTATTGACAAGAACTGTACTATCTCCGTGAAGTGATCATCAACCTTCATGATGGCCAACAGTTGTGCATCTGACAGTGTATCCTCCAAATTAGTAGGTTTCTCTCCATGTTCCAACCTTGACAAGTGGTCAGGACCTTTGTTCATTCTTCCTGGCTTAACCATGATCTCAAAATCATATTCCTGGAATAACAGAAGCCATATGCATATTCTCCTCCCCAACACTGGCTTGTTTTCTAGGCATTTCAGCGTAGAGTGATCAATGAACATTTTAAAATGTCCTCCCAACAAGTAGTGGCGAAACTTCTGCAATGCATACACCATGGCTAAACCTTCCCTTTCAGTGGTGGTGTAATTAATCTCAGCTGTGGATAGATTCCTGCTAGCAAAGGCTAATGGGTGGTCAATGTCTCCTGTTCCCGGTTGTGCTAACACTGCTCCTAGTGCGATAGAATATGCATCTACATGCACATGGAATTCCTTGCTCCAATCTGGGAAAACCAGAATAGGCGCAATAACCAATTTCTGTTCCAGTGTGTCGAAGATCTGCTGGCATTTTTCTGTCCATTGAATCTGCCAATTGTTTTTCAAAATCTTCTCCATGGGTGTTGTAATCTATGCATAGCCTTTAATGAAATTTCTATAGTATGCAATATGTCCAACACAGTGCGCATCTATTTAACTGAAGTAGGAGGGGGCATATCGACTATAATGGAAATCTTATATGGATCCACCAGCAATCCCTGCTTGCATACATTATGCTTAAAAACACTTTGAAGGGTGAAAATAAGATGCACTTCTTCAGGTTTAAGGCAATCTGACATTGCCTACACTTTTCCAAAATTAGCCTAAGAGATTCAATATGATTTTTCAAAATACTGAAAACAGTCCAATCATCAAAGTATGCTTCTAGAAATTTATGTAGGAACTCCTTGAATTCTTCGACCAACACCCAAGAAAATATGGCTGGTGCATTCTTCAATCCGAACGACATCACTGTATAGTGGTAAGATCCCCATTCTATTGAAAATGTGGTATTATTGCGATCTTCCTTGGAAATCTTGATCTGATGGTATCCCAAAAATCCATTGGTGAAGGAGTAGACCTCCTGTCCTCCTACATTGTCTAGCACTTCGTCAGTGAATGGTGTAGGGAATGGGTCATGAAAATATGCATCATTTAGCTTCCTGAGATCTACGTAGATCCTGATCTCTCCTATCTTCTTATCCTACACCACCATAGGGCTTATCCATTCCGACTCTTCAACAGGTTCTATGATTCCTGCTTCTAACATTCTGTCTAGTTCATTCTTCACTTTTTCCTTATATTTGGGGTTCAATCTGTAAGGTCTTTTTTTGACTGTCCTTGCATATGGTTTTAATAGAATTTTCATCTCTCCCATGGACCCTTTAATTCCCTTCATATCAGTGAACTTGTTTGGAAACAAGTCCTGATATTCATGCAGTAACTTTGTGATCTTATCAATAGTGGCAACATCCCAATAATCTCCAACATTAGCAAGATTCAGTGTTTTTTATGTTCCAATGTTGACTTTCTTGATTTTAATTGGTTTTCCAATGAAAGGGAGCCTAACTCCTGGTCCTTCTATGTCTCTTTGTCCTACTATTTCGGTGATGTTCACCTTCCTAGGATCATCGCCTTCATCAACATTGATATTGTAACATCCTTGCAGTTTCTGAAGAGGCGTAGTTCATTCATCGTCTTCTTTCTCCAAAGGGAAGCTAGGTGCCTCCTCGAACACTTTCTGTCTTACAATCTGTAATACTTGATCCACTGTAGGATATTGGATTTCAAATAAGAAGGTAGTTACAAATTTTTGGGTCATACCTTCCCAATCTGTAGTGACGAGGCGCAGTTCTGTTTGAAGGTACCAATTGATAGGGGTTGTGTCCAGTGTGTTGATGAATTTATGCACCCACTACTCTTGAGGAATGTTGCTCCAGGATTCCTCGCAACTTCGCACATGGTCTTTCGGACAGCTCCAACCTATGTATCTAACTTCACATCCTTCTACTTACTCTGAGAATAGCGTTGTCATAAAAGTGCGACATTGTACCCAATCTGTAATGTTGTGTTTGTGTGTCCCCCACCACCTTTCTGGAGTTTCTCTCAAGGCCTCGTCCACTGCCAACAATATTTGTTGTATTGGTACAATTTCTTCAAACTCCATCAAGAACGCTTCTAAGTGATTTAAACCATCAAAGGTGGGAAGTTACTTACTGTTGTGCCGATCCAACAAGCTTCTCTGGTCAATCTAGCACACCTTCTAGTAGATACTTCATACATTTTGTTCTTCCAGTTCTCTAGTGCTTCTTCCAAGTCGAATGAGCATGTGCTCTCACTTTTCCAGCTTAAATTCCCATATCTTGTAGGATTAATGTAATCTTGTTGTCTGGATGTCAATTTGTATATGTTTTCTAACTCGTATGTGCGGTCTTCTTCTCTGATGGGATCTGTGTATCTGGGACCTTCATTAGGATCCAAAGGTGCAATAACCCTAATGCCATCACCTTCAAACGTCATTCTTCATTTCTTTAAATCAACAACATTGGAATTGTTGAAATCCCAATCAATTCCTAACAATGCGGGGTAAGGGAAACTATCATCAACTATCTCAATGACCTCGAATTCCACAAATGTTCTGACCCCATCAATGTCTATAGGGACATGTTCCAATATTCCAAAGGGGCTCATAGCTTGATGATTATCCATCCTAATCCTGATAGGGGAATAGATCAACTTAGGTTTTCCCATCAGTGCCCAAGTCTTCTTTGTCATGACATTGACTTCTGACCCTAAGTCAAGGACGACGTAGTCTATATCATACTCTCCAATTTGAGCATTCAGGTGTAATTCTTTATTTTTCCTCCTCTTTTTAGATATTTGGTGTACTTCTCTACCCAGTAAGGGTTCTACCTTCCCTAGCTCGTACTGTCTAATCAAGTTTTGTAGTTCTTGTACAACACTTTCATCCTGAATCAACTTAATACAAGTATATAAGAATTCCATGAGCTTGCTTACCTCTTTTCCTTCTTTTGGCAGAGCAGACTGATCAAATTCTAGAGGCATTCCACATTCTCTCACTTTTGGTCGAACCTTTGATGAAGAAGCCTGATCTCTTCCAAATTCCTTTCTTGCCTCCTCAAACAATTGTTTTTCTTTCTTTGCATCAAAAGTTTGGGTCTTCTCTGCAACTTTCCTGACTCCTGATTCTTATGTAGTCTTTCCATGGGTCACTCTGTCTTCTCCTGTAACAATGTATCCTCTAGTAATAACAATAACTTTGGCATATTATCCTCGAGGTTCTACTTTGATTAGTTGTATTTACTGGTTTCCTCCTTGTTTCTCCTGAATTTTGGATAACAATGCAGGACAATCTTCTATGACATGTTCGAATGAGTTGCAGTAGTTGCAAGTGGTACAAGGGTTCTAAAAGTCCCTTGACAAGTTTCCTGGATGTGCACAATTATAACAGATGATATGTACTTGACCTCAACCCATACCTCCTCCTCGTCCTCGTCCTCTGAATCCACCACGAGGGTTGAAGTTTCCTCTTCCTGGGTAATTATACTATGCAATGCTTCCTTCTTGCTGTAATTCACCTTGAATCTTGTATATATCCCTTGACCTTTCATGCATGAGATCATAAGCTCTGCAATCCTTGTCATCGTGTCCTATCGACTTACAGAATGTGCAATACAAATTTGTGGGTGTCTGGACATATTTTTGCAGATAGTAACATTCACCAGGGCGATGTCGATTTCTACATACCTCGCACCAAGGCAGGGTAACTTGCTTTAAAGGACACGGGGCTCCAAATACAAAATAATCATGAAATGGGGTACAATTATCCTTGTCATGGCCTTCTGATTTGCATCTAATACACTAGATATATTCTCTTTTATATTTTCCCTTGTCTTTCTTCATATCTTCGACCTGTAGTGATAAGCTAGTTAGCAGACTCAAGATTTGACTCATAACTGAGATGGATTGTCCCATAGGGGATGATTCTAGTTTCATGGCGATGTCTAGTGCATAATCCATCGAAGAAATCTTCTCTTGCATCAGAGAACTCTGATGTGTGGTAGGAGGGTAGAAATGAACCATTCCTTGTTCTACTCATATAGGATATGAAAACTCAAGCAACTTGTTAGGGTTTTAAACATCTGATCAAACTCCCACATAGGTTCAGTTGTTCTTTGCTTGATTTATTTTAGTTCTGTAATGCACTGTGACTCTGACTTGGATTTCTTGAATTCTGCAATCAGCATAGTTTTGATCTGGTTCAACGGTTTGGGCTGGGCAACTCCTTGGAAAAACTTCATGTACCAGCTTAGGGCGTGGTCTCTCAGGGTAGTGATTAAATGAGCTCGTTTAACAACTTCTTTGGTGATATTCTTAATACTCCATACATCTTCACATAGAAACCAGTGCTTCTCAGGATCTTCAGATCCATCTCCCTTAAAGGTGGGTAACCTCATTGCGTTGGCCATATATCTTCCTAGGTTTCCTAACTGAGTGTGCGCTGAACCACTTGTATCAGTGCTCTAAGTGCTCTGATAACTTAGGTTACTATGGTTACTTAATGATGTTGAAACAACAAGAGGAGTAATAGTACTTACTTCAACGATCTGCACAGTTCCTGAAGTGTCTGGCTCTTCTCGACAAGGTTCTTTAGTCTTTTCTTCTCTTGGTCCAATGGATCCCAACTGTTCTTCACTTAGTATCTCTTCCTCTTCCCCACTACAGAATCCTTCCTCCACTAGAAGAGGTTCTTGATCTCGCTCAAACAAGTTGGCCAAAGGAACTTCTCTGAATATCCTTCCACTGCACGTATGTCCGATCTCTGTGTTGTTTTCGTTGTCTGAATTCTTGAACATTAACTCTTCAATTTGACCCACTATTGTATCTTAAAGAATTTTCTCTCATGCAATAGCATCTTTATCTTCAACTTCAGAAAATGTAAAATTTTTCCTCTAGGTCCCTTAAAACAATATCTCTCTGTTTGGCTATATGACTCTACTATGTCAATAGAAAAATCAGTGATATACCCTCCAATGGTACTATCAAACCAATGATCCACTACTCTTGACATGGCATTATCAACTCTCTTAACCTTCTTGATCAACACCGATGTAGAAACCACAGGTGGCTTAGATCTGATCTCAAATTGGGTATATGCTAATCTGGCTGACCGCTCATATAGATCCTTATGAATCCTTCCCAAGAAAATATCATGTATATTAGTAAAGATATACCTTCCCAACCAATCCTCTATACTAAGATTAGGTTTCTTGTTCTGGGCTTCATCAAAGTCCTTTTCTTGATCTTCTATCCACTTATGAATCTTTGTCTTTGATGGAAAGCACCTTGACATTCCCTCAAGAAGATCTTGGTCCCGGTAATAGAACCATTTGTTGGCACAAGGCCAGACCTAGGGTTCAATACTCAAGAGTGCACCAACAAGCCCTAACTACTGGCCTTTTCAGAAACACTTGCGAAGCATATGTAGTCTCACCCGAAGTAGCTATAGGGGGTTGCAGTACATAGGTGTCTACAACCATAAGGAATGTAAAGAGGATTCAAAGCAACAACACACAACAACCTAGTATTCTTTTATCTTTCTTATACCTACTGCGCAAGTTATATTTCATATCTAACACAATATCACAATTAAAACATATCAAATGACAGAGAACACAACATCAATCACACATAACATAAGATATATGTGGTTCAACCTCTCTCTAGGGCTACGTCCACAGAAATGTGCTTTATAATATATTAAGATGAAAGCATACAGTTCTATCTGTGCTCTTAGCTAGAAGATCTTCTCTCTTCTCCTCTTTATCTCCCGTCCCTGTGCACCCAACTACAGGGTTGATCTTCGCACCCAACTAAAGATCTACAATACCAGAAAGCTCCCACACTCAGAAATTCTCTCTCACACAATAGTACTCACTTGATCACACAACAACAATGACTCTCAACCAACCTAGCACCAACCATAACAACAACCCATCCCAGGTCATTTAGAACTTTATTTATACATTACAATCACTCACCAACAACCTTAGGCCGAGACCTAAGTGTCAAAAACCCTAGATACCAAAACCCTAGGTGTCTAAAACCCTAGGTCAACTTGACCCACGTTTTTAGGGTGTTGCCAGCCTATCTTTCCTTCCTTGTCGTGCAGTGCTCCAAAGCATCCAACAATGTCTTTTTACTCTTGTTGAGTTGTCCACGATCCGTCTTCCTTTCTGATCTATCATCATAGATCCTCTTGTCCAACAAACTGCTTTATCTTACTTCGCATCGTCTTTTCTTCTCTTCTGCTCACTTCGAACCAATATCAGTCACTGTCTCTTCCACGCAGTTTGCATTCCTTATTTTCTGCCTTAGTATTCGCTTACTTCCATACCTAAGGGCCAACACTGGATATTTTTTTTATTCTTCCTATCTCTTTGTTTATTGTATTTAATTTGTTAATCAGTTCGTTCTGCTCCTAAATCTGGATCAATGGTATCAGAGCGGTCTGAGCTTCATTTATTTTTCTTCCTGCATGTCCCCAACAAGGTCTGGGTACAAGAAGTTGGGACTCGAACCAATCAAGCCATTACCAGATAGGTCGCGTCGAGCCCGACAACAACCCATGGGAGACGAAAAGAAAGATGATGGAGCAAGAGATATTATTAAAATGTTGCTCGAGGAATCCCTCACGTGACAAAGGACCAAAATGATGGACAACTTCGTGCAGATCCTTTGACAGTTTCCCATGGGAGAAGCATATTCATGAAGTGTCCATGCAACCCCCTTTAAGGTACAGGTAAATTTTGATATTCCATTATTTGAAGGACTGATAGATGCAGATGTTGTAGATAAATGGTTGAATCTGCTCGAAGGATATTTTTCGGTCCACAATTTTTCCGATAGGGAAAATATCACTTTTACACTCCTCAAGGTTGTTCCCCATGTTAAATAATGGTGGGATACTTACTCTTAGAAAAGGGTCGTGGAGGAATCTGCAATTTTTTTGGTGGCCCCTACATGGGATTCCTTCTGGGACATCATTAAAGAACAATACTACCCTATTGGAAGCTACGAGGACCAGTACACCAGATGGACCACCCTACGTCAAGAAAGGGACCAAGCAATACCATACTTCATTAATATGTTCCATACCCTATGCACCAATTTGGGTATCAAAGATTCTGAGAATCATCTGGTGCTTAAATACCGCGAATTTTTGCATAGATACATTCAAAGAAAAATGGAGTTCCTGCACATCGCCTCATTGGGCATGAATTATAGATACACTATCAAGATCAAGCATAAATTTAAGCAAAAACAATGGGAGTTTGGATCTACAAAACCCTCATAGCCGAAGCAGGGAAAAGGAAACCCCAAACCACACAGCAAGGGACCAAGTCGAGATGGTCACCCTTAGTACAATCCGTCCAAACCACAACACAAGAAGGGCAATGAGAAGTAGAAGAAGGACACAGGAAAATGGTGTGAGTACCATAAAATTCCTTGGCATAACACTGATGAATTTCACTCCAAGCCATCCCTCGTGGACGAGCTGAAGGCTTCCGAGTCAGAGGTCGATTCTGATTCTGAGTCAAATCGTGAAGGAGGGAAGCGAATTATCGATGTTGAACATAGTGCCATGGTCGCTACCAAAAAAGTCCAGCCAGACAAACCAGAAGAACCAGAGGAAGGGGAATTCCTTTTTCACTCTCAGATGTGGGTCAAGGGGGCTCCGATTCATTTCATTGTTGACATCGGTAGTCAGAAGAACTTGATTTCAGTAGAGATCGTCAAGCAGCTGAACCTGACAACAAAACCACACCCACAACCCTACACCATCTACTGGCTTCATCAAGAAAGAGATATCTGTGTCAACCAACAATGTCGTCTTCCCTATGTCAAGCCTTTCAAAGATGAGGTACTGTGTGATATTTCTCCCCTTGAAGTTTGGGATGTTATTTTGGGACAACCATAATTGTGGAAGCTTCATACTATGTATGATTCTAGACCCCGTAGTGTTATTATTACTTTGGGTAGACAATTGTACAGGATCCCAGAGGTAGCACCTCCTACTGCTATTTATTTAATCTCTGTTAAGAAATGCAGTAAGGTCATTTCACAAATCGGGAAGTTTGTCTTCTTTGTGATCCATGCTCACAGTAAGTAGAAGGTCATTTCCACATCTGTGGACTCTACACAACATCTCTCTTTGCAATAGAAGCAAGTGTATGGGATCATGGAAGAATACAGAGACATCTTCATCTCACCTACAAGGGTACCGACACACTACCAAGTCAAGCATCCAATTGATCTAACCCCTGATGCATATCTACCTAATGGACCAATCTATCGGTGCTCTTTGATGGATAATGATGAAATAAGGTGTCAGATCCAAGAGCTTCTTCAAAAGGGGAGCATCAGACCTAGATCCTCCCCTTGTAGAAGCTCGATTTTATTGGTGTAGAAGAAGGATGATACTTCATGACTCTGCATTGATTATAGAACCTTAACCAAAATCATAGTCAGGAACTGCTACCCCATTCCCAATATTGATGACCTTCTTGACCAACTCAAGGGGGAAAAGTTCTTCAACAAGATTGACTTGAAGTCTCACTACCACCAGGTTCCTATCAAACCAACTAATGTCTGGAAGATAACCTTCAAGTCTAAAGAAGGTCTCTACGAATGGCTATTCATGCCCTTTGGCTTAACAAATGCACCAGCCACTTTCATGAGGTTGATGGATGATGTATTGAGACCCTTCACCAAATCCTTTGTGGTATTATATTTTAATAACATCCTCATCCTAAACAGAACATGGGAGGAGCACATGTAGCATATTCAATAGGTTTTGAGCACTTTGCGACAACACAAACTTTATACCAACTTGGAAAATTCTCTTTTGGCATGAACATGGTCCAATACCTAGGATACATTGTTGATGAGCATGGGGTACATGTTGATCCAACTAAGATCCAATTCAATCGTGACTGGTCAGCACCGACCACACTGACCAAGCTTCAGAGCTTCTTGGGACTAGCCAATTTCTGTTGATGGTTCATGTTGGGATTCTCCCATATTGCATGGCCCCTTAGCCAAGTGACCAAGGGAGATGGTAGGGAAAAGTTCGTATGGGGGAAGGAGCATCAATGAGAATTTGATGATATGAAACATTGTTTGTCCTCAAATCTAGTACTCTCCTTGCCCAATCTGCAACAACCATTCGAGATTTAGACTAATGCATATTACTATGCCGTGGGCGCAGTTCTCACTTAGCACGGGCATCTGGTGACATACCATTGTGAGACACTCTCCAATATTGTCTAGAAATGCCCCACCTATGAAAAGGAAATGTATTCCATTGTATAAGCCTAATGTCAATGGAAACATTACATTCCGGGGAAAGAGATGATCATACACATTGATCAAAAGCCTCTGTAGTTCATATAGACACAAGGGAAATTGCAGAATGATTGCCATCAGAAGTGGTCCACCTACCTGTAGCAGTTCCATCTCAACATCAAGTATAAGATAGGTATCTCCAATCGTGTTGCTGATTGCCTCAGTCGGCCTCCTAAGTCTACACTCACCATGATGCTCCATTCCTATGGACATGAAACATCGGAGTGGCCCCAACTTTACTAGCAAGATCCAGACTTCGCCACCACATATCATTTCTTGGGTACATGCGCCACTGTCGTTGATTTTCACATTTAGGATAGACTCTTATGCCACTTGGGCCATCTCTGTGTTCCTACAAGCGAGAGTGAAAATTTTATTTGGGAATCCCATTACAGTCGGGTGGCAGGACATTTTGGCGTAGAGAAAACTGTTGTCATTCTTTAGAAACATTTTTATTGGCCAAAACTTCGATAAGACGTCAACAAGTATATTAGATCTTGCACTACCTATGCCATTTCCAAGCCAACCATCAATAAGTAAGCTTATATACCCTTCTTCCCATTCCTGAGAAGCTGTGGGAATCCATCTCCATGGATTACATGTCTGGTTTTCCGTCCACCAAGAATGGAAATCACTGCATGTTTCTGGTCATTGATCGGTTTTTGAAAATGGCCATCCTAACAGCCTATAAGAAGAATGTCACAGTGACATATACTGCCAATATCTTCTTCGAACAAGTTTGGGTCCACTTTGGGATACCACAGACCATCATTTCCGACTGAGGCAGCAGGTTCCTCAACAACTTTTGGTCTATTCTTTGGTCTCTGTTGGACACCAAGCTCACAAAATCCACTTCTTTCCACCCCCAAACCGATGGCCAAATCGAGGTAGTCAATCATATGACTGTGCACATCATGCACATGTATAATTATAAGCATCCCCATACATGGGACGAGATTCTCCCATATGTACAACACAATTACAACAAGGCTCTCCATAGTTCCACTGGCCATAGCTCATTTCAGGTGGGTCTGAGATTCCAACCCTTGGGACCCATTGATGTTTCACTTCCTCTTGCCACCGCATAGACAGACTCTTCCCCTGATTATTTTGTGATCGGCAAAGCCACCATATTCATTAAGTGGATTCAACACATCTACCAACATGTCCAGGAGATTTTGCAGAAATCAAATGCTAAGTACAAGCAACACCATGATTAACACAGGGTGCCACACCATTTTCAGGTTGGTAACAAATTCTGGTTACATTCACAGAAGGAGCATCTTACCGGGCCCCATCAGAAGCTTCGCCCACTTTGTTATGGCCTTACACTATCACCAAGGTTGTGGGTAGCAATTATTTTGAGCTCAACACTCCACCCTTCCTTGGTTTGCATACAATATTCAATGTGGACCTCCTTCGACCATATTTTCCACCGTTATTGGACACCTCTGAGATCGCCAAACAACTGACACCAACATAGCTCAACCCTGACTGCATGGAACAAGCATCCTRTAACASCCCAGGTTTTGAACCTCCATTTTAAATAATGTATTGTTACAATGTTGAGAGGCTAGGGTGCCCAAACTATTATTAAAAGGCCAGTGTGCCCAAGACATGTAATGTTTTTATCATTATTAATAATAAATACATGSTTGACTGCTAGACAGACAAGGAATAGAGTTATAGGGGGCTATGATTCCACAAGAGAGGGGGATTGAAGGGCTAAGTGTTTATTCCTATGTTAATTATCCTTTTTTCCTAAGGGAGRGGATCARTTACGTGAGCTTCTTAGGKAACACCAGGAGCTTCTTGATTCCCCACGAAGTTACTTAAACCCGCCTATGGTCTGATGGGGGGGTTCGAATGATGTCTTGTTCGCATATTTACTATACATTCATTCATTTTCCTTCATGCACTTTCATGCACCCCCTTACCCATTCATTGATCCATCCTCATCTGAGTCTTGGCTTGGCAAAGGGAGCCGAATTGCTAAAGATTAGCCATGGGATAGTTGGTTGTAGTGGTTGCTGGTGTGATACAACCATGATTTGAGGCTTGCATGTATGAGATGCATTGGCTTGTGTCCAACATTTCTCATAGTTGCGAGTCCTGAGAGTTCCGGCATTGAGATTCTGGACTAGTGGCGCTGGAGCCCGAATAAGGAGAAGGAATACCTGAGGGACTGCATGGCAGAGAAGGGTGGAGGTCCATTCTCTCGGGTGGTGCAACCTAGGTAGAAGAGAGTTGGGTACTTGGATTACTGTGAGAGCTGGGAAGCCTATGAGATCTTGGATGCTGACTGGTTTGGGAAGCCAAGTAACACTCTGGAACTGTCCTTATGGATTCATAGCCCTAGCTCAGGGGTGATGTTGTTGTTGAAGATTTGGAACAAAAGTGTCTACGGTTGGGTGGAACGTCCTTGGTCTACAGCCAGTTGGTTTGATCTTTCATAAAGATAAGTGCTCTCTGTTATGGTATCAATTGGATGTATATGAATGTATTTCCGCTGTATATTTAATTATCATTTAATTGAATCTTTAGACTATGCATGCTTGTTGACTACTGCTATGCATGTCGTTAAAGTCTTTTCTTTTATGCATCCTTAAATTTTAAAAAGGTATCTGTAAAAGAACAAATTCCAAGGGCAGGCTTGAAGGTAGCGTACCCCGGCCTGCAGGTGGCTAGGTATGTTACAGTTTGGTATCAGAGCTTCTGGTTGAAACACTGGGCCGGTATGGGTCGGGTCTGTTGGTCAGAGTCTCATGGTCAAGATCGAACTCTGACCGTGAAGTTGAAAATCTCCAGAGGAATGGCATTGCAGAATCTATGCAAGAGATAGAATGACAAAGACCCGTCGTAAGGGGTTCAAAGGATCGTGACCATCCCTCTTCGAATTCGGGAGCGATCGCCACTGTAGGATCAGGAGAGATACAAGATCATTGGATTAGAGGACAGGTGAATAGGGGTCATCCTATGAAAAGGAAGCAAGGGTTAAGGTCACCAGCGTCAGATCCCATTGGAGAGTGAGATTAACAAACAAGAGGCATTGTAGGGAACCAAGTTGCACATGAGATAATTTCCCAAGGCGGTCCCACAATCCAAACCATAGTTTCCCCAAGGGTTACGTGTCAGCATCAGGATAATTGCAGGGTGAAAAGCACGTTAATCCAAACCATCGATGCACACCCCCACAAATTGAAAGGCATGCAGTGATGTGACATGTTAGGGCTCGAACGTGGAACCTCTGTATAGCCAAAGTAGATCCTGACCATAGATCACCAAGAGGTATGTGTCAGTAGATCAGTAACTCTGGAGAAATCTATTCGATAGGTTTTCAGTTGAGATTTGAAACTCTCGAAGCTCGGAGAGTTGGAGAGCTAGAGTAAGTCTCGATCGTTTGATTATCTGAAATAGATCTCGGTCACCAGATCGTCCCGGGTAAATATCAAGTGTCGGATCGTCCGAGGTGAGTCTGGGCCATCTGATCTAGAAGAGACATGGCATAAATATGTGGATTTTGGGTGAAGGCCTGAAGTAAGACTCAATCGTCCGATTCAAGAGGACAGGTGGCAGAAATCCGTGTGCTTCGAGGCGTTTGAATTTTTAGATTTATGAAACCTAAAGACCCGAAAGGATCTCAGCCATTGACCTACCGACAACCACGCATCACCAGATCCAAAACTTTGGATAAAATCCAGTGGGGAAAAATAAGTTTTGAAATTTGAGATTTCCGAAGTCCGAAGACCCGAAGTAAGCCTCAACTGTCAGATTAAGGAGGGAATGTGGTGCAGATTTGTGGAATCTGGGTGAAGACCCAAAGTGAATCTTAGTTGTCTGATCCAGGAGGACACATGGTGACAGATTGGCCAGTTCAGGAATGTAGAGTTAGGGAGAATTGGAAGTGTGCTAGCATGGAAACTCCCAAAGTCCCGAAGCCCGAAGAGCCGAAGTGATGGGGCATGATGACATCACCTAGAGGTGATGTGGATCCTATAATTCCCAAAGTGACATGGCTTGTAGACGTCACCTGGGATGACATGGACACATGGGATGTGTGCCATGTTTCAGTAAGTTTTGAGCATGTGGAGTATTGAAATGTCAGTTAGAACGTGACACATGTCACCCACCCGATTGGGCCACGTGTCCGCTTCCAGTATTTATCCATGTGGTGACAGATCGTGTAGTCTGGAGACTGGGCACTCCAGAGGGGAAATATGTGACAGGTTGCATTGGGTCGAAAACTCCCGAAGGCCAGAGTACATATCGACTGTTGATTCCATAAGACACACATTGAAGGATCGTCGAATTCGGGTGAAAGAACTTCGGGAGAAAGTGCAAGAGGAAAGTTTTGAAACTTCCGAAGCTCGAAGAGATGAAGTGATTCAAAACCATTGATCTATGGGAGGAAACCCACCGATAGATCATGAAATCTAGGTAAAAGCGTTCCGGGCGGAGGCAAGCAAGGAAGGTTGAGAATCCCGAAGCACGGAGCCCCGAAGTGGATCTCGATCATTGATCATGAAAGAGGACGAGGACCATTGATCTAGTCCTGGATGAAAGTTTTGAAGTCCCAAAGATCTGGACAAATTATGTTCATCTAAGCGCAGGGTCATGGCCATGGTCATATGCAGATTGAGAGATGAGGGAAGGAGGGCTAAGGGAAAAATTAGTGGTCTTCGAGATAGAAAGGTGCTAAGGAAGGATTTAACCGTAGTTTCTAGTCATGGTTACTTGGGAAGGTGGTTTGAAGGAAGCGCCTGCGAAGGATGAAATTATGTGTTAGCCAAGGATAACAAGACACTGTTATTTTCGAAGAATGGGGATATGATCTCCATGAACAAAAAAAGAGAAAGAGACATGTAACATTGTTTGGAAATTTTTCTTATGATATGCATAATTCTAACAAAATGACCGCTTGCACATTTTGCAGAATTAAGGGGCTTAAGAACATCAGCTTAAGATGCGTATTGAGGAAATGGAAAAAGGTGAGGGAGCCTCCAGTCATGATAAGGAGGCCGAAGGCTAGAATACCAGAATTGGTAATGCAAAGACATAGTCCAATGAATGGAAGGGAAAAGGACAACAGGAAACGTTAATAGAAACGGTAAGAAGCATGAAGATGGAAGTGTAGATCTACACAATAGACAATGAGAGACTGATGAGAGAGAAAAGTCAGATAAATGCTCGAGTGTTGCAGATATTAAATTAGTTGCAGAGACAAATGAAGAAGGGATCAAAGTCAAGACAAGAGGAAGAAGGCAGGTGCCATGAAAGAAGGGATGATCATGGAAGAGCCAGTTATTCCAAAAGTGCTAGCAGAGCTCATGGACACCACTCACCTCCTTACTCAGAAAGAAAGTTTTATGAAATGGATGATCCTATAAGTAGTCCAGAGGTGTCTCCTGTCAGACACCAAAGAAGGAAACAAGAGGTAGATAGTTTGCAAGGAGAGCTGAGGAAGCTCAATCCACCTTCCTTTGAGGGTGAAAGAGAAAGGGATGATGATACCGAAGCATGATTTCTTGGGTTCAGGAGATATTTTCAGTTGCATAACTATTCATCAAACCTGGAAGCCAGGATTGCTACCTAACATTTACATGGGAAAGCTGTAATGTGGTGGGACCAACTGAAGCAAGTGGAACATGTTAATGAAAGTAGGATCACTTGGAAGCAGTTCAAGAAGTACTTCCAGAAGGAGTACCTCTCATAGCATTTATATGACAAGAGAATGCAGGAGTTTTTTGAACTCAGGTTGGGAAGCATGACTATGGCAGAGTACGAGAATAAGTTCTTGGGATTGTTAAAGTATGTCAGGTTCATAGGTGATGAGAAAGTGAAAATACAGAGATTTCTAAGTGGGCTGCCAACCTTTTATAATGAAAATATCAAATATGATGAGTCCAAGACCTTGATTGAAGCCATCAGGAAGGCTAAATACATGTATGAGCAAGGCCAGGGAAGAGAATCTCTGCAGTAATATTGGAAGGACAAGAAAAATGTAAAGTCTGATCAGAGGAGGAAAGGATTCAAACCTTCCTTCAATAGGAATGAGCCTAATAGAAATCATCAATACCAGTATGCTAAGGGAGATTTCAAGAAGGAAGATTCCTTTGGAAAAAGGGGAAGACCACCAATCTGATGTTGGGGATGCAAGGAAGATCACCTGTACAAGGATTGCCCACACAGAAAGGACATAGTGAATACTGTGCACAACATCCAAGAAGATACAACAGTCGAAGATATGGGAAGAATATATGCATCTTTAAATGATCGACAAGCAGAGTAGCAGTCCAATATGATCGAGGTGGAAGGTAAGATCATAAATCATCCTGTTTCTATTTTGATTGATTCAGGAGAAAGTTGTTGCTACATTGATCCTAAGATAGTGGATAGATTTCATTTGGAGAAAAGTAAACTTGGAAAAGAAAGTTTGGTTCAGTTAGCCACTAGAACTAAAAGAATAATACATGATATGGTCAGAAGTTGTTCCATAAGTCTTAATAGCGTGAATAATAGTATTGATATAAATATCATACCGTTGGGGTATTATGATATTTTGATTGGAATGGATTGGTTGGACAAGCATCATGTTGTCTTAGATTGTCATAACAAGAAATTTACATTCTTGATGGAAGTGGAAAACAGAGCACTGTGAAAGGAGTTCCAAAACCCATCCCTATAAGGGAGATTTCATCCTTACAACTAAAAATATGTTTTAGGAAAGGTGTTCAATTGTATGCAGATCATGTGGAAGAGCCAGATAATACAAAAGGTTCAAGCCTCTAATATTTCTCAGTACTACAGGAATTTGAAGATGTATTCCAAGAAATACTTGGATTTCCACCAAGAAGAGAGATAGTTTTCTCAATTGATTTAGTGCTAGGATCTACCCCAGTGTCAAAAACACCTTACAAAATGAGCACACCATAGTTAAAAGAATTACAAATGAAGTTGGATGAATTGTTGAAGAAAGGGTACATATGTCCAAGTGTTTCACCTTGGGGAGAACCAGTACTTTTCTTCAAAAAGAAAGATGGAACCTTGAGGTTTTGTATTGACTTCCGACAGCTGAACAAGTACACTATACATAAAAGGTATCCTCTACCCTGAATTGATGACCTCTTTGATTAGCTAAGAGGAGAAAATATATTCTCAAATATTGACTTGAGGGCAGGATACCATCAGGTAAGAATCAAGGAAGAAGACATTCATAGGTATGGCATTATGAATTTTTAGTGGTGTCATTTGGACTGACCAATGTACCAACTGTCTTCATGTGCTTAATGAATGGCATATTCAGAAATTATTTGGATAAGTTTGTCATGGTATTCTTGGATGACATACTTATCTATTCTAAGTTTGAAGAGGAGCATGAACATCACTTAAGATTGTTGTTGAAAGTACTAAGAGAACATCAATTGTATGCCAAGTTGAGTAAGTGTTCTTTTTATCAAAAGAAGATCCATTATTCGGGACACATTATTTCAGAGCATGGAATAACAACAGATCCAGAGAATATCGAAGCCATTAGAGGATGGACAACACACAGAAATGTGTCAGACGTTAGATCTTTTATGGGATTAGCTAGCTACTACAGAAGGTTCATAGTAGGGTTATCTAATATTTCTCATCCCATCACTTCTTTGCAAAATAAGGGAACTAAATTTGAATGGACACTCAAGTGTGAAAAGAATTTTAATATGTTGAAGGAATTACTTACTAGTGCACCTGTGTTAAATATTATTGACCCAAATGAAATTTTTGTGGTATGTAAACACACATGTAAGGAAGGACTTGGGGGAGTCCTCACACAAAATGGACATGTCATTGGATATGAGTCTAGAAAACTTAAGGAACATGAGAGGAACTATTCCACACATGATTTGGAACTTGTTGCCATTGTTCATGCCTTGACGATGTGGAGGCATTATCTCATGGGGAAGAAATTCGAATTAAGGACAAACAACATTGGCCTGAAGTATCTTTTTGAACAACTAACCTTGAATGGCAAGAAAACAAGATGGCTGGAACTTTTAAGTGAATATGACTTCGATATCGAGCATATCAAGGGAAAGGAGAATAAATTTGTTGATGCACTTAGTAGAAGAGTGCATATCATGCATGCTACTGCTATTAGTATGCATCAGTCAGACTTGAAGAGAAGAATTTTAGATGGTATTGTTACAGACCAACATTACCTATAGGTAAAGGAAAGCTTGCAACAAGGAGATGTATAGCAGAAAGTAAAGGAGTATGAGATAAAGGAAGACATATTACTCATGCATAAAAATAGAATCTATGTTCCTAGTTCCAGAGAACTGAGGAATTTGGTATTGAAGGAAATGCATGATGTTCCTTATGCTAGACATCCTGGTTACCATAAAACTATTACAACAGTAAGAATCTAGTTCTTTTGGCTGGGAATGAAGAAGGATGTTGTTTATTACATTTCTCGATGTATGGAATGTCAGAAGGTGAAGGTTGAGCATAGGCAGCCAACGGGTTTGCTGCAGCCATTTCCAATCCCAGAGAAGAAATGGGAAGTGATCACCATGGATTTCATCATAGGATTACCCATAACGAATAAGAAACATGATTCAATCATGGTGGTGGTTGAAAAATTAACAAAGGCTTCTCATTTTATGCCTGTGAAGACAACGCATACAATGGCTAATATTGCAGAAATTTTCATGAAGGGAATTGCTAGGTTCCATGGGATACCTAGGACAATCGTCTCGGACAGAGATACGAAGTTTACATCCAATTTCTGGAGGGTATTGTCTAAAGGATTTGGCAAAAATCTAAACTTTAGTACAACATATCATCCCCAGATAGATGGGAAAACAGAGAGGGTCAATCGAATAATTGAAGACATGTTGAGAATGTATGTGATGGATAAGCCATCTAAGTGGGAATATTACTTACAGTTGGTTGAGTTTTCATACAATAGTGGGTATCAAGCTTCATTAAGAATGACCCCATTTGAATCCTTGTATGGTAGGAAATGAGATACTCTAGTAATTTGGGACAACCTAGCATATAGAGTGGTACTTGGGATRGAGTTGCTCAAGGAMATGGAAGACTAGGTGGTTAAGATCAAGCAAAATTTAAAGGCAGCTYAGGATAGACAGAAAGTGTATGCAGACAAGAACATGACAACTAGAGAATTTAAAGTAGGGGAGCATGTACTTTTRAAAGTGAAGCCCAAGAAAAKCTCTTTGAAATTGGGTAGTTGTACAAAGCTGGCAGCCAGATTCTGTGGTCCATTTGAAATATTGGACAAAATAGGGYCAGTTGCATACATGCTTACATTGCCTACTTCCATGAATGTGCATAATGTATTTCATGTATATTTACTCAAKAAATATGTACATGACCCTAACCATGTTATTGATTGGCATCTAATTCAGGTAGAGACAAAGGGATATCTTCATGTTCAGCCAGTGCAGGTATTGGACAGAAAAGTTGAAATGCTACAGAATCGAGTTATAGAGATTGTAAAAGTTCAGTGGATTTGCTACGGTCCTGAATATGCTACCTGGGAGCATGAAGGTGCCATACGGGCAGAGTACCCACAAAATTTTGAATAAATTTGAGATTTTGATATCTATTTTGTATATGCACTAAGGATAGTACAAAAGTAAGGGGGAAGGGATGTAACACCTCAGGTTTTGAACCCCATTTTAAATAATGTATTGTTACAATGATGAGAGGCCAAGGTGCCAAAACAATTATTAAAAGGCTAGTGTGCCCAAGACATGTAATGTTTTTATCATTATTAATAATAAATACATGGTTGGTTGCTAGACAGAAAAGGACTAGAGTTATAGAGGGATATGATTCCACAAGAGAGGGGGCTTAAGGGGGTAAGTGTTTATTCCTTTGTTAATTACCCTTTTTTACTAAGGGAGGGGATCGATTACGTGATCTTCTTGGGGAAGGCTAGGAGGTTCTTGATTCCCCATGAATTTACTTAAACCCTCCTCTGGCCTGATGGGGGGGTTCGACTGATGGATTCTTCGCTAATTTCCTATACATTCATTCATTTTCCTTCATGTACTTTCATGCACCCCATTACCCATTCATTGATCCATCCTCATCCGCATCTTGTTTTGGGAAAGGGAACCAAACTGCTGAAGATTAGCCATGGGATAGTTGGTTGTAGTGGTCGTTGGTGTGATCCAGTCATGATTTGAGGCCAGCATGTCAGATATGCATTGGCCTGTTTCCAGCGTTGCTCACAGCTGTGAGTTCTGAGAGTTACAACATTGAGATTTTGGACCAGTTGCATTTGATCCTGAATCAGGAGAAGGACTGCTTGAGGGACTGCATGGCAGAGAAGGGTGGAGGTTCGTTCTCTTGGGTGGTGCAACTTGGGTAGAAGAGAGTTGGGTACTTGGATTGTCGTGAGAGATGGGAAGCCTGTGAGAGATTGGGTGTTGACTGGTTTGGGAATCCAAGTAACACTCTGGAACCTTCCTTGTGGATTCATAGCCTTGGCTTGGTGGTGACGTTGTTGTTGAAGATTTGGAACAATAGTGTCTATGGTTGGGTGGAACGTCCTTGGTCTATAGCCAGTTGGTTTCATCTTTCATAAAGATAAGTTCTCTTTGTTATAGTATCAATTGCATGTATATGAATGTATTTATGCTGTATATTTAATTATCGTTTAATTGAACCTTTAGACTATGCATGCTTGCTGAATATTGTTGTGCATGTCGTTAAGGTCTTTCCTTAAATTTAAAAAGGTATCTGTAAGAGAATGAATTCCAAGGGTGGGCTTCAAGGTAGTGTACCCCGTCCTGTGGGTGGCTGGGTATGTTACACATCCACCGATCAGATAGTGGACACACAGGTCAAGGGCACTCGCCAACAACGGATCCAACTTTATTGGGTTGTCAAGGTAGGGAAAATCCTACACCAAGGAAAATGGTCACATGAGGCCAAATCCAACATAAGTTTCCTCACCTGATGGGGCAACTCAATGCAATGGAGACCATTTCTTCCTAAGGGGGGAGGATTTATCCAAGTGGATATTGGTGGCCACCCACCTCTTCTAAATGGCTCCTCGTGTCCATTTTGATTCAACACGTCTTTCTGTACTACTTTATAATTGTGAGTTCTACACTTCTGGGGATGTCTGAAGCATCACACATTATCCAAGTGGATATATGTGGCCTCTCGCCTAATCCAACTGGCTTATTTTGTATGGTTTCATGTCATCACATCTTGTTGTACTTCGAGGGTTGTTTTGGGGCCCTAAAATTTGTTTTTTTTACTCGCCACAGTCAAACTATAGACATAGTCAGGTTTTTATGGAAGAATCTGTAGCTTTCTGAAATACCTTTCCAACGGGCTATCACATTCCTAAAACAAAGGTTGTATACAAAAGTTACGAGCCTAGGAAGTTGAGGTACCAAATTACACCAACTTACCCATAGGGCCCACATGACTTTTGGCGTTTCACCTTCTAGGGTTAGGTTTATGGATTTATAGGGTTTTGGAATTCATGAGTAATATGTAAAGGCCTCTGGAGCATCATTGTAATCCATTTATTCTTATAGGGATGCGCGTAGTAGCCATGTCTCTTCTCAGAGATAGCTACCACCATTCGAGCAAGTTTCAGTTATGCAGTTTTACAATTTCAACCTATTTCATTATTTAATAGAAGATATTGTTCATTGGATATTTGTGTTATTCTTCCTATCTCTGTGTTTATTGTATTCAGTCTTTTAATTAGTTTGTTCCCCTCCTAAATCCGGATCATGTTATTTCCACCCTGAGATGGACAATTTTATTGATGCACACTTCTGCTCAGTTGACCAAATTGAGATCCTTTCTTCAAATTCTTATATGGAAATGGAATGAATCTATTCTTTTGGAATCCACTCTTATCCTTTATTTTCCAATAATTAGAAGGATATGTATTATGCCTAGACTGATCATAACTACACTTTCCCTTCCTTATAGTGTCCTCCAATGTCTTGGGATTATCAAATTCAATTATGTCCTGATAGGACTATGGCAATACACTAAGGAAAACAAATATTCTTTCTTTTTCTTTCTTGAGGTAAGGAAAATACCTCAACATATCCAAAAATATCTTAGCATATGAATCCATGGTAAGTTTCCCCAACTTATTCTCATGGAATTCCTTTATTTTGTCATCAAAGTACTTCTCTGATAGGTATGCTTTCCTAAAGTACTTCTCAAACTGCTTATAGGTCAGTTTGATTTCTTTTAGTCCCTTGAATTCCTTGAGATCCTCCCACCAAATAGAGGCTCCTAATTTAGATTGACGATGAAAATATTTTCTTTTATATTGTTTGAATAATCATGTACCCGAAAATACTTCTTCAAACCCAAAAACCAAGCCTCAACTTCTTCTCCCTTCTTGATTTGTCCATCAAAGGTAGGTGGCTAATATTTATTGAATTCTTCAGTCAGAGAACTCTGCGAATGTCTCTTCCTTTTATTCTTAGAGACACTTGATCTAGTATCATTGTTGGATAGCTCCATGGAAGAAATATTCTTGTTGGATGACTTTGTGGAAATACTTCCACCAAATTTACTTTTCTTGGCATCTCAATGCCTCTTATTGGAATAACTCTTTCCTATATCATTATGGTATAATCCATGCTTTTGGGCATATGAAGTGGTTTTCAACCTCTCCAATTTTTGTAAATATGCATTGCTAGGACCTTGTTGTAGATGATTTTAAATCTCAGAAAATATTTGCAGTAGCATTGCATTAAGCTCTGCCTATTCATCCTGAGCTCTCATTGTTTTCCTTCAGACTTACGACAATAGCTACAAACTATGGAGGGGTTTCTATAGCCCTCAAACCATCATATTCCTCATCTATGAAGTGTGATGTGTCCTCCATGATACGTTGTAAAATTCACTTCCACTGTCCTATCTGTTGAAATAACAAAACATTGTTATCCATTACATCAACATTTGAATCATGCAGTCTTGGTAAAATAAAATTTTCTTAAACAATCAAGTGGTCTTGCGACCCATTCAAACCTAGAGTTTGAAATTTTCTCTGATACCACTCTGTAACACACTCGACCGCCTAATATTTGCTTAGGATAATGGGATGTTCAATTTTCCTCTCTTTACTCAAGGTAAATATTCATGTCCATCAATTGCTTAAGTGAATAATTCTCTTATCATAATATCCATTATATTAACTCTTACTAATTTACAACGAAATCCCTCCACAAAGTCTACTAAGGTGACCAAGGACCTAAACACCCTGAATTAGATGATCACATTCACCTCTCACAATCAAATCGATGATCTGTATCTACTCGAACTCATCCCTATTGAAATTCTCAATCACCAAGGTCGACATCCTTTCCAATGGCATCATTATGAAGGATCGTTCTAAGGGATCCAACGGTCCTCAAACTCAGGAATACAACGACTCTAATTGCATTGGTGCCTCTACTTACTAGAATATTACTCTCCACTTAAATTCCCATTCTCCATGATAATGAATGGGACCCACATAATCTACAACTGAGATGAAATCTCACCAACACACCGATCAATGGTCTGCCTCTATTCTTGGAATCCCTCCCCATCAGAGTGCCTCCACTCTGGTATCATGGACCATCCGACCACACACATTCTGAAAAATTGAACAAACCTTGTTCCCTTCATCTGTCGGTCATGGTGGGCTTGGAGGTTACAATTGCATGGAATTTAAGGTTCTAATTCCAATCTCCTCAGATCAAACCATGTCAGATACAATGGCCAAAAAATCATATGGTACACCTACTATCATATCAACGATCCTTGGACTCATCAATCATCATAATCCTTCAAAACCTTCCATCCAAGCCTCTTAAATCCTTCCTTTCGATGGACTCGTGACTTGTATCAATGGTACAGGACTTGCTGATACCATTCTCTGATATATCAATGATTGTCATTGATTCATATCTCTCCCCATCAGAGTCCCCACACAACCTTAAACTAGGCCACTCCAACTACCACATCCTCCGACTAACGATTAGGATATTCTTTCTATGTCTATCCAATGGATATGATTCCTTCTTACTTAAAAAAATGGTTTTCTTCATGGTAACAGTCTGAATCATGACATAACCAGTCTAGGATTCCTCCTAGGTCTTTTCTAAGGTTCTACCAGACTGTTGTAGTCTAAGGGAAAGTATGAGACGATTACTAGTAGATCCTTACATAGAGTAATACACACTAAAACATCAAATAAAAGAACACATGAACATACAAAAGAGGTGAGAGAACCATCAATTCATTTTATTATATTCATAACAACCTCCTCCATTCCATTACATAGCCATATGTGTGTGTACATGTGATATACAGTTTCTAGTCAATTGCATTTCCTACCTATTAGGTCAGTCAACTATAACTGACTATTCAACCAACTTTCCTAACTGACTACTGCAGTTGACTGGTGGGTCTAGTCGATGGGGCCAAATATCCCATATGGCATCCCCTACCCATGCTCAATTCCTTCCTTGTCTTGAGCAAGGGGGGAGTGTGGCTGGTATATTGAAAAGAAATCTTTACAAAATGAGAATGAGAAAGAGAATTAGAGAAGGAAAAGATATTGATGTTGAGCAATGTTGGAGTCCCTTTGCTTGTTTGTCGGTGGCTATCTCATGGATTGTCTATTGGTTGTATTATCTGATCATTTTTCTCTTGAGAAATTTCCCACTCATGCATTCTTACATTTGGAGGCAGTGGAGATACTTTGACCTATTCACGGGATTCTTATAATTCTTCCATGACTACCTCTGGAGTCCTTGACTAATGGTTGATAACTAGAAATTTTGACCAGGATGTTGTGGGATTGAAAAACTAGAAGTTCTTTTGGTAAGTTGATGTAGCCCACAACTTTTCTAGTTGTGGTATCCCTTCAAATACTGTCTAGTAAATTTTCACGAATGTGTGCAACAAGTGATGGGAGAACATATGAAATTATTCAATGGAGTGTTGTGCTTTGATTCCTACTGATTTTAGTTGTCCCAAGAAATCCAACTTGTCGGTTAATGAGGCCTCCTGTACCAAGATCAACTCTGGGTCGAATTTTTCTTTAGATTCCTTTATTTTCCATTTGATTAAGTCAATATGTTTAGTGTCTTTATATGTTTCCATTTTTTCTTTGGTTTCCTCTCATAACCATTCATTCTCTTGCGTTTCCAGTTCTATCTCAGCTGCTTTTTCCTTTGCAATATGATTCGCTATGGCTGCTTTACTTTTTGAGTTGGTTGTGAGGTCCCTTTTCTTCTTTAAATAATCAACTATTGTTCTCTGATATTTGATTTTTATATAAGTTGATGCAAATCATGTCGGCTAGTTGTTTAGTACTATATGTAACATTGTTTCATGTGAAATGACCCATTGCAGTTTTTGATGTTCCTCTTTGAATTTCTCAAATTTTGCTTGCATGGTTGCTATTGTTTGTTGGGCCAAACCATCTTGGTTATTTCTCAGTATCCTATTGTGTAGCTATTTAAGCTCCTTGTTTTCTTGTTTCAGGTGCTATATTTCTGCTTGATTATTGGTGCTTGTGCTTATGATCGCTTCGATCAACCATTTTATTGTTGTTAGCATGTCAATTCCTTTTGTCGACTAGTGAATGTCCAATTTTTCTTTTTCAAGAAATACATCATCCGTTAGTATTTGTTTCTCTTTATTATTTATTTATGCAAGTTGGGTGCTATCTCTTGAAGCCCTATTCCATCGAGTTGTTACTTCTTTGGACATATCATTATATAAATTCATCATTTGGGAGTTTGACATGACTTCATGGTCGAATACTATTTCTCTTGGTGGTTCTGTCAACCTGACTGGTTTAAAGGTTGTAAATGTAAGTGCCTTATAAGTACTACTTTTACTATGTATGGTGTTCTTTTCCTTGCTTGGCTCTTCTGGATTTTTTTTTCGCTCTGTCATGTTTTTTGTTCCTTTATCTACGTCGTTGCATTTTTCAGACTCCTTGTTTACTGGGTTTTCTTCATTGTGCTCCCCTATTCCTGGTTGTGTAGAAGCATCCCATGTGCTTYTGTTTCCATCATTTTGTTGATCTTGTGCATTGATTTTCTCTRTGTTTTAATTTCATTCCTGAGGATCTGACTGACCTTTGTGGGGGATTTATAGTAGGGTGATTRAATTCTGGAGTGATCATTTTCCATCATTATTTCCTTATTTATGTTGTTCTTATGTTTGAACAATCTATGAGCCACTTTTCCTTGCTTCCACATTAGATTTTTTTGAGGATTCTGTGTTGTCCATTGCTATTATACTTGGCTAGGAATTGAATGAATTATGTGTGGGAAGAGTATTGGATAACCCCTGGATATCTTTTCTTATTCCTCCTTCTTCATGTGTCGACTGGACCGCTTCTAGTGGGGTGAAGTAGGAAATAGTTTCTTCCACTGTAACAATATTTTTGGCGGTTTCAATATGTACTATATGGTCGACATCCTCTGACCTCAAGGGAGATGCATTTTATGGATGGAAACTATTAACTGGGGAGTATGAAATTGTTTCCTTTGATGATACTTGTCATTAGAATTTCTTGGCTTTCTTTTTTTGTTCCACTTTCTTCTTTCTTGTTCTTTTTTCTTCGACGACAGGAATAGGGTTGGTTGGTGGTGGTTATCTTGTGACGTCGACTATTCCTATTCTCTTCCACTACTTCTTTGGAATGGTATTTTTACTAGGGTCGGGTTGAATATTTTTCGACCGATGTGATTTAATTGGGGTTGACCATTATGTGTTTTGTTCTTTCTAACCTTCCAATATTTGCTTCTTTTGTCCTCTTGTTTCAATATGATTGTTTAATGTTTCTATGGTTTTCCTAGCTTTGTCATGCTTCACGTTAAGGATTTCCATAGCCTCTTTGAATCTCAACCCTATTATTGACTTTAAAATATTATGATTAGTTGTTTGGTATTTTTTTGTCTAGCAGGCTCTTTCAGTTATCTTATTGGTGAAGATGGCTAGTTTTTCTCTTATCACGGGGTCATTAAAATAAAGAGCCTTGTTTGATTTAAATGTTTCTTTCCAAATAATATCTATATCTTATGGAACTGTATTGGGGTCAATTTCTTGGTTACCCTTAGACACTTTTTCCTATTTTATTTTCTTGTTCGGTGTTTTCTTTGTTGGTGTGCCTCCTTCCTTGTCGAGATATGATACAAATGAAACTAAGTAGAAGGTTGATTCTCTTTCTTCTTCCTTCTCTCCATCAGTAAAAGGAGTCAAAATGGTTTTATTATCACTTAGTACCTTTGGTGGTATCGAGGATTTGATCCAGGTGGATATCGATGGCCACCCACCTTTTCCATCCGGCTACAAACATTTTTTTGGCAATTTTGGCAATTTTGACAATTTACTATTTTTAGTAGTTTTGACTTCCTCGGACATTTTGAGGGCCTAAATGAAGGTTTTTCGGGATAGAGATTCTCAATGATAGCCTAAGTCTCTCATTGAGCCCCCAAAATTAATTTCCTCAATGATAACTTCCAACGAGCTATCGCGCGTCCTAAACAAAGATCGTATGCCAAAGTTACGCCCTCGGGAAGTTGATACACCAAACTACCCAAAATGGGGTCCACAAAACTGTTGGATTTTCATCTTCTGGGGTTAGGATTTTGGATTTTCTTTATGATAAAAAGGCCTTTGGAGCCTCATTGTAAAATGACCTTGTGAATTCGAGTAGTGAACACATCTCTTCTCATAGCTAAGCTGCCACCATTCTAGAGAGTATTTCACTCTGTATTTTTACAGTCTTTGTACATATTTTATCATTAATAGAAAATTGTGTATTACTGTATCTCTATGTTTATGGTTGCATATTTGATACATTTATGTTATATTGTTGGATATACGAGATATCTTTGTACATTTCTTTATTATATCTCCGCTCTTATTTCATGTCGAAAATAATCTGGATCAGTGGTATCAGAGTAGGCTGCTCTTGATCGTTTTTCAGTGCATGTCCCTGACGAGGTCCAAGTATAGAAATTTGGGTCTCGAGCTTGTCTCTCTTGAGTATAATCTCTCTCGCACACCCAAGAAACCCTCCATGGCGGAAGAAAAGAAAAATGATAGAGTAAATGATTCTATTCATTTGTTACTTGAGCAAGTTATCACACGACAGAGGGATGGAATGATGGAGAATTTTTCCCACATCCTCCAACGCCTGCCAATAACAACAGGAATGTCTTCATCAAGAAGCCACTTTGGATGCACCTCTCTTTTCAAGGTACAAGTTAATTTTGATAGTCCCATATTTGAAGGACAGATAGATGCAGACGCCCTAGAAAAATGGTTAAATCTGTTAGAAGGTTATTTCTCTATTCATAATTTCTTTGACACGGAAAAGATCACCTTCACACTCCTTAAGGTTCTCCCCCATGTAAAACATTGGTGGAAAAATTACTGGGAGAAAAGTTCCATAGAGGATTATAGAATATATGGGGTCGAGCCCACTTGGGATTTTTTTGTGGATGTGGTAAAGGAACAGTATTACCCTGTTGGCAACTATGAGGACCAATACATGAGATGGACCACACTGCAGTAAGAGAGGGGCCAAGAAGTCCCAGAGTTCACCAATATTTTCCATACCTTACGCACCAAGTTGGGTATCAAAGACTTTGAACGACATTTGGTTCTGAAATACCGTGGGGCTCTACACAAATACATCCAAACTGAAATGGATTTTCTAGACATCTCATCACTCGGTGTTGCTTATCAATATGTTGTTAAAATCGAGAAGAAATTTAAGCACTAGAACAAATGGGAGTTCAGTTCTGCAAAACCGCAACAAAAAAAGTATGATAAATAAGACCCTAACAAACAATCTCCTGAAAACCAGACCAAGAAACAGGAAAAGAAGGGTCAAGAAAAGATGAAGGACACTAGAAAATTGTGTGATTTCCACAAAATCCCCTAGCACAACACCGATGCATGTCGCTCAAAATAGTCATTGGTGGCCGAGATCAAATACAAGGAGCCGAAACCTGATTCAGAATTTGATTTAGAAAATATTGATAGAAGAAAGATCATCGACGCAGACCCCACTGCTATTTTCACGACTGCATCAATTCAACCAGAAGAACCCACAGATCCTGCAGATGGGGAGTGCCTTTTTCATTCACAGATGTGGGTGAAGGGGACACCACTGTATTTTATTGTTGATAGCGAAAGCCAGAAGAACCTCATCTCAACAGAGGTCATCAAACAGTTGGGATTGTTGACAACACCACACCCGCAACCATACAACATTGGGTGGCATCTCCAAGGATGAGATATTTGTGTTAGCTAGTATTGTCGATTTTCATACAGCATCCATACCTTCAAGGATGAGGTATTATGTGATATTACCCTGCTGGATGTTTGCGATGTTCTCTTGGGCCAACCATATATGTGGAAGCACCATGCCATCTATGAGTCTCGACCTCGTAGTGTCATTGTTACTCTGGGGGGTCATATCTACAGGATACCAGAGGTAGTTCCAACTACTTTCCCACCTAAACAATTCCATAAGGTAGTATCTCATACTACAAAATTCAACTTCTTCATAATTTGTTCAAAAGGTGAACAAAAGGATACTACAACCACTAACACCTCAGCCGAAGCACCTTCTTTCCAGCAGAAGCAGGTAAAAAAGAATGCAACAAATCACAAATATTCCTTCAGCACCTAGACATCTCATGTAGCTTGACTGGTTGAACAGATTCAACCCTGCCAACAACATGTTCCTGAAATCCTTCCACAACGCAATGTCTCCAGCAAGGCAAGCAATGCACCAAGATTCAATTTCTTTCCCCTCTCCCCCGGGAACTCAACGCAATAGATATTGTTTCTTCCTAAGGAGAGAGGATTGATCCAGGTGGATATAAGTGGCCACCCACCTTTTCCATCTGTCTCAAAACAACTTTCTAGCAATTTTGGCAATTTACTATTTTTAACAGTTTTTAACTTTAGGGGCCATTTTGAGGGCCTAAATGAAGGTTTTTTGAGATATATATTCTCAATGATATCCAACGACTTGGATTAATACCCAAAAATGAATCTCCTTGATGATACCTTTCCAATGATCTATTGTGCGCCCCAAACGAAGATTGTATGCCAAAGTTACGCCCCTGGAAAGTTGATACACCAAACTACCCAAAACAAGGTCCACAAAAATGTTGGCTTTTCATCTTCCGAGGTTAGGGTTTTGGATTTTATTTATGATAAAAAGGCCTTTGGAGCCTCATTTTAAAATGACCTTCTTGCAAATGCGAGTAGCGGACACATCTCTTCTTAGAGATAAGCCGCCACCATTCTAGTGAGTCTTTCACTCTGTATTTTTACAGTCTTTGTACATTTCGCTCATTAATAGAAAATTGTGTATTACTGTATCTCTATATTTATGGTTGCATATACAATACATTTATGTTATATTATTGGATATCTGATATATCTTTGTACATTTATTTATTATATCTTCGCTCTCATTTTGTGCTGGAAATAATTTGTATCAGTGGTATCAGAGCAGGTTGCTCTTGATCGTTTTTGAGTGCATGTCCCCGACGAGGTCCAAGTATAGCAAGTTGGGTCTTGAACTTGTCTCTCTTGAGGAAAATCGCTCTCACATTCCTAAGAAACCCTCCATGGTAGAAGAAAAGAAAAACGAGAGAGTAGATGATTCTATTAATCTGTTGCTTGAGCAAGCTCTCACGCGACAGAAGGACGAAATGATGGAGAATTTTTTCCACATCCTTCAACGCCTGCCGATAAAAATAGGCGTGTCTTCATTAAGCGACCACTTTGGAGGCACCTCTCCTTTAAAGGTAAAATTTGATTTTGATATTCCCATATTTGAAGGATAGATAGATGCAGATGCCCTAGAAAAATGGTTAAATATGCTAGAAGGTTATTTCTATGTTCATAATTTCTCCGACAGGGAAAATATCAGCTTCGCACTCCTTAAGGCTCTCCCCCATGTAAAACATTGGTGGGAAACATACTGGGAGAATAGTTCCACATAGGAGTCTAGAATATATGGGGACAAGCCCACTTGGGATTTTTTTATGGATGCAGTAAAGGAACAGTATTACCCTATTGGCAACTATGAGGACCAATACATGAGATGGAGCACATTACGGAAAGAGAGGGGCCAAGAAGTTCTAGATTTCACCAATACCTTCCATACCTTATGAAAAAAGTTGGGTATCAAAGACTCTGAATGAAATTTGGTTCTGAAATACCGTGCGGCTCTACATAGACACATCCAAATTGAAATGGATTTTCTAGACATCTCATCACTCGGTGTAGCTTATCGATATGCTATTAAAATCGAGCAGAAATTTAAGCACAAGAAAAAACGTGAGTTCGGGTTTGCAAATCCACAACAACCAAAGTATGATAAAGAAGGCTCTAACAAATAGTCTCTTGAAAACCAGTCCAAGCCATAGGAAAATAAGGGTCACAGAAAGACGAAGAAGGACACTGGAAAATGGTGTGATTTCCATAAAATCCCCTGGCACAACACCGACGAATGTCACTCAAAACAGTCATTGGTGGCCAATATCAATGACAAGGAGTTGAACCCTGATTCATAATATAATTATGAAAATATTGATAGAAGACAGATCATCAAAGCAGACCCCACTCTTATTGTCATGACCACATCAATTCAACCAGAAGAACCCACAGATCCTGAAGAGGGGGAGCACCTTTTTCATTCACATATGTGGGTGAATGGGACCCCATTGCATTTTATTGTTGATAACGGAAGTCGAAAGAACCTCATCTCAACAGAGGTCATCAAATAGTTGAGATTGTCAACAACACCACACCCAAAACCATAAAACATTGGGTGACTTCACGAGGGACGAGATCTTCATGGAATCCAGTAGTGTCGATTGTCATACGACACCCAACCCTTCAAGGATGGGTTATTATGTGATGTTTCCCCGCTAGATGTTTGTGATGTTCTCTTGGGCCAACCATATATGTGGAAGTGACATGAAATCTATGAGTATCGACCCTGTAGTGTCATTGTTACTCCGGAGGGTCATCTCTATAGGATACCATAGGTAGTTCCAACTACTATCCCACCTAAACAATGCCGCAAGGTAGTATCTCATACTACAAAATTCAACTTCTTCACAATCTGTTCAAAATGTGAACATAAGGATACTGCTACCACTATAGCCTCGGCCCAAGCACCTTCTTTCCAATAGAAGCAGGTTGAAAAGAATGCAGAAAATTGAAAAGATTCCTTTTTCACCCAGACATCTCATGTAGCTCGTCTGGTTGAACAAATTCAACCCCGCTAGCAACAGGTGTCTGACATCCTTCCAGAGCGCAATGTCTCCAGCAAGGCAATCAATGCACCAACATTCAATCGCTTTCCCCTCTCTCATGGGAAATCAACGCAATGGAGACTGTTTCTTCCTAAGGAAGGAGGATTCATCCAGGTGAATAATGGTGGCCACCCACCTTTTCCATCTGGCACAAAACAGTTTTCTGGCAATTTTGGCAATTTACTATTTTTAGCAGTTTTTAACTTCTGGGGCCATTTTGCGGGCCTAAATGAAGGTTTTTTGGGATCGATCTTCTCAATGATAGCCATAGGCTCTCATTGAGCCCCCAAAATGAATCTCCTCAAATATACCTTTCCAACGAGCTATCGTGCACCCCAAACAAAGATCATATGCCAAAGTTACACCCCCAGGAATTGGATACACCAAACTACCCAAAATGAGGTCCACACAACTGTTGGTTTTTCATCTTCCGGGGTTAGGGTTTTGGATTTTATTTATGATAAAAATGCCTTTGGAGAATCATTATAAAATGACCTTCTTGAGAATGCTAGTAGCGGACACATCTCTTCTCAGAGATAAGCTACCACCATTATAGCGAGTCTTTCACTCTGTATTTTTACATTCTTTGAACATTTTCGCTCATTAATAGAAAAATGTGTATTTTTATAGTCTTTGTACATTAATAGAAAATTGTGTATTATTGTATCTCTATATTTATGGTTTCATGTCTAATACATTTATGTTATGTTATTGGATATCCAAGATATATCTGTACATTTCTTTATTATATCTTCGCTCTCATTTCGTGACGAAAATAATCCGGATCAGTGGTATCAGAGCAAGCTTCTCTTGACCATTTTTCAGTGCATGTCCCCGACAAGGTCTGAGTATAACAAGTTGGGTCTCGAGATTTTCTCTCTTAAGGACAATCTCCCTTGCATGCCAAAGAAACCCTCCATGGCGGAAGAAAAGAAAAATGATAGAGAAGATGATTCTATTAATCTGTTGCTTGAGCAAGCTCTCACGCGACAGAGGGAAAAAATGATGGAGAATTTTTTCCACATCCTTCAATGCCTACCGATAAAAAAAGGTGTGTCTTAATCAAGCAACCACTTTGGAGGCACCTCTCCTTTCAAGGTACAAGTTAATTTTGATATTCCCATATTTGAAGGACAGATAGATGCAAATGCCCTAGAATAATGGTTAAATCTGCTAGAAGGTTATTTCTTTGTTCATAATTTCTCCGACAGGGAAAATATCACCTTCACACTCCTTAAGGCTCTCCCCCATGTCAAACATTGGTGGGAAACTTACTGGGAGAAAAGTTTCACAAGGGAGTCTAGAATATATGGGGTCGAGCCCACTTGGGATTTTTTTTTGGATGTGGTAAAGGAACAGTATTACCATGTTGGCAACTATGAGGACCAGTACATGAGATGGACCACACTATGGAAAGAGAGGGGCCAAGAAGTTCTGGAGTTCACCAATACCTTCCATACCTTATGCACCAACACGGGTATCAAAGACTCTGAACTACATTTGGTTATGAAATTCCACGGGGCTCTAAACAGATACATCCAAACTCAAATGTATTTTTTGGACATCTCATCACTCGGTGTTGCTTATTGATATGATGTTAGAATCGAGGAGAAATTTAAGCACCAAAAAAAATGGGAGTTTGGTTCTGCAAATCTGAAACAACCAAAGTATGATAAAGATGACTCTAAAAAACAGTCTCCCAAAAACCAGTCCAAGCCATCAGAAAATAAGCGTCACATAAAGACAAAGAAGGAGACCGGAAAATGGTGTTATTTCCACAAAATCCCCTGGCATAACACCGATGAATGTTTCTCAAAATAGTCATTGGTGGCCAAGATCAAAGACAAGGAGCCAAACCTTGATTCAAAATCTGATTCAGAAAATATTGATAGAAGACATATCATCAATCTAGACCCCACAGTTATTGTCGCGACTGCAACAATTCAACTAGAAGAACCCACAAATCCTAAAGAGGGGGATCGACTTTTTCATTCACAGATGTGGGTGAAGGGGACCCCGCTGCATTTTATTGTTGATAGTGGAAGCCATAAGAATCTCATCTCAGCAGAGGTCGTTAAACAATTGGGATTGTCGACAACACCACACCCGCAATGATACAACATTGGGTGGCTTCACCAGGGACAAGATCTTCATGTCATCCACAGTGTCGATTGTCATATGACATCCATCCCTTCAAGGATGAGGTATTATGTGATGTTTCCCTGATGGATGTTTGTGATGTTCTCTTGGGCCAACCATATATGTGGAAGCACCATGATGTCTATGAGTCTCAACCCTGTAGTGTCATTGTTACTCTAGGGGGTCAAATCTACACAATACCAAAGGTAGTTCCAACTACTGCCCAACCTAAAAAATGCCACAAGGTAGTATCTCATATTACAAAATTCAGCTTCTTCACAATTTTTTCAAAAGGTGAACAGAAGGATACTGCAACAACTACAGCCTTGTCCCAAGCACCTTCTATCCAATAGAAGCAGGTCGATAAGAATGCATAAAATTGCAAATATTCATTCTGCACCCAGACATCTCATGTAGCCTGACTGGTTGAACAGATTCAACCCCACCAGCAACAAGTTCTTGACATCCTTCCACAACGCAACGTCTCCAGCAAGGAAAGAAATGCACCAATATTTAATCCCTTTCCCCTCTCCCCTGGGAACTCAACACAATGGAGACAATTTATTCCGAAGGAGGGAGGATTGGTCCAGGTGGATATCGGTGGCTACCCAACTTTTCCATCTGGCTCAAAATAGTTTTCTGATAGTTTTGGCAATTTATTTTTTTAGCAGTTTTTAACTTCTGGGGCCATTTTGAGGACCTAAATGAATTTTTTTTCGGGATAGATCTTCTCAATGATATTCAAAGTCTCTTATTGAGCCCCCAAAATTAATCTCTTCGATGATACCTTTCCAATGAGCTATTGTGTGCCCCAAATGGAGATTGTATGCCAAAGTTACACCCTCGGGAAGTTGATACACCAAACTACCGAAAATGGGGTCCTCAAAATTGTTGGCTTTTCATCTTCCAGGTTTAGAGTTTTGGATTTTATTTATGATAAAAATGCCTTTGGAGCCTCATTGTAAAATTAAATTCTTGCGAATGTGAGTAGCAGACACATCTCTCCACAGAGATAAGCTTCCACCATTTTAGTGAGTCTTTCACTCTGCATTTTTACAGTCTTTGTACATTTTCACTCATTAATAGAAAATTGTGTATTACTATATCTCTATGTTTATGGTTGCATCTCTAATACATTTATGCTATATTATTGGATACCTAAGATATCTTTGTACATTTATTTATTATATCTCCTCTCTCATTTCGTGCCGAAAATAATCTGTATTAGTGGTATCAGAATAGGCTACTCTTGATCATTTTTCAGTGCATGTCCCCAACGAGGTACGAGTATAGCAAGTTGGGTATCAATCTTTTCTCTCTTAAGGACAATCTCTCTTGCACGCCCAAGAAACCCTCCATGGCGGAAGAAAATAAAAACGATAGAGGAGACGATTATATTAATATTTTGCGTGAGCAAGCTCTCACGCAACAGAGGGATGAAATGATGGAGAAGTTTTCCCACATACTTCAACGCTTGCCGATAACAACAAGCACGTCTTCATCAAGCATCCACTTTGGAGGAACCTCTCCTTTCAAGGTACAAGTTAATTTTGATATTCCTATATTTGAAGGACAGATAGATGTAGATGCCCTAGAAAAATGGTTAAATTTGCTAGAAGGTTATTTCTATGTTCATAATTTCTCTGAAAGGGAAAAGATCACCTTCGCACTCCTTAAGGCTCTCCCCCATGTCAAACATTGGTGGGAAACGTACTGGGAGAAAATTTCCACAAAGGATTTTGGAATATATGGGGTCGAGACCACTTGGGATTTTTTTGTGGATGCGGTAAACGAACAATATTACCCAGTTGGAAACTATGAGGACCAGTACATGAGATGGGCCACACTGTGGAAAGAGAGGAGAAAAGTAGTTTCAGAGTTCACCAATACCTTCCATACCTTACACAACAATATGAGTATCAAAGAATCTGAACGAAAATTGGTTCTGAAATACCGTGGGTCTCTACATAGATACATCCAAACTGAAATGGATTTTCTGGACATCTCATTAGGTCTGCAAATCCACAACAACCAAAGTGTGATAAAGATGGCCCTAACAAACACTCTCCCGAAAACAATTCCAAGCCATAGGAAAATAAGGTTCACGGAAAGATGAAGGACGCTGGAAAATGGTGTGATTTCCACAAAATCCCCTGGCACAACACCGATGAATGTCGCTCAAAACAATCATTGGTGGCTGAGATCAAAGACAAGGAGCCAAACCCTGATTCATAATCTGATTCAGAAAATATCGATAGAATACATATCATCGATGCAGACCCCACTGCTATTGTCACCACCACAACAATTTGACTAGAAGAACCCACAGATCCTGAAGAGGGGGAGTGCCTTTTTCATTTAGAGATGTGGGTGAAGGGTACCCCACTGCATTTTATTGTTGATAGCAGAAGCCAAAAGAACCTCAGCTCAGCAGAGGTCATCAAATAGTTGGGATTGTCGAAAACAACACACCTACAACCATACAAAATTGGGTGGCTTTTCCAGGGATGAGATCTTCGTATCAGCCAACAGTGTCGATTGTCATACGACATCCGGTCCTTCAAGGATGAGGTATTATGTGATGTTTCCCCACTGGATGTTTTTGATGTTCTCTTGGGACAACCATATATGTGGAAGCACCAGGATATCTATGAATCTCAACCCCGTAGTATCATTGTTACTCTGGGGAGTCATCTCTACAGGATACCAGAGGTATCTCCAACTACTGTCCCACCTAAACAATGCCGCAAGGTAGTATCTCATACTACAAAATTCAACTTCTTCACAATTTGTTCAAAAGGTGAACAAAAGGATACTGCAACCACTACAGCCTCATCCCAAGCACCTTATATCCAACAAAAGCAGGTCGACAAGAATGTAGAAAATCACAAATATTTCCTTCTGCACCCATACATATCATGTATCCCAACTAGTTTAACAGATTCAACCCCGCCAACAATAGGTTCCTGACATCCTTCCACAACGCAATGTCTCCAACAAGGCAAACAATACACCAAGATTTAATCGCTTTCCCCTCTCCCTCGAGAAATCAACTCAATGGAGACCATTTCTTCATAAGGAGGAAGGATTGATCTAGGTGGATATCAGTGGCCATCCACTTTTTCCATCTATCTCAAAACAATTTTCTGGCAATTTTGGCAATTTACTATTTTTAGCAGTTTTTAACTTTTGGGCCATTTTGAGGGCCTAAATGAAGGTTTTTCGGGATCGATCTTCTTAATGATAGTCAAAGGCTTTGATTGAGCCCCCAAAATTAATATCCTTGATGATTCCCCTCCAACAAGCTACCGTTCACCCCAAATAGATATCGTATTCCAAAGTTACGCCACCAGGAAGTTGATACACCAAACTACCCAAAATGGGGTCCATAAAAATGTTGGATTTTCATCTTTCGGGCTTAAGGTTTCAGATTTTATTTATGATAAAAAGGGCTTTGGAGCCTCATTGTAAAATGACCTTCTTGTGAATGCAATTATCGGACACATCTCTTATCAGAGATAAGATTCCACCATTCTAACGAGTCTTTCACTCTGTATTTTTACAGTCTTTGTACGTTTTCGCTCATTAATAGAAAATTGTGTATTACTGTATCTATATGTTTATGGTTGCATCTCTGATACATTTTTGTTATATTATTGGATATCTGAGATATCTCTGTACATTTATTTATTATATCTCCACTCTCATTTCGTTCCGAAAATAATCTGGATCAGGCTTGGAACCCCAGCTGTTGGTCGAGCTCCTAGAAGATTTGATATTTTGTCCGTTGGTATTCCAGTTATTCAAGGGTTGGGCCTCCAACAACTCCACGCCAAATCATGGTTGTATCCAAGTTTAGTTGAATATGGGAACTTGGTGGTAATGCCCTCTGAATTTTCTGCACTACTCTCCACTTATGCGATACATTCTTCAAATGGCTTACCCAAAATTTGAACATGATGTTGGTCGAGATGGAGTCAGATGATTTGAATGCTCCTAATATAAAAGCCCTGAATTTATTCATATTCGGGCTCTACTGTGAAGTAAATGTAGGTTCTACATCTGGGAATACTTGGTTCATGGAAATCCAAATTAGAAATGATGGGAATTTGTTTGTGCGGTCATTTTCTTGGAAATATTTGCAATTGATCTTGATTAATGTAGCTAGGTGATCTTCCCAGTCGAACCGCGCCTTCAACTGGAATATTTTTTCAATAGGTTCTAGCATTGCAAGATTCATGTTTGAATATTGACCCATGATTTTCAGGCACAACGACACTATAATACATGTCCATTTTGTGTGAAGGTTTGTGACTTTGTTGATCAACAAACCTTTTGAGTTTTTTGTTGATGCTCATCGAGTGAGATTCTAAATCCAGTTATTAGGGTAGAAGTTTTGGGAATTGGAGTGCATGCATAAGGAATTCCAATGATTATGTGGATCATTCCTCCCATGAGCCTGACTAGAAAATCTATCCATGGATGGTCATTATGGTACCGATTGATAAGGAATTTTGCATCCTATTTATTCCAACCATTGAATTCTGGGACTTGAGGTGCACCCGGGAAGTGTCAGATACCTTCTACCTCAAGGAAGTTTTCTTCTTATTTTCAAGCACCATCTTCCATCCCCCATGTTGTGAAAAATTTCCAATGTAGAGACCATTTAATATCCTTTATTCGGGCATTGCAAATGTTTTCCATGCGTTCTTGTAGTCCAGTTTCATCAGTTTTGTCAAATTTTTACTTTCTCCTCGATTTGATCAATGGATCTCCAACCTGTCCTCTCATTCTCGGCATCTTTGTGATTTCTTGGAGGTCAGATTGATATTTATGGATTTCATGGCTCAAATTCACGGCAGGGAGTTCTATAGATGGACTATGCTCATGCTTGGGTGTAAACAAGTGTGAGGCAAAGTTGTGTTCCTCGTCCAAATTTATAAGCGGGAGATGGAGCGGGGACATTAACTTTGTTAACGAGGATATTAATTTGTATGTCTCGATAGTGGTGTAAAAATTAATTATTCACTCATGTGAGTGGACTTCTATGTCGATGAAGCATTGGTGGTTGATCTTATCCCATCGAGCATTATTGGCATTAACGCATTCTCACGGTTTAGTCACATCAAATCTGTCGATTTCAGCTTCTCTGGGTGTGCGCCCCACTTGAGCGATATTTGTTTGTGACACTTGTTTGGGTCAGGTATTTTGGACAGTCAGGGACCTTTGGTCAAAGTTTCCAACCATGTTGGTTTCTTCTTTCCTTTTAATTCTATGAATGCTCGACCTTTTGAATACATACTTGATTTGTTGAGGATATTCTTGTTTTCTTGAAGTGTTGTTTGCACGCTCACTTGTTTGAGATTTTTCCCACTCACTTGATCTTCATGATTCACATTTATGAGTTTTTTGTTTAGTTGAATGATTTTATTCTCTTTCAATCGGTCAATTGGTTTGTTTTTTCAGGTAATGGCGCAAATTTTGTCTGGGTACGAAACTCGCTCTTTATTTTTGGGTTTCCTCTCTGATTGTCACCCGGGGACCTTGTTTTCTTATCAACTTCGAGAATTTTTGTGTGAATGAATGTGTTGATAGTGTGAGTTGTTAATATATCTTATATTTTTCAATCCATTTCTGTACCTAATTCTCGTAACCGAATTGTCTATTGCTTCCTTAATTTTGATTTCTTGATTTGTATGTTCTTAATCTTTCTTTTACTTTTATTTCTTTTTCTTGCCTTTATTTTATATTTTTCTTTTTCTGTACTTGTTGTTTTATTCTCACTTTCAACTCAGGTCACTTTGAAAGTATTTTGATCTAGTCGATTCCTACTGGCACCCCCAAAGAGGTTTCACTAGCAGGACTTTATACTACTATGTGCGATATTTTTCAAATGGTCCCCATTGACTAATTTCTTGAAGGGGTACCCTTGCAGTGTTTTTAACTGTACTACTCCTAATGGTAAGATGTCCTCAACCACATATAGACCCAACCATGCAGTTTCTATCTTCCTTGTTTTTCCTTTTATCTAAATGTTGTATGATAGTACCAAGTCTTCATCGTTGATATCCTTCTTTTTAAGGTGTCGATCATGTCAAGATTTTTGCTGACTCTTTAAAATTTCCTACTATTGTTGCACCAACATCCTTTCTTGTTCTAATTGGTTTAGTTGATATAAGTGGTGTCTTTTACTAAGCACATGGTGGAATTCTAGGATGGAGTCTATCCGACCTGCATTAGCACAAAAGTGTAATGGGATTACTGCTTCTTGACCATAAACTAATTTTAAGAGCATCTGGCCAATCGATCTTTTGTACATTGTTCTATCAACCCACAGTATTGTAGGAACTCTATCATCTCAATCGTCTATGTCAAGTCCACATATTTTTATTATGCCCTTGTGTAATGTCTTGTTAAATTTCGACAACTCCATTAGCCTGAGGATGATATGCATTTGTCTTTCTATGACGATCATGAATTTATTAAGAAATACTTCAATTGTACTAATGATGAAGTGAGTTCCTTGATCACTAATTATTGTCAAATGGAAATAAAATATGGTTACTATATTTTCTTAAATGAATTTTGCAGGTGTTTCCTTTGTGCAAGTCTTGACTAGTTCTAGTTCTACCCATTTGCTTAAGTATTTGACAACGGTAATTATGTATTTTCTCTTGACCTTTTTTCTCTTTGTGGAAATGGGTCGAAAAAATAAACGACCCAGATTTCAAATAGTAAACAGGGGTTTACTGAATGTAAGGGAATTTCATTTTTCCATAACGGTCAACATATCCTCTGACACTTATCACATTTATTTATCTTTTCTCAACAATATTTCTGTAAGGTCGGCCACCAAAGGCCGACTTGAAGGATTTTCTTGGTTGTCATGTCAGCTTGAAAGTGTCCTCCTTCTAGGCCTATGTGTTCCTCATTAATGATGACTTCACATTCATGTTCTAATGAAAATCTTTGCAGAATATTATCAATTCCTAGCTTGTAGAGGTAGCCATTCATGAGAGTGAATGGAACAACTTTCATTGCTAGAATATTTTGTTTGTTAGTGGGAGGATCATCAAGGGCCTTACCTTCTTCTAGAAAATTTACAGTTTCTTCTAATTCTTTGGGAGATGCTTCAATCCTGAATAATTTTGCATCCAGTAAATCATCATCTATTCCTATTAGGTCTTCTCCCATCTCAAGTCGAGACAGAAGATCCAGGCCAACATTCTTCTTTCCCAGTCAGATTACTATTTTGAAGTCGAATTCTTGAAAGAGTAGTATCCATCGACAAATTTTCCCTTGATGGACTAGTTTGTTCACTATATGTTTCAGCGTCTAATGGTCCGTGAAAAATATAAAGGGATTTTCTAGTAGATAATGTCAAAAATTTTGCAGGGAAAATATCATTGCTAAATATTCGTGTTTGATCGTCGAGTAGTTTGTTTCCTCTTTATTTAATTTACGACTAGAATATGCATTCAGTTGATCAACCATGTCATCATATGGCTGGGCTAAAACCGAGCCGACAACGACATTGGATGTGTTGAAATGAACATGAAATTTCCTGGACCAATATGGAAATCTTAGGATGGGTGCTTCTACCAATTTTCTTTTTAATAGTTCAAACGATTTGTCACATTCCTGACTCTAGTGGAACTCAACTTCTTTCTTTAATAGCTTGTCAATTGGAAAAGTGATGTTGGATTAGTGTAAGATAAAATTTCTATAATACCCAGTGTGTCCAAGGAAGATTTTGATTTTCTTTTGGTTAACTGGTGGCTTTAATTCAAGAATAACCTTGATCTTAGCCATGTCAACATTAATTCCATCCTTGCATACAATGTGGCCCAAAAGTATACCTATAGGTATAGCAAAGATGCACTTTTTGATGTTTAATGATAAGTGAATCTGCTTACATCTCTCCAACATCATTCTTAACCATTGGATGTGGTCTTTCAGTAGGATGTAGATAGTATAGTCGTCAAAATACACAGTCATTGTTTTATAAATATATTCTTGGAATTCCTTGACTATTATCCTGGAAAAGACTATTGGGGCATTTTTTAGGCCGAATGACATTGCTTTGTACGCAAATGATCCAAACTCGGAGATAAATGTAGTTTTTTCCCAATATTTTGTTGTTATAGGTACTTGATTGTATCCATAAAATCCATCAGTGAATGAATAACATTCATGTCCAACTACTTCATTAATAATCTCATCAGCAAATGGCATTGGGAATGGATCAAACACTGTGAGTTTATTTATTCCTCGGAAGTCAACATAGATTCTTAGCTTCTTTGGGTCGTGCATTTTGGGTTGTACAACCATTAGACTTGCCCATTTTGACTTGTCAATCAAATATACAATGTCAGCAACTACCATTGCTTCGTTTTCCTTTTGGACAATGGGATTGTATTTATGTGCTAGTTTATATGGTCATTTTTTAACAGGTTTGGATCCTAGGATGAGGTTGATTTTAATCTCCCCCATATCTTGTACCAATACTTTGAGGTATTTGTAGTCATGTGCAAAGACATCCTAGACTTCTTTCAATAGGTTGACTATTTCCATTGTTTGCTTGTCGATCTAATAGTTTCCTATTCTGACCAGTTTTGGTCGACCATCTATTGAGATGTTGAACTCTTTGGTTTTGATTTTTGCATCCATCCATTCTATCTCTTTCGACTCATCCAATTGGAATTATCCTTCCACGACTTTATTATATCTTGATGGGAAGTCAAGATTTTTTGTATCTTATTTTTATTCTTTCTCTTCCTTTGCTACAGAGCATAATGTTTTTACATAATTTTGTACTCCTGGATGGTTTTTCTTCCATCATAAACTGTTCCCTGGAAAAATTATGTTTTCCATATCTATTCGACGAGCTATGAAATTCTCTAGACTGAGTGTCAATACTGAGTTACAAGTCGAAGTCGAGCCCACGCTGAATTTATATTTTCCTTTTTGTTGAATCTCCCGGGGACTTTTTTTTTATAAAAAGTTTTTGATCTCTCTTGTTGCTTCCTACAACAGTGCTTGTTCAAGATTGAATTCAAAGTCTTAGAGGAAATTGTTTTTTTATTTCATTCCAGTCAAATGTGTGCCCACATGCTTCTTTGATTTAATACCATTTGTGTAGTATATCATCCAATGTATTTGGGAACATATGTAGCCACACTCTCTTATCTCAGTAACCTGCTTTCCTCCATTCCTTCTCACATTGTTGGATGTGATTAACTGGGTCGAACCTAGTTTTAAAGGTCGAGATGTCGAGATTTGAGAGTTTTTTCTTGCCAAAAATTTTGAAAAAGTAAAGAGTGGTAGTATTCCATATTTGTAATCGAGGTGCATGTTTATCCCACCATCAGGTTGCTTGGCATGTGAAGGATTAAATAAGACTTTTTACTCTCCATTGTTATCCGACTGACTTGGAAACCTCATCAACATGTATTGATGGAAAGTTCCTTTCACTGAACTGCAAGGGTTGCTTTGTCTGTGAATGCATTAGAATTAGTGTTGGTGTCTGCGTGAGATTTATTTCGACCACGATAGGTATTGATTGTACTAAGAAGAATGATTTGGATTGCCTTATTGGTATCACTTCTATCGACCAAAATTCTTTTGCTTGTGCTTCATAATTTTCCATTTTCCAATTGAATAGTTTTGTATCTGAGTTTTGACCTATTGACAATGGAGACCAGAGTAAGATTTCTCCTTCATTGTTGGGTTCCATTATATCCTTATACTCATTCACGACTTGATATAGTTGACGGGATTCATGTGCTTCATCCCATGTCTTGACCCAAGGTTTTCCTTCCTTTGGGTCCAAGGGGATTATGATTTTTCTACCACTTCCTTTTAATTTGATTCTATCTCTTTCAAGGGAAATTGTGGCCCTCATGTTTCAGCCCCAAGGTCATCCGACCAATGTAGGGTAGGAAGGGATTCCTTTGACCAGACTAGTTACTTCAAAGTTGACTCTCATCAAGATTTACATTATAGATGTTATTACACTTTTCAGTGTGCTAATTGGCTCAATAAACCTCTAATATGCTAACTTTAGAAAATTCATTATAGGATGAAGCAGGGGTTTACCAAGTTGAACCCACGTTTCTCTTGGAAGGATATTTACCTGGGACCCAAATTCAACTACAACTTGTTTGATCATTTGTCCGTCGATTTTGAGGTTGATTTGTGGGTCGAAGTCATTTATTTGTATTTCCTGCGATAACTGCTGAGCAATTTTGACTGGTCTTTGGTCATTGTTATACTCTCTTAGAATACCCAGTAGGTTGATTAAGAGATCGAATGGAAGTTTTTATTTTAATACTTGCATAAATTCATCTATTTCAGTCTATGAGATATTAGTATGTCCTCCCTTATTTGATTTTTCCTCGTAGATATTTATAAAGAATTTCATTACTTCCCTCATTAGTTTTTCTTCATGTTTCGGTTTGAGATATATGTGTCTGCCTCCCTTCTATCGGTTTGGCGGTTCTGGATAAATGTCTTCACCAAATCTCAAGCATGTTACTACATGGAGGTTCTTTGAATTCAAAATATCTTTTTTGGGTACTGTGTGCAAGAGATGTACGCTTCTTTTATTCGTTACTTTTTCTAACACGATTGGACAATCTTCTAGGTAGTGATTTCCCACTCCACAAATATTATAGAACTTGAGATAAGTTATATATTTGATTGGGAATATAGATTGATGTGGTCATCCTTCCAACAATTAAAGCATTAATAATGTCCATGAACCTGTCTTCTGCCGAAATTTCCTTGTCCTCCTCATCCTCAACCTTGATATCCTCCACGATCTTGACCTCTGTAACAGTTTCCACTTTGGTCGACGTTCTAGGCTACTATTTGTGTATGATACACTGATCGAATGTTTGTTCAATTTTTCCCATTTAGATTACATTCTTGAGTTGAGTGATTTTTTTCGTTGCATATATGACATTAGTTTGGACGCACATTTCTTAGAGTGCATGGGCAGTCCCTTGTAGCATGATTTGTTACACCTTCACATATATCACAAAATGTTTCAATGTGAATATGATGGACTGCAGGATCTAGTGCATCGTTGAAATTGCATTAGTCTTTTGTATGGCCTTCGTAGGAACAGATTGTACACCATAGTTCGTTGTGAGAGAGAGACATTTTGTTAGATGATTGTTGAAATTCTCCAAGCTTTTCTTCTAGTTGTTTCTCAATGATTGATGAAGTCGAAGCACCTTCGTCATCCATTTATATGCATTGGGATTTTTTCGGGACTTCTTCACATGTCAAGAGATCGTACATATGTAGTGGTACTATGATATTTTGTAGTAGTCCTTCTATGTACGATTGTACAAGCAATATCTCGTCAATTTCACATGGAATTTGACTCAAAAGATTTTTAAACCTTTTATCATATTCTCGGATGGTTTCACCCAGATTCTGCTTGATTTCTTTCATTTTTTTTCCTGCAAGGTGGTTGATGTCTCATGTTTTGAAGAATTTGAGGAAATTTGTCTTGATATCTAACTTTGAGCATTGTTGATTGTCGGTGTAATTCACAAACTAGGTAATATCTCTTGCTCGAAGCATGACACAAAATGTGCCATTTGTTTATCCTCGTCAGGTATGTTTGTTGCATCCCATAATTTATCACAAATGAACCAATGTATTTTTGGATCCTTGTCACCTTCATAGATTGGGATGTGGTTGAGCCCCATTGTTACTTTCTCGGATTTTTTCGAGGATGGAACTATTGCAAGAGTTTGTGTTGAATTTGATTAAGAACTTGGGTTGATTTCTTGAGATGAAGTCTAAATATTCAACTCGACTGGTATAATCTGTTGTTGATATTTAGTCAGGATGTATTCAATTTCTAATTGCACTTGTTATGTGCTTGGAATTAGAACATCTATATAACAAGCTTTGTCTATATAATCGACTAATCATCCTCCAAAGGGTCGTGTTGATTCATTTTCATTGTCTTTTGAGTTAGAATCTTCCAAAAGTAGATTCGATAGTGGGGCAGAGTCTATATTCAGTTGTCTTCCTCCCGACTTCTGACATTTTCGACTTGGGTGTGCTTCAACTTTGACTTATATCATCTCACAGATCATCCAACCCCCCGACATTGGCCCAAATTACTCGCAGTTGATAGAGTTCATAATTTTTTCTATGCTCATTTCTTCAAGAAGTACTCCCAAGCTTCTCTGGTGTCTTTTCAGTTAGATTCCAAAAATCATTCCCACTTGTCTTATTTCTCTTTCCAATTAGAATTCGATGGATTATTTTTCAGAAGGGGTCATTACTCAATGATTTCATTGGCTCCCTTGTCTAAGAGGAACTTGTGAAGTAAGGACGGGACAGTGCAAACAAACTCGTTGTGAATTTTTGTATAAAAATTGTTTTTGATGGTTTGGATTGATTCTCTATCTTCAATCGCTTTCTCTTCAATATAGTCTCACATGATTTCCGTGAACCACTCGTGAAGGTTTGTTCTTCTTTTGTTTATGATTTTTTGCATCAATTGCTCATCGGGGGTGAGTTTGCGCATTAGATTGATTGAGATATTCATAGAGTGATTTTGTAATGGATTTTAGGAATCACTTGTGCATCTTCGAGAAGAGATGAGTGCTTACTTCTACTAGCGTCAGTCGATTTCTTCATGCATAATTTTTTATATAGTTAGTAATTTTACACTCCCACCATTCGTGTATGTCTTCCAAGGTTAACATCTATGTTCCTTTTTATTATGCATGCTCAAGTTTAGAACTACCGACAACAGAACCAATTTTGTAGTCTAAGGGAAAGTACAAGATGGCTATTGATAGATCCTTACATAGAGAAATACGCACTACAACATCATATAGAAGAACACATAGACATACATATAGAACACATGCCTTCAAGAGCTCGAGAATCTATGTTCAAACCAACTAAGGCATTTCCTTTGGGACTTGGATGAAGATTTTCATGTCCTGCAAGCTTTCCATTTAAGACGGGAGGTTTCCATGGAACTTAAGGTTCTTTAACCTACATAGGGATTCCCAAATAACAAATAATTCCTATCACTTCCCAGATGAAGATTTTGTCCATATATTGCGAACTTTCCTCTCAATATCGTGAAGTTCTCAGGGATGCATGCCACCCATACATTGCTTATTTAGTCATATTAGAGTCATTTGATTAACAGTGAAAATAAAAATACATTACCCATTTTACTCAGGAATTCAACCATTCCTTACATACATTCACATTTCCCATTTAAACCATAAAACATCAGAGTTACATTACTAATTTTACATCAAACATATTGATTTGAGACACTTATCTATTTGGTGAATATCGACAACCAACTAACTGAGAGAGGACGCCTTTCCTCCCAACCTTAGGCTATGTTGTAGAGTGCCTTCATACAACATGCCACCCTCATGCCAAGCCATGATATCATAAGTGTTGGATTACTGAGAGGGGCGTGAATCGGTAATAGAGAAATTTAATCCTTTTTAACCATAAAATGAAAGTGTTATATCAATGTAGCATTATCATCCAATAGTTTTAGAGTAAATAAAAAATGAACAAATGAGCAATCGTACACATACACAATACACCCATGTTTTTACGTGGAAACCCAAAGCGAGAGAAAACCACATAATTATTTTTCTTATATGTCTTTAAGAATTACATTCATTGGTTGCACCAACTTACTTTTTTTTCCATCTGCAACTGGAAGGAGGATCCAACTCCCTAGTTTCTCAGGCTACAACCTGAGGGAAGCTCCAACTCCTCAATTCTATGGCTACAACCAGAAGGAGGCTACAACCCACTATGCTCTCCGACTACAACCAAAAGGTGGCTACAACCACCTTTCGTTGCCCCATCCAACTGCCCTGTCGTAAAAGTATAATGATGGAACCACTATCACACTATCATTGTGAGATATAATGATTTAAACCTATATCAATCAACCTGCACCAAACAACCTGTAACAACCTGTACCAAACAACATGCAATCAACTTGTATCATAAACAAGTGCATCAACCATACATCAACCTATACCATCAACGATTTCATAAACCATGCACCAAATATGTACCAATCATGCATCAAATACACATAAACTATGACTCATCAAGATGTACGAACATCATCAACTATACACCTCATGTATGTGCCAACTCATCAACTACTTGTCTCAACCATGTACCCAAAAATCCCTCATCAATTTCATCATCCAAATATGACTTGTAACTCTGTAATAGACCTGGTGTATATTATCACATGCTTGCAAACCTTCCTTAATTTTAACAAAAAGAGACTAACATTTTCATCAAAAATTACTTTAGTCTCACATGACTAATTTTGGATTAGTCAACAACCCTAACTTGAAATAATCATAACTATGTACCTATAAGAATAAAGATTTGAAAATAGTACACAATGTTCTTCATTGTATTTTATGCAATTCCTCCAGGTTTCACTACTTACAACCTCTCATAAAACGAGTTATAGAAAAAATGGCACAACTTGTTGAATTATGGCTTATTCTAGAGAGCGAACTTGTAGAGTGTGCCCCACACGTAATATTTGTTGTATGGATCTGAAAATGGTACACATAATACTACATATTGTACTATAACCAATACATTTGGTCTTACTAAATTTGGATCTCTTATGAATAAGTTATGACATTTTTACTCGAAACACCTGTTTTTGACTAGTTTCAGGAATAGCCACAAACCCTATTTTCCACAGAGTGTAACTCCAAAAATACAATGACCCACAAGATGAAATTTTTGTCACAGCTACTTGGATATGTTTCCTGAACGAACTCCATATTTCATGGTCTGAATCATTCTAGAAAAAAAGTTATTGCGAAAATGGTGAGATGACTTGTAAATAACATACCTTAGAAAGCATCATCAAAAGAATTTATCCTCCCTTGAATTTTGGCCTTCTTTACTTCACCTTCCCTCTGAAATTCACCTTAGATATCCTTTGGTTACCTCAGTCACTTGTATATATTCAATATGTTCAAGTGTGTTGAAATGAGAGACCATTGCCTCTTATTTATACTTTTATGTAGCTTCCTCAAGGGGTTA